>VDFB02000017.1:501129568-501180495 GCA_007258455.2 Sequoia sempervirens
CTCTCTCTCTCAAGTATCTTCAATATCCTACCCCCTCTCCCTCTCTTACGTCTCTCCCTCTCACTCACTCACTCCCTCTATCTCTCTCCCCTAAACCCTTAACCCCCCCTTCCTTTATCTCTTTGCCACTCCCTCCCTCTCTCTCTCTCTCTCGAGTCTCTCCCTCCTACCCCCTCATCTTTAAACCCTCAAACATAAACCATTAAACCCTAAATCCTTAAACCTTCATCCTCTGCCCTCAACTTAATCTTCCCTCTCCCCTTCCCCCCTCCTAATTCTTTCTCTATACTTATATATATCTCTCTCTCCCTTTCCCCTCTCTCTCTAATTTTCCCTCGCCCTTTCCCCTCTCTCTCTATCTCTCTCTCTCTCTCTCTCTCTCTCTCTCTTCCCCCTCTTAATTCTCTCTCTCCCCCTCTCTTTGCTCTCGTTCGACTCTCTCTCCCCCTCTGTTTCCCTCTCTCTTTCTCCTCCCTTTCCCTTGCTCTCTCTCTCTGCTCATGCCTCTCTCTCCCTCTCTCTCTCTCTCTCTCTCTCTCTCTCTCTCTCTCTCTCTCTCTCTCTCTCTCTCTCTCTCTCTCTCTCTCTCTTTCCCACCCTCCACCTCCTAATTAGTCTTGGTTAAATGTGTACATAAATCAGATATCCAATTTATAGTACCAAAATATTACATTTTAATTTTTTTTTCAAATTACATATTAGACACGAATTGGATATCCAATTTGTAGGACTTTGGCTTGGGAATTGCTATGGAGTAATTTACTAATAGCTAACCCAAAAAAAATCACCTCGGAATTTTCATGTTTTTTGGCGAGTTCAAAATGCTTCTTTTTTCATGTTGCCACTGTTTGGCCCATCATGATCTTACACATACCTAGGTCCAAATTAGGTAGTTGTTATTGCTAAGGTGGATCACTCCTTTCTGTGAAGGCCATACACTTACGATTGGGTCAAGTACTCTTTTCTTTAGAAAATTCCTATTGCCTTTTTGATAGGTTATTTATGATTTGATTAGATGGGTTATGAAGCACTTGTTTCAAACAAATATCTTTATGAAAGAATTATATTGGCATGAAATTAAATATGATTTGTATTCCAATGTAAAAACTACAAAGAATGGAAACAATTCTTTCAACACATAAACTATTATGTAGTGGTCAATTAAAATGAAAAAGATTACTCTATATTAGTTTGGATACACAACTAAGAAAATGATCTAAAGTTACTTATTTATCCTAGAGGAAATAAGTATATAGTATACAAAGAAAACCAACAAACCCACAACTACCCCTATTTTGAAGGAGTTTAGTTTTCCCCCCTTCCTGATCTTGCTAATACTGTCTAATTATTTTAAAGAGATGAAGGGCCATAACACAACTTTATTCAACCTAGTAAATAGCTTGGTTAATGAAACTTTACAAAAGTAACAAAACAATTTCAACATTTTGCATTTCATGTTCAATGAAGAGTGGTGACAATAATATATTTATGGTTTAATAAAACACTATTTTTATAAGAAGGATTGACATTAGAAATATAAGTTTTACTTATAGTTTAACAAAAAAATATTATAGTTTTACCACAATATAGTATTGTATACTTGCATGGCTTCTTAGTTAATATATGGGGAGAGAAAGAGAGATGTAGATATATATGAAGAGAAAGGAAGAGAGGTGGAGATAGATATTTTATGGATAGGGGGGATAGGGAGGGAGAGATGGTGAGAGATAGAGAGGGGGAGATAGAGAAGGGGAGGGAGAGAAAGGGATATAGATAGAAAGATATAGAGAGAGGAGTGACAGGGAGATAAAAAGAGAAATAGAGATAGAGATATAGACTAGGAGAGATGGAGGGAGAGATGGAGTGAATGAGAGAGAAAGGGGGGAGAGGTAGAGATAGCTCAATAGATAGAGGGGGGAAGAGGCGAGAGTGACATAGATAGTGGGAGATATAGAGATATAGAGAGTGACAAGGAGAGATATATCAATCACCCTCCATATATCTCTATCTATTCATCCTTAGCTCTTTATCTCTCTACCCCTCTCTATCTCTTTGTCTCCCTTTCTATTTGTATGTTTTTCATTATCTCCCTCTCTCAATATATTTTATTCCCTATATTTATTTTTGTCTCCTTAAGTGTGCAATGGGTTCATTGAAGAGGTCTTAAAGGAGAATTATCATATCTTTAATCAAATGGCACGCTAGCTTGAGAATAACTCCCTAAGAACACATGCCATCCTTGGATTTCTGACATGAAACAACCAATCAGAATTTATTTTCTCTCTCTCTCATATTAATATATATTACTATTATATTAAACATATATTATATTAATTATATTTTGTATTCTATAAAAATATACTTATTATTAATTATCAATTATAATAATTTTATATGTATTTAATAATTTTGTTAAAGAATATAATATATAATTATAATAAGTTGAATAATTATATTATTTATTATGTAAAATATAGCTAATAAATACTTAACTATATTGTAGAATATTAAAACCTAGCTAAATGGCACCAAAATTTTGAACTTAAATAACACACTATAAAACCTAACGAAACTAGGTTGTAGCTCATCAAATTGGAGAAGTGAAAGGTCAATACTAGCACCGAGGAAGAGTTTGGAGTAGTGAAAACAAGGTAAATGCCAACGCCGAGGAAGAGTTTGGAGTAGTGAAAAAAAGTTCAATGCCAGCACTAAGGAAGGGTTTGGAGTTAAAACAAGGTCAATACTAGCACCAACAAAGAGTTTGGAGAAGTGAAAACAAGGTCAATATCAATGCCGAGGAAGAGTTTGGAGGAGTGAAAACAAGGTCAATACCAGTATCGAGGAAGATTTTGGAGTTCAAACAAGGTCAATACCAGTGCGAAGGATGAGCTTGAGGGCACTCAAGGAAAATCGACGACCAAGGGGCAATGAGTACTATAATTTTGGCACCCCCATTCTCTTTAACCTTCAATTTTCAGGCCTAGTTTCCAAAGATCTTCTCATACATTGGCACCCCGATTCTCATAAATTGTATAAGATAAGATCAAAAAAATAAAATAGCTTAGTCTTTCACATTTTTATCCACCAGCCTCAAGTCTTGGAAAAACTCCAATAATCTACCCACATCTTGGTTGAGGTCTAATATTTCATCACACATAGCCTTCATCGCATGAATCTGAAGCAATTGTAGACTTAGAACAAGTATATGCCAGGCTAAAGTAGATCTAATGAATGGAAATAGACGCATACAATTATTCTTCAATATCTCCACCACAAATATATGCAAGGTGTTGGTTGTTTTTATGGTAAGCAAGTTGATCTTCTAATCTACCTATAGAATTTCCAATTCCAACAAAGGGCATCTCTTAGGACCTAGACCAACTAACGAGGATTTGAAAGAACTCCTACACTTTGGGCTCTGCAAGGCCCGAGAGGGTGATCCCTTAATGCATTTACAACATCTACACCATAATCATAAACAACATTAACAATAATAGATAATCTCCTTTAATAGCTCAACATAATAGGATAATATCGAGTAGAAATCATTGTTTATCAATAATATCAACTATTTGGATCATGAGATAACTACAACAACATTTCACAGTAGAAGATAGTCATTGATTTGCAATTTGTAGAAAGCTCTAGGTAAAGGAAAACAAATATTGAACCTTACGAATAAGTACAACTTAGATCAGTTCCATATATCCATTGGAGGAGTCAAATTTATAAGAATCTAAGGGTTTATGATAGATTTAACACATAACATATACGATCCTTGATAGCATTTATTTACAATCTCATAAATATGTATTCTAACCCAATACTACTTATCAAATCCTTATACAGAACATATCCACCAACAATCCCATTCAAGAATTTTAATTAATTCCTTAAATTAAACATAAAAAAAGAATCATATGCACCACAACAGTGAGATGAATGAAACAACCCTTGATCATTTTATTCAAAATTTAGATATGCTTGTATAATGGAGAGACATGAGTTCAAATTAATCATATCAATTGAAATTCCAGTACTATCATAAAACATCAAATCCCCATGAATTCAAAACCTACTATAGAATGACTCAAAACCTCAATTGCATTTTCCCTAAAACCATCAAACTTTACAATTTTCTCTACAACTTCATCTAGAATCAACCAAAAATATCTAACTTGCTAACTTGTACTTCTGGCCTTGAAATGCTTCTTATAGAAAAAGAAGGAGAAAACAAGCATGGGGCTAGAAAGCACATGTTTCACCAGCCAATTGGACCGCCTTGTGATATTCCAAAAAAAATTACAACAACAATCTCCCCAGAGAATCTTCTTGTTCATTGTGCCTACTGAGAGTGGTTGATGCAGCAACAAAAATCTTCAAGAATTTCGCGCCTAGACTGTCACCAAAAAAAAAAACCTAGAATCTGTTGTAACTACAGTAGCTGATTTGTCAACTGTTAGTAGCCTACTCCTTTTCACTCTCCTTAGTTAAATATACATTTACCCATTTATGGTACTCTTCAACAGTTGGGCAATCAAAATTGATCACCTCATTCACCTTGACACTAGAAGTTTTGTACTTAACTGCCACCTGATTCAATTCTCTTTCAAAAGACTTCAAGAATGAGTTGGTGCTAATGATTTTGTCCATACATCTCACCAACAAATCATAATCTGAGTTACCTTGCTTTTGAGCATTTTGTAGTCCAAACATGATATAAAGGGGCTCTTACACTTTTTGTGATTACTGTAGGTTGTGTAAGAGGCCCCATGGATACTATTGTAATTGTAGGATGCATGAATAGGGTGTAGGATGAGAAATAAAGAAGGTATAGCTACTGTCCTCAATAGTTTTGTGAAGAAAAGCATTTGAAATGAGAGGTTCAATCCTAGGTTTCATCAAAAGATGTATGGGAGATCTGATTTTATGAATTTTTATCCATGTGAAGACCTAATGGGTTGTTTTTGAACACTGAATATAAATGATATACATATACACACACACACCCATATATATATATATATATATATATATATATATGTATGTATGTATGTATGCATATGTATTTTTAAATGTAAATGTAAATGCAATTACTTGATGCTCTCCTAGAACAATAAATGCAACATATGATTAAATAAATCTATATCTATGTATATAAATGTGTATTTATAAATGCAAGTATAAATTCAAAGAGCATATGGTATTGTAGTATTATAGATACAACATATCCATAAATTAATGTAATTGAAATTCTAAAGTCCTCAACACATATAATATGAAATCAATCAAACTATTAAACTACATGAGAAATAAATGAAAACAATAAATGCATATGTATGTGTATTTGTAAATGTAAGTGTAAAATAAATAAGAATAATGAAAATTATAAAAGAATACAAGGAAAGGTCTCCTCCCTTCTTGGTAGTGATGACCTCCTCCACACACAACCCTTAAAAATTATGAATAGAGGAATATAATCTTTGAAGAACTCAAAGTTGATTCTCTCCTACCTGATGCAATTAGTCATTTTAGCCTTACAAAAACTTATAGTGATGACTAGAGGCACATAGACCAATTCTTCATAATAGAAGAATTTGATCATACTTTTCCCATGATGGCATTATGAGAAAACCTTAGGTTAAATGAATAATTCCTAGCTAAGTTCTTTAAATCATGTCCAACCATAGAAGAGAAGAACACTGCTATGTGTACTTGGATACCATGGAGAAAGGCTAGTCTTTGGGCTCTTTCATCAATCATCCTACCTTAAAACATACCAAAAGTATCCTATAAATTATACATAGGAAGATTTAATATGACTTAAAAAAAAATTATTGCCAAAGCGTAAACTTATGATGACTTAACCAGGCCTAGTACACACTCCCTCCCCATTAAACACTTAGACATATGGAAAGTAAATGTAAATTTGATTCTATTTTTAGTCATTTAGGTGTCTAATAAACCACTTGGTGGTGTTTCCCTTCAATTTTATTTACTTGAATGAAGAGAAAAATTCCTTTGATTACAATTAGAGAATACATTTGAGGCCTTGCTTGTGTAACCGGTGGACCATATTCACATTTAACAATTGTTACAAAATTTGGAAGTTAAAACGTTAAGTAAATTTGATTTGTGATGGACACATTTGGACAGTAGTAACAATAGCTTGCAATCTATCAAGACTTGATTACCTTATAACCTATGAAATTCTAGCGATGAAATGATAGATTAATCATAATGTCACCTTGGGATCACATCACCATGAAAGAAATCCATCCAACATCCTTATGACTGCAGGTAACACCAAATAGGTATTTTTCAGATCTTTCTTCTTCAATTGAGGGAAATTCAGGAAGAGAAGAGGAAAGAGAGATGTGCAGTATGTCTAAAAGAGGGAGATCAACTAGATGTCAAAAGATTTAGAAGAAAATTTTGTAAACGCTTGGAATTTTTTCTTACTGGAGGTGGGTCATGTTCTTATGATGATGAGAGCATAGGCGATGTCGAGGTTCCCTTGAGGTACAAATATCTACAGAAAAAATGGGTACCCAAGGAACTTCCTCTAATAAACACTAATTTTTGTGTCAACAAGAGGATATATCGCATAACACCATCGTCATTACATGGTTTGAACCTATTTTGCATGGATGGCATAAAGGTATGTGATGATAAAGTTACTGAATTGATGGAGTATATTGGACCCTATTACAGTTATAAAGATTAGATGCAACTGGTCTGATATACACGAAGTATGTGTAGGTATGCACTGTTAGAAAATTATATACAACTAAAAGATAAGGATAAAAATAAAGGAGTGGCTATGTATATTTCTAGAAGGAATAAAGAATTAGGGAATATTGCATGGTTTATAAATAGTACATGACTTGGGTCAACAAATAAGCAACCCAATTTCATATTCGAGGTGCACGAGGGAAACCGTGTATTTGTATGTGTTATAAAATGAATAACTCCAGGGGAAGAGTTGTTAATCGATTACAATTTAAATCACTTAGTTACAAAAAAAGTTACAATGGGGTTGGTATGTACTATGTACCATTTTACCCATCCTCCAATTAATGACTCCAATATACTATTTTATTCTTTCTTTTTTTTCGTAAGTCTATTGGTTTCATTTAGGTAAAAAAAAAATATATTTAATTTTTGTCATAGGGGGGAATTGATTGTATGGAGAAGGCTCTAGCCCATAGCACATATCGTGATGTATCTTTAGGCACTTCTACCCAACAAGTTTACCTCATTATAATTGTACAAATTAGATATGTGAGTAAAAAAAATTATTATTATATTTTTTTCATAAGTTTTTTGGGTTAATTTCGATAATATTTTTAATATTCTTGTTGCAATCAACTGATCGGGGAAAGGAACCAATAGTAGAGGAGAGCATCCATAGTGAGGTGTAGTCAATATTTTGTGATGATGACATCGCTTATTCAACAAACCCTCTCGATACGATAAAGAAGATCCAAAAAAAATGTAATGAAGAAATGGTTAAGTTGATGTTCATAGTGCCTCAAATAGATGAGATAAGAGAAAGGGTTAAAATATTGACTAAGAGATTACAAAAATTGAATGTAAGCTATCATGAGGTCTTTAATTATAACATAAGTTCATTCATGGTTTTATATTTTGTATTCTTTTATGTTATGAATTAAAATATGTGTTGTTTTTACAGGGTTATTTTCCTCCTCATGATGTTGCTAGCCATGATCAGGGTACTACAAGTGCTGCTTGAGGAGTAGGGGTTGGTACAAGTGTCCATCCTAGTCTTCCTATGCATACATCACATCATCTGACCCCATCTTCCATGCCTATATTGTTGTCTAAAGCATCGAAAATACAAACCATGCAGGAATCTGTTAATGCACCCTCTAGCAGTGAACACATGTTACAACATGTGTCAGGACATGTACCTGGGGATGCAAAGGCCACTATTACTGGTGATGTTTAGCAACATTTCCTAGACCTTCTCATATTACTAGTACAGGAACATTTTCGGTCACACTTGTGGTGACCAAGGATTTTGTTCCCATAAAGATAGAGAGGGTCCTAGGTACTTTAATTTTTTTGAATTATTATTATATATAATCCAATTGAAATTTACTTATTGATCACTCTCTTTAGACTATTGATCCCATGATCATTTTGCAGGAAATGATTTTTTTTATAAACATCTAAGTGATATTACATTGGAGCTCTTTGGGCCCACCATACGTACACGATGGAATGCCCAAAATCAAGATTTAAAAGATGAGCACATTAACCGTTTAGTTGTGTTGTTTGGTGAAAAAACATTCAACCAAACCAAGGTCCTTAAGAAAGTTGGTACCTATCTAAGGTATGTGAGGTACCAATATAGGTGAAATTTAGAGAAGAACAAAAATTATGAGTGTCCCCCCATGATTCCAGAGAGGGAGTGGAAGGACTTGGTGTTGGATGGAAAGGAGAAGGCTGAAAAGAAAAAAGTAAAGACACCACCAAGCCAAGGAAGGTATGTGATACTATCAACAATGTAATTATGTATTGATTACTCTTTCTTTTTACATAATCTAACGTATTTCAAACTTTTCATATGATGCCTAACACATCGAAGGCAACAAAGGAAAGACAAGAAAAAAAAAGGCAACACAAACTTGTCTCCGGTGGTTATATGAAATTAGCCACATGAATTGTAAGTATCAAGAAATGAAATATAGTATCCAAAAAATAAATTGAAAACAATTTTGGATTTATCACACCATAGAAGCAAAATTCATGATCTTATGCAAAAATCTAGGGCTTTGAATTCAATAGAGTTCCCGCAGAACATGACCTGAAGATTGCCTTCCAGCAAGGCTATAGAGTCGTGGCTGAACGCCTAAGAGTCTTGACTAGAAAACACAACCTTCCACTATATCCAATAGACAAGTAAATAAACTCAATAGATTTTATTTAAAATTGAATACTTGTGCAATCTATTCAATATTGATTTCCACCATAAAGTAATTACATGCCTATTTGTTTTAAACATTCAAGCAATGATAATACTACACATGACATTGGAATGCATCCTGGTGAGGGTGGAGCACAACCTGTAAATGAAGGTCATGGTGTGCATCATGTTACTTTAGAGCATGTAGAGCATGATCAACATGTTGAGCATGATCAGCCTAGAGAAGATTAGGAACATGATGTGGCCCCCTCAAGTAAAGAGGACCACTCTAAAGTTCTTTTAAACATATTTAGTTGCAATTGGTGTATTAATTAATGTAAACTTTCATGTTTCAACTTTAGAGCATGTATAGCGTGATCAACGTGTTGAGCATGATTAGGCTCAAGAAGATCAGGAACATGATGTGGCCCCATCAGGTAAAGAGGACCACTCTCATGTTCTCTTAAACATATTTAATTTCAATTGGTGTATTAATTAATGTAACTTTTCGCATTTCAACTGCAGATCAAGATTTAGAGGGTGTTCAACATGTTGATCATGAGTCTATAACAAAATTTCAGGAACATGATGTGGACCCATCAGGTAAAGAGAACCACTCTAAGGGTATGTACGGGATCACCATGGAAAAAATAGGCCGTTAAGTGGCAAAAATTTTAGAAAAATCAAAGTTAGGTAACTTGACATAAAAATTTGAATAAGTTATCTATATTATTTCAAAAATATGTAAGAATGTAATTTGTAGTAAATTGAATGTAGTTTCTAAACTAATAGGTTTGTTTTTGAAAAAACAAAATCTATTTGGTGAAAATTTGAAATTTCAATGCAGTAGTACTTAAATTTCAGGGAAAAATAAGAAGTATTTGTCCGACCACCCTACTCACAATAAAATGATAAAAAAAAATTATAATATTTTAGATATAAGTAGAGCACTCTTGTCTCGATGTGATGCATATTTTTTTGTAATTTTTTTCCAAGTAAATAATTAATTATGATCTTTTTATTACAACTTTTAAAAAATATAAAAAATCGTATGTCTAACCATCTTAACTTGGTCAAAACTTCATGAAATTCAATTTTTTTTTAATCCTATAGTACACAAAGCATAGAATGCGATGCATGTTTTTGATTCAAAAAATGTGATACCATTTGAAAGCTATAGATGTTTTTCAATCAGCCTATCAATTAGGATTTTAGTTGTAATTTAAATAGAAAATGAATATTAATTATTTATTAAATTCAAAGTAAAGCATAATTTATATTGGTGGAAATTTGAGAATCTCCTTTAAAAACCCTTTTTCATTCAATAATTTTGGGTTAAACAAAATTCGTCAGCCACATACCCTACAAATACCCATCATATCACCACTCTTTTTCCCATCATGATCCTGCACATAACCATAATGTTATTTTAATTAATGAAATACTTGTAACAATAATAATAAAACATATCAGTTTAACATTTCTTTCTTATTCCATCATACCCCCCCTTGTAGCAGCCTCCACGTCATGAGCAGAGAACTAGGTGTACATTAAGATCACAAGAAAGGGTAAAACAACTAAAGGGGGGACAAATATTGATTTAGAAAATGATACTCCACTTCATATTTTTGTAGCTTTAAAAAAAAACCAAAAAAAAGGTGATTGTAATCATATCATGACAACCATATTTTTGACAATATGTAAAAATTGAAAGAATGAATTTTATATGTTGATGAATGAATGTGAATATGTTAATTAATGAATGTTATATGTTAATGAATGAATGTTATATGTTATTAATGGATGAATGAATGAATTTTATATGTTATTAATGAATGAATGAATGATTAATGTTATATGATTGGGTATGGGGAATTGAGAGTGATGTGAAGGTGGGGGAGGGGCCAAATGAACTTCCACCATCATGTTGTTGGCCCTGTTAAGTAGAGAATATTAAACTATTCTTGAAACAAAGAGAAGCTCAATAAGGTAATGAACTTTTCAATATAAGAAATGCATCATTTGAAGCATCAAACCAATATGCAAAGATGAAAGAAATTGCTAACTTTTTACTATGGTGGCGGAAAAATGATTCTTTATACCCTGAATCTATGCTCTGCATCATAATTTGAAGTTGTTTCCATTCTAATGTTCTGATTTTAGTTTTTTTGTATGGCTTTGTATGAATACCACATTGTGTTGTGCGTGGATTTGGTTTCAAAGATTTGTTTCTTCTATTTTTAGTGGCAACATAACTCTAAAATTTGACTTTTGTGCATAATAGGTTAGTGGAAAAATTGATAGCTCTGAAGGTTTTAGAGGCTTGATTCAGATAGATACACAGATATTTGGATTTTGTTGTTGATGGGAGGCTTTGACTTAACCATGTAATTTTGTACCATCTGCACGTATGCAAAATTTTCTCTACTTACATTCATTCTTGATCATAAATGTTGTAAATGATATTAATGCTTCAAACTTAAGATTCATTTCATTGTTATAATGATCAAAATGTTATACTTTTCTATACATTCAAGCATTCTCTTTCCCGCTATCCTTTTCTCTCTCCCCCCTCCTTTTAAGAATTTTCTTTTTCATAAGAGATTCACATTTCTATCTCATTTACACAAATTTATCTGAAACGCTAGGAGTGAATAAAGATATGTAAAAGATGATGGATTATGTCTAAACAACAACTTTCCATCTTATAGCTAAGTAAATCCTTAATATTTGAATATTTTAGAGCTCGAATAATTCTTGTATATGCATGTGTAGCAATAAGGGAGCCTATGTGAAGATTGAAATTTAAAACATCACTTTGGTATTTTTCCTTAAGCATTGAAATGATATTTTGAGTAATATAAACCTACACACACATTGATATTTTTTGGCATTGCATTGAAGAATTTTTTTTCTCTTATACCTACCCTTGGCTACACATGGAGGTATATAATATTGGTTTCTTGGTTTATTATGTAAGTAGTTAATTTCAGAGAGGAAGACTAAAATATTCTTAATGTCCTATGTCAGGTGTTAAAGCATATGAATCACTTGCTAAAGGAACCATTTTTTATTCATCCAAAAAATGGTTTGTTGTTTTTTTTTAGTCTCTAGAGATGTAGCTCGGCTCTTTCCTTTGCATTATTCATCAATTTTGAGGATTACAATAGATTGTCCTCATAATTTTCATGTAGATCTATTTGTAACCTTGTTTTCTACCAATAAATTTGCAAACCACTCACATATTAAGGACCATTTCACTAACTTGTAGTCATCCATTACTTCATATGTTGCAGGTTGTGTCTATGTGCCAATAATTCCTGATGATTGCGAGAACTTTAATCCTACAAGTGTACCCAATCTTTCTCAAGTAAAAGTCTTACCTTATTTTATAGTACTTTAAATGGTTAATTGAAGGTGCTTCTTTAGATCTGAGATAGTTGAACCCTATATTAAAATATGGTATTAGATGGGAAGTATAATGATAAAACTAAGGTCCATTGAACACAAATTATGAACATAATTTACTGGCCTACGAATAGTGTTACAATTATAATTATTTCTCCTTTACCTACCTCTGCATTAATGAAAAAGATAGCAGATATTGGAAGTTCATTAAATGTCTCATGTATGTGTTAGTATTTTAATTTTGTTTAAGTTATTCAAGAGCTTGATTAGGTCAAGAATATGTTGTACAAGCTTTGTTCTCTTGACACTACTCAACATTTTCCCTACACATTTTCTCTTCAATCCAGATGTTTCTTAACTCCTTCCCTTGTTAGTCCTTGGTTGTTCTCAAGTGTAATTCTTTTTCTATGCATCTTGTAGTCTATATGTATGATCAGTCATCTCAAGTGTAATTATTTTTCTATGCATCTATGCATCGTGTAGTCTGTATGTATGATTAGTCATTAGTTTCCGTGATTGTACATTTCAACGAATTTAAAAAAAAAAGAAATTGCATTGTTTCGTTTAAATTTTGATGAAAACCACTGACGAATCACCAAAAAGGTCCAACAAAGTTGCTATAGTTGTGACGAAGGCTTCTTCGTAACTCCTTATCCATTTAATCACAATTTCAATGAACTTTTGTTGTTGTTTTGATGCTACTCCTTGCCCATTCGTCGAAATGGCGACAAACTTCTGGTCTTTTTTTGATGCTACTCCTTGCCCATTTCGTTGAAATGGAAATGAACTTATGGTGTTGTTTCAACAATAATCCTTTCCCACTTCATCAAAATTGTTACAGACTTCTGGTGTTGTTTCGAAGCTACTCCTTGCCCATTTCGTCAAAATTGTGATGAAATTTTGGTGTTGCTTCGACACTACTCCTTGCCCATTTCATCGAAATGGTGATGAACTTCTAGTGTTCTTTTGACGCTACTCCTTTCCCATTTCATCGAAATGGCAACGAACTTCTAGTGTAATTTGTTAGTGGATATATGAATTTTTTGTCGATATTCCGACAAACATCTAAGTCCATTTATGATTCCAATGACCGATGAATCTATGCCGTTATTTTGATGTTTAATTCATTGTCGACCCTTTGATGAAAAAATAACAACAATTTTTTTTGTCATTTCATCGCTTTTCTGACAAAGATTTGTTGAACGACCGATGAACATCCATCAGAAAATGGTGTCAAATTCAATAGTGACACCAAACCCCTTACATGTGTCCAAAAATCAAACTTCACAATATATGTATTCTTCAAATCCATCAACAACAACAAGGAAAAGCAAACAATTAAAGCAAAAAATGTTGTTGATGTAAAGCATCATCTCAAAGGGAGAAATTAACTTGAGATGATGGAAAATTCTCCATCCTCTGATGCCACCAACCTCCAATATGAATTTTTTATGCTTTATCCATTCAATATCATAGATGATTATTTGGAAGCCTCATCAATAATAGCAAATATGGCCCCAAATTTTCAAGAATAATTGTTTGAAGTTCCATTAGAAACATTGATTTAACATATCTGGAAAAGGTTGAGTAATTTTCTTAATGTTTTGAAATGCACTCTCTCAATCATTGGTAGTAAGAAGATATATTACTTGATTGGAAAAACTCAAGGAACATATATCAACTACTTGATGTTTTACAATGCCCATAAAACTAATTGAAGCTGCATCTTCTCTTACAAAGAAACTTACTCTAAGTTGTAACTAATAAGTAATGCATGTAAAAAACTATGTAACCATTTATGTGTCCACTCCACTTCAATGGTAAAAACTACATGATTAGGTGTGAATGTTATCAATATGTGCCCAATCAACTACTCCAACAAGTAAGGATTCTCTATATTCTTCATGTCTCCAATTGAATCATAAATGTAAAGTTCATCAAAGGAATTACTAAAACAAACTTTAGCATCAAATGAAACTATGAACTTACATGATAGAAAGATGCAACAACCTTGATGACATAGCTTTATCTCATCTTAAGTAATCTCCATAATCCCATCAAACATGTTTGTTGGCTATAGATTGTTTGGAATGTATGTTAGACTAAAAGTAGTCTATAATGTGCTAGAAACCACTAAGAATTCCCATGTACCACAATGAAATGCTATGAAATCTCAAAAGGAATGGCTTCTATGCTAGACTTGCACATGCCAATAAAAACTTCATGCCAAATATAATCACACAGGAACAACAGAGGTTCTAGATTCTTGGAAAGCAGCAGATGAGAAACATAAATTCATTATTTTGCATTGTCAGTTTCATCCCATAGAGTGCAATGCTTTAAAAGATAGGGTGCCTCTTTCTGGAATAGGGTGATCCCACAATAGTGGTTTACAATTTTTGGCCAAACTGGACACTGAAATTATTAGTTTTAACTAAATCTTGACATCCAGGCACCTATAGCGGCTAAACCGTGAGGAATTTGAAGATGATGAAAACTAGAGTTTCATGAAATTTTGTTTGTTGATTCTAAATATATATTTTTAAAAAAATTTGGAATTAGATTTCACTTCTTTTTCCATCTCCCTTGAAAACTTTTTTTTTTCAAAAAACAACATTTTTAAAAAGTGACGCTCACTATATAATGCATAATTTTTTTTCCATGAAGGATAAAATTCTAATTATTTCAAATTTAGATATATAACTCCGATATCTAGTGCTTACACTTGGTTAGATAGGTTTTTTATTGAATTATTTTTTTTTAATCAAGTTTTGAAGTCAAACCAATTACAATTCAGACATAGCACGACCATATAATGTATAACTTTTTTTGTATGTATCAAAATTATTTTTTTCTTTTTTTGTTAGATCAAGGACTTTAATATTTGGTGCACTCATATTTTTCAATTTTTGTTTTGATAATCTACCATTTTTCCATATGTTCAGAACAAAGAGCTTGATTTTCGATGAAAAACCTACATTCACAAGAAATAAAAAATAAATATATTAATCAAATTAAATTTAATTAAATTTATACTTTTTTGGAAGCTTATAATAAGTAATACATACTTACAAAATAAAATAATTAAATGAATTCATTTGATCCTCCAAGAGGTAAATCAAAAGTTGTTTCTTATCAGCATTTTGATAGGTGTAAAGGAGACTTCATTATAGGTATGGTTTAAATTTAGCGGGGTTCTATCCAAGGGGGCTTGGTATAAGGTGTTTTTATCAAACCATCTTCAATTGGAATCTTTTAAATGAAAATTTTCAAGGCTTAGATCATTATATTTTCTAAAAATATGTGATTTCAACAAAAATCAGGATCTCTCAAAAAGTGTAAACCACTATTGTGGAAGCACCCAACAATAAAGATTCATCTTCTTCTCATGCTCAACCTTCCTTTACCACCATTTCACATAGGCATAGAGATATTTGTAAGGAAATTAAAGTAGAAAAAACAATTTCCTACTCCAATCTTGAGAAGATACAATATGCAAAATTTTAAAACTTGATCAAACAATTATAGAAATTTCAACAACACATTTGAATATAAAAAAATAAACAATTCAAAAAAACACCAGATATACATGGGGAAAACCTTTTTAGGTAAAAAAACACCACCCTCCAAATCCTATTCAATGTATTACAAATCCAACAAAAATATTGCATACACTTGTAGAGCAATTCTTTTACACAAGTATAACTAGTAAACAATTCTGGAAGAATTTTGGCAGCAATTCGACAACATAAAATTACTTGCAAAATCAACACAACTTCATTCTCTAAAATTCACAATTGATCAATATAAAATATTTTTACAATGCATCAAATAAATATTTCTAAATCAAATGCAAAACGATGAATGTGCAACATGTAAATCACCAAAAACACTGTTGATGCATAATGAAAAGTTTTCAAATGTCACCACATGCCAATCCACAATTACACAAATAACTGCTCTTCGAAGACTCGCATTCCATGTAAACTCGACACTTAAATAGAAAAAAAAATTATGCACAAATCCACCTATAAATATCTACTTTCTATCTTGACTCCTCACTCGAATAGAAACTGCAAGTTTTAACTCACAAAGACAAAGTGAAAAAATCAATAACATTTAATATTTAGAAAAATAAAATATTTGAAAAAATAAAAGTTTGAGACACGTTCTTTTTCCTAACATTCTACCACTTTTCAAAAACCTTTGAAGAGACAATGAAATTAATAGGATTTAATCACTAGAGGTCATGAGGTTCATAGACTTCGAACACCATAGATAAATTTTGATGTGTTCATGGGCTTAGTTAATGCATCTACAACATTCGCCATTGTATCTTCCTTCTCCTACTTCACCCTACCATCCTTGACCTTATCTCTCATGAAGTGATATTGAATACCAATTTGTTTGGTCTTGGCATGAAACTTCAGGTTCCTCATAAGGCAGATTGCACTCTGACTATCACAAAAAAGTGTAATTGCAGCATGTTTCAATCTAGTATTTGAACACAAAAGTTTCATCGAAATGGATTCTTTACAAGAATGACTACCTTCCATGTGCTCTACCTTAGTAGTGAACAAAGCGACAAGATCCTATTGCTTCCTCATCTAGTAGATTGCACCACCATTAAGAGTAAAAACATATGCATTGGCGGACCTTTTTCTATCGACATCACCATCCCAATCAAAATCTACAAAACCATGAATACTCAGAGAATTTTGGTATCCTATGCCATTAAAAAATATAGAGTACTTTTTTGTACCCTGTAAATATCTGAAGACCCTCTTAAATACATCCCAATGCACTCTTCCAAGATTGGACATAAATCGAGAAAGAACTCCCACTACTTGGGCAATGACTAGTCTCCTATAGACCATAACATACATTAAGCTTCCAATTGCATTCTAGTAAGGAATTTTTCTCATGTATTCCATCTCTGATGGGGATGTAGGACATTATAAAATAGAGAGCTTCATTCCCAATGCAACAAGAACAAAAAGTGGTTTACAATCCTACATGTTGAACCTTTGCAAAATAGAACAAACATACTTACTCTAGCTAGGCCATAGCTTTTTTTTCTCACAATGTGTTCTAATCTCCATCCCAAGTATTTTTTTATTGCACCAAGATCTTTCATTTCAAATTTCATAGAGCTAAGATTTCAATTTTTTAATTAAACCTTTGTCTTTCCCAATAAATAACATGAAATCAACATATATGGGCTAAGATTTCAATTTTTTAATTTGATAGGGCTTCTAATAGAATTGCTTACATTGATGTAAATGGGACTAGGTTTGAGGAGGAAGATGATATCAAGAAACAGGCTGTTCTTTTTTTCAATAACCTTCTTTCTTGTAATGGAGAGATTGTACCTGATGCTCAAGACTCCTTGCTTGAGGCTATACCCCAGGTGATTGGTCATAATGAAAATTCTTTGATCACTGCTATTCCTTCCAAGGCTGAAATAAGGAAAGCCGTTTTCTCTTTTGATGGCAATAAAGTCCCGGACCTGATGGTTTTCCTTTATTCTTCTTCCAAGTGTTCTGGGAAATTGTTGAGTTGGATGTTGAGAAGGTTTTCAAGGAATTCTTTGGATCAAGATGTCTTTTGAAAGAACTTAATGCTACTTTTGTGGTCCTTATTCCAAAAAAACCTGGGGCTTCAGAGTTTCAAGCTTTTCGGCCAATCAACCTATGCAATTCTATCTATAAAATTATTTCGAAGGTTTTAACTACAAGAATGTTTTCTTTGCTTCCTCAAATGATTTCTCCACAGCATAATGGTTTTGTGCTAGGTAGGTACATTTTGGACTCTGTTATCACTATTCATCAGAATTTACATTCTTTAATGGTCTCGAAGACTGAAGGGTTCATTCTTAAACTGGACATTTCCAAAGCCTAAGATCGAGTAGATTGGAATTTTTTATTTAAAATCCTGGTCAAGTTTGGTTTTAATAACAGAGTTATCTAGCTGGTGAACCAGCTAGTTTCGATGGTTACTTCTTCTATCATTGTGAACGGGTCGCCTTCGAGATTTTTTCAGACTTCCAGAGGTCTCAGACAGGGAGATCCTATCTCTCCTATTCTGTTTACAATTTTGGCTAAGTGTTTGGGAAGAAATATTAAAAAGCTTATTGATCAAAGATCCCTTGTTGGTCTAAGACCTTCCTCTTCTCTTCTAACCTGTTCCCACCAACAATTTGTTGATGACACCATTCTCATGGGAAGATCTACTGTGGCTGAAGCTAAGACTTTCAAAAGGATTCTAAATCTTTATGAATCTGCTTCTGGGCAAGTTGTTAATAGGGATAAGAGTTCAATTTTCTTCCTCAACACTCCTGAGCATAGACAAGTTAAACTTGCTCATATTCTTGGATGCTGGATTGAGCCTCTACCATCAACCTATCTTGGTTTGCCTCTATGGATTAAATCCTTGGACTCATTCTGGATCTCTTTGGTTGAAAAATTCAATAAGAAGTTGTCGGGGTGGAAAGGAGCTCTTCTCAATCAAGCTAGAAAAATCTAACTCCTCAAGGCTTCTTTGCAAAATCTTCCTGTGTATGCTCTTAGTTTATTTAAAATTCCTACTAAATATGTTGAGGCTATTGAAAAAATTTAGAAAAGGTTTCTCCAGTCTAGTGTGGAGGATAAGAAGAGAATGCCACTTGTTGGTTGGGACCTGGTTTGTAGACCTAAATCGAGAGGTGGCCTAGGCTTAAGGAAAATTAAAGTGTTGAATCTATCCCTTCTTGCTAAATAGCTCTGGAGAACTCTTACTTTGAGAGGGGAATGGCGAGATACCTTAAAAGCCAAATATTTTAGCAACTGTGAGTCTCTTAATGATGTTATTAATTCTTCTTTTTTACCTCGTGGGTCTGTCTGCTAGAATGATATGAGTAGAGGTAGAAAGTTGCTGGAAATGGGAACTAGTTGGCTGGTTGGAAAATGAAATTATGTTAGATTTTGGGAAGACAGATGGCTTTTTAAGGATCCTTTAATCAGAAATGAGAAATTCAGTAAATGGATGAATGATTGTAAAAGGGAATTCGGCGTCTTGGTCAAAGATTACTAGAGGAATGGGGGTTGGGTTGATTTGAAGACCATCATTCCAGATCTTAGCCCTGTTCAGTCTGCCTTCAGGGCCCTAAGATTGGTTCAACACCAGGTGGATGATCTTACTCTTTGGATAGACAATCCTTTTGGCATTTTTTCAATTTCTTCTGCTACTTCTATGTTGGTTAGTCCGCTGGAGCCTCCGCCCTTCTGGGCTAAGGCTTGGATTAATCTCTTGATTCCTAAAATCAATATTTTCTATTAGATAATGCTTTAGAATAAGATTCTCACTTTGGACAATCATGGTAAAAGATGAATTCAATTACCTAACAGATGCTACATGTGCAGGAATGATGCTGAGACTGTTAATCATCTTTTTCTTCATTGTCCTTTTGTTTCGCACATCTAGGGAAAAAATTTTGCGCTTCTTGAAGTGGTTTGGGTTTCCCCTGCTTCGGTCGAAGACTTTTTCTTGCAATGGAAATCTCCTTCAAAAAACCCTTTTGTGCATAGGCTCTGGTCTTTTGTTCTACCTTTTGTGTCATGGAGTATTTGGAAGGAAGGAACAATAGAGTGTTTAGAGAAAAAGAGAAGTCAGAGGGGGACTTATATGAAAAAATTGTTAGGGAAATAAAGGAAAATTTATCTTTAATCCCTAGAAAAATGGTGGATAAAGCTACTTGGTCTCCTTTTGATATTGCTACTGCTGAAAAGTGGAATTCAAAATTAGTAGCTTTAAATGTCCCCTCACCTGACTTTTGTGGGAGGGAGAATGCTAGTTGGTCTTTGTTGCCTTTGGGTTGGTTGAAAGCCAATTTTGATGGTGCTGCTAAAGGCAACCCTAGGAAAGCTAGCAGTGGGTGTGTTTTAAGGGAAAATATGGAGGCTTTTATTGTGGCTTTTGTTGTGGACATCGGCACCCAAACTAATCATGTTGCGGAAGCTGTTGGGGCTTATCACGCGGTTAATTGGCTTTCAAGATGAACACGAAATGTCTTTGGTTGGAGGGTGATTCTATGAATATAATAAATTAGATTCTTGGGCTTACCCCTCCCTCATGGACCATTAAAAAGTGGATCGAGGATACAATTGCCTTATTAAGTAAATTTGACAAAGTGAAAGTTTCGCACGCCTACAGAGAAGCCAATAAGGTGGCTGATCACTTTGCCAATGAAGGGGTTAAGAAGGGCGGGGAAAACATGTGGAGGAAGAATGACTACCTCCATTCTGAGGTGAAAGTGCTAATTTATTATAATTCAATGCATGGAAGAGAAGTTTATCTTCGCCATGATGAAGCGGATAAAGATTAGGTACGTCGATTTCATTAGATTTGATGGGACTAACGTCATTTTCCTTTTCAAGAAGAGTTTCCGGCACGCTTTCTGGGTGTCTAGTAAAATATGTTTAAATGAGACCCAGAGCAACTGTAGGGTATGGTATAACAGAGCTTTGAAGATGGGGGGAGAGAGAAAACATGTTGAGCTGAGTTGCTTTCAAGAGCACAGAAAGAATGCTAAAGCTTGGGAAAAAATTGAAAAGGGAAGTTTAGTCTCATTTTTGGAAAAGCTCCATGGTACTAACGAGATGGTGTTGGACTATTTTGCCAAAAATTGGAAAAATGGTGAGATTGTGTCATTTGGCAGGAATGTTAAGCTGAATGAGCAAATTATCGGTGAAATTACTGGTCTTTCGACTAAGGGTGTGAAATTTTATCAGGACCATCGGTTCTCTGATGAAGCGGTCATAAAATTTCCTAGAAAAGACAAGGAGCAGGCTAAGTTGGTTAAGGTTGCCAATAGCTACTTTGATGTGGAGTACATTAAACCAATCTGGATGAAAGTTTTAAGAGTCATTATGGAGTACATCACGGTTGACGGGCACTTCACCAGGGCGTATGGTTATCACTTTGCCATTTTGAACCACTTCTGTCACAAGGTTCGTATCTCTTTTCCTTTTTACTTATTCTCTTCTCTAAAGAATTGCCTTGTTGAAGTTGAAAGAAACCCTAGGAGGATTTCTATTATTCACCCTGGTCTTGTCAGGCTCATCTTTGAGCATGATCAAAATTTACCTGCTTTGCCTAAAATTGTTGATGTTGGGGATTTGGATGATGAGGATACGGAAAGTAGCAAGGAGAACAATCCCCTGGCCCCTCCTGCTTTTGCCCTTGTTGGTTCTAAAACCACTTCTCCCCAGTCCCTTTCTTGTCGGAATGCCCTTATGGGTTCTACTCTACCTTCTTGTCCTAATCCGTAGCCTTCGTATGATTGCCCTATCTCGGGTTTTGCTTCACCGTCTTGTCTTAATCCCCATCCGTCTCTTGGTTGCCCTACCTCGGGTTTGGTCTTTGGTTTTAAAGGTACCTCGGTTATGAAATTGGTCTCGTACTCTGGGAATTCTATGGAAATTCTTTCTGATAAACCTATGGTCAATAAAGAGTCGACCCCTAGTATCCCTGCATCTGGAAAATTTGTGAATGCCCCTAAAGACTCCCCTAATTAGGGCAAAATTAATTCTGCCCTGAATAACCTCAGGCTTGAGGACATAATGAGTGTGGTTGAAAAAAGTACGGATGGCCTTTTCACTATTCTTAAGTGGACCCAGAAGGAAGTTTGTGATTTGAATGGCCGTAATAGAGATCTCAGCAATAGAGTCATGGAATTGGAGTAGAAGATTAGCTGGAGTTGTAATGAGAATGAGGGACAGGACACCCCTTGTAACACCCCTCCATTTTGGATATTTGGATCGACAGTGTTTTCTTGGTAATGCTTTGTTATGCTTATGATGTGACTGTGGAACTTGGTGATCATTTGATCGTGAACTGGTTAGTGATGCATATGTTATATTATAATTTGATGATTGTGTCTGAATATGCTTTGACCTTAGAACTTGGTTGCTTTTGATTACAATTGTTAAATGATGTGAAAGTTATATTTTGATGTAATGTTATTTTATTCTAATGTTATCTTGATGGCATGTTTTGGATTAACGTAGAAGATATTTGATTTAATGATGTTTATGCTATTGATCATATCATTGATGTTAGATGTGTCAGTTAGTGTTACTGTATTGGTGAAGGGGATGGGATTGTATCACGCGCTTGTGAGTGCCCTACAATTCTAAGATTTCCTCTTCACGGTGTGTTTGATCATATTATATAGATATTGCACGTTCGACATGCTCTTTGTTGCAGGTTGACAGGTACGTGACATCGACTCCACCTGGCTTTACAGGTCCGAGCATGTCCATTTACCAATGGTAATCGATTGGGAGATAGTAGCTAGGTTTTCCATCTCAAGTCCATCGTCCTGTTGTATGTGGTGGTGTCATGACTGAAGTGTTGTCCTTGTCATTATGTAGTTTGATTGTTATGTATTTATTTAATTTATGGATAGTGCTTAATTAATTAATCTTATTTTATAAAACAATTAATTAATATTGCATTGTTACTTGATTTAATTGTGAGTTAGTTAAAAATAAAATTTAAATATATTGTAAATTAAAAAGTATTTAATTAATTAAAATTTAAGAAATTAAATTAAATCAATATTGATGAGGATAATTAAATATTATCTTTTTATTAATATTAAGTTAGCAAATCTTGTGCAGATAATATCTCGATTAAATAAATTATTTTAATTAAAATTATAGATAAGTGGTGTTTTTAAAAGCTGGGAAAATGACCAATAAGAAAAGAGGCTTTTTGAGAAAAGAAAGCAGAAGAGCTTTATTGATTCTTGGTTTTGATTTATTATTTTTATGAGAGAGTTATTCACACACACAAGTTTTCTCTATGGTTTTGATCTGTAAAAAGAAAGATAGTTTTGGTTTTGTGCTTGCGGGGAAAAATTATTATGGTGGAAGAAAAGATAGATTCAGAGGTGAGCTAAAGACAAGAATTGGAAAAAAAGCTACAGAGGGGTTCCACATTCGAAAGAAGATTACTATACTGGATTCTTCACCAGACGAAGGACTCCAGGTTTTCTTTTGTTATTTTTATTATTATTTATGTTGTGGTTTGAGCAATATCTATTTGCTGTGTTTTGAAAAATTTATAGAAAAATGTTTTGTGATTTGAAATTTGGTTGTTTGAAACCCTTGAACCTGGTTGTTGAAAACGTTAGTACATCTATTTGAAATTCTTCAAAATGGTTAGTAGTGAAAATTATTGTTAAAATTAATAAATAAATAAATCATCCTTGATTGAAGGTCGAATTTACTTGTCAGGTCTATTTTGAGATTATTGAAAAATCCTTTAAAAATCTTCATAAAACGTAATGGTGAAAATAATTATTTTGAAAGAAAAAATCTTTTGGTTAAATTTGTATTTCCAAATCTATTATGGAAGAAAACAATTTATTTATCTAATTTGTTTTCTAAATCTTCTCATGAATATATATATATATATATACTCTGTTCATTTTAAAATAAATAAATAAATAAAAATAAAAATAAATTATATATTTACTTCCATATTGCTGATTTTATTGTGAGGGTTGAATAAAATATATTTAAATTGAATGTTATTTTAATAGTTCCTTCTATGATTTCGTACGATTTGGGGATTAATAAAATATAATTTAAATTTAATATGGGCATTAATTTTGTTTGAAATTTTCATTCTGTTTCGTACGAATACATTTTGTATTTCGTACCAGAGGATATGATAAAAATTATAGTTTAAAAAAAATATATATAAAATTAAATTAAATTTTTTTATTGTGGGGAGTGGACGGCCGGTCGTGGCCATACCGTCCACGATCCCCAAGTGGTGGCTGCAGTACGCAGTCACCACTGACCAAGCACAGCTTGAGGCCTAGCCAGTGGGGCTTAAGTATTCACCACCCCCAATATATGTACTGGGCACTGGCTTCAATAATGGTTTCTTTTTTTTTAATTTTATTTGGTTATTTTTTTTTAATTTATTTTAATTAAATTCGTTTGTTTTCTACATTTTGTGAATTAGTATATATTTATATTTATATATATATATATTAATATATATATTATATATTATTTAATATATATTTATTATATTTATATACATATATAAGTATATATATATAAAAATTAATTAATTTTCAAATTGTATATATATATGAATAAATTAATTGTTAATTTATTTTAATGAATTTTAAATGTATGTTTATATATATATATACTGTATTTCTATATATATGTATATATATTAGATAGTTGTTGATAACGTTATGGTTAGAAAATAAGTAGGATTTTTAT
Organism: Sequoia sempervirens; assembly: GCA_007258455.2. Classification (NCBI taxonomy): domain Eukaryota; kingdom Viridiplantae; phylum Streptophyta; class Pinopsida; order Cupressales; family Cupressaceae; genus Sequoia; species Sequoia sempervirens. Next base: position 501,154,199 of record VDFB02000017.1, read on the forward strand.
ATATTATTATTATTATATATGTGTGTGTGGATTATGAATTTAATATGATTATTTTACAATTTATAAGAAAATAGTTTAATTGAGGAAATTAGGGATATGCTATGAGGTCATAAGTAAATTGATTGAGCAAATAGGATTAAAGTATTAAATTTAAATTCCTCAATGGTGCCAAGTGAGTATTAGATAATTTAATGATTATTTAAAAAGCTGAATTTAAAATCATTTACCTTTATTTAGAAATTTCTAATTTTCAAATTATTATAGATAATTAGGAAATCATTAAATATAAAAATAATGTTTCAAAGGAATATGATTAAACGATATTTTAATAGTTAAATAAGGAGCGTTAAAATGATTATCTCATTTGTATAGAGGAAATATGATTGACATATGACCAAACATTTTATTTAAAATATTGATTTTGATTAATTAATTTATTTTTGAAATATGGATTAAGCGATTTAGTTTAATTGTTTAGTTATTAAATGACTTGATTTTGAATATATTCGTGAAACTTAGAGATATGAGAATGATTTATTTTAACTGGATGAATTTGTTTATTAAAATACCTCAATTATGAATACAACTGTTAAATGTAGAGTAAGGGTTGATTATTTATTCAAATGACTTTACTTATTAGAACACTTTGATTAGGGAAGTTAATTGTGAAATTTAGAGTAAATGATTGGGTTGTAAATACTTCAATGTTGGGAAATGAATTTGGTGTAATTGATTGAGTAAATGCAAGATTGAAAATTGTGTTTGATTGGGTTTAGGAAACCCTAACATTAGATAATGAGTTACCTGGAATGCTTTTCTATCATGTTTCTTTTATTCTCCATGTCGGGAAAATGGGGTTAAGGGTCTATGTAAGTCTTCCAGAGAAGTTCTCTAGACTGGGATGTTTTGTGTAGAGGTTCAATTTGTGAATCACCTTGGGAATGGTGTAGAGTTGTACTATTATGTTGTACCCGGTTTCCACGAACGGGGATTTGTGCCTCCTGGGAAATAGGAGAGGGTAATGAGATTTGTACCTCCTTTGGAAGGAGTGTGTTTTCATATTTGGTTTCCTCCAGTGTTCAGAGTGAGTTTCCTTGTTTTGTTTCCTCCTTGGATTGGAGAGTTTTTGTTGTCTAGTTACATATTGTGGTATTGTACCTTGTGTGTTGTCGATAGGAGAGTGGCTCTTTGTGGGGGTCCGACACACAAAGGGGTGCCAGGGTAACCTACCTAGAGTTTAATTAAGTGATAATAAAAAAAAAATTAATGGGGAGCTTTCACACTAATAAAGATAAAGGATGTCTCTCTCGTGAAGCAAGTGAATGATAAGGCTCGAGATGAGATGGGACACATAGTTTTGCATGAGGGTCCGACGGCCGTTAGAGGCAAGCCAGGGTAACCCAGGATTGGGGTCTGGTAGCCTAGGAAGGTTGAGCCAGGGTAACTCATGGAAATTTATGCATGACACTCTTCCTATGTCAACAGTCATTCAGTTATTGTGTGTTGTACATGATCGTTGTTCTCTGGAAGCATTGTAACCTCGTGTTTAGCAATATTGTGATTGTAGTTGTTAAGTGACTTTGTGATTGTAGTTGTTAAGTGATATTGTGATTGTTGTTGTTTCTGTTCAGTTATGTTGTAGCTTGTGTCTAGTGGCAGATGGTCTTGTGTAGGAATTCCTTGTTACTATCTCCTAGCATGGAGGGAGTGGGACCTTTTGGATTCCACGTGGTCAGGTGGCGTGCATCTTAATCTGTTGGTTCTTCTTCTTGTTCGTGTGGTCAAGATTTCCAGATGGAGAGCTCACGGAAATCATTTTCTTCTCATGCCTTGTTCTCTCAGTACTTATTGTATTTTATTACCCCTCATTGTCATCGAGGTAGAATTTGTAATATGTATCATATTTGTTGGATTTACCTCATTTGGAAAATGAGTAATGTAATCTTATTGTTAACATGTTGTAAGCTATATTGTTTGGAATCATGTGGCACTTCATATTCTTGGATGTAAATTTATTATGAATGGAATGTATGTGAACTTCAATTGTTAAGTAATTATATGGTATGGTATTAATTCATGTTCTGTGTTGGTTTAAGTAACACTGTCTCGTAGCCTTAGGGAAATGGTTGGCAATGGTTAAGTGAACTTTTATGTTAATTATTCTTGTTTTAAAAAAAAAATAGTTCATTTTTTTAGTAAATTGCAACTTTCCCTAGGGTTGTGTGGCGGAGCATTACACCCCCTTACTGGGGAAAAGACAATAGTCGCAGGAGGAAATATTGACTAGGCTTGAGTGCAATATGTCCAACATTGACCAAAATATCAAGGCCATTGTGGTGAATAATCATAAATTGCCAGGCACAACACCATTATCATCAATGCTCTGGTGGAAAAGTTAGAAAAAAATCAAAAGGGCTCGCTGGTCATGGACTTGGATGTGGACAAAGGTTGTAGCAGATCTGTTGCTGAAGGGATTTTGACTCGCACCCGGGCTAATACGAAGAGGAAGGCCCCTGCTTCTCCACACACGGTTCAAATCCTCAAGCAGGGGTTATAGGATATGAGTGAAGTTGAAAAGGAAGTCGAGGAGTTGATGAACACCTTGGAGTAGTGCTATAGTGGTTGTTTCTGTCTTTTTGGTGGTCCTTTTTTGGACCCCGTTGTCTCTTTTTGCTGTCGTTTCTTTTTTGGGACAGCTGTCTATTTGTTCAAACTCTTTATGATCTATCTTTATTTGTTTTAACTTTGTGGTTTCAGGTCCCTGTAAAACCTATTTTTTCCTTTTCAAAAACATGAAATCAACATATAAAGCAATTACCAAGAAATAATCACCATTAGATTTAAAATATAAAAAATGACCAAATTTAGACCATAGAAATCCCAAACTCAACACATATGTATCAAAAGTTTTGTACCACATCCTAGTACTTTGTTTAAGGCCATACAAAAATTTCTTTAATTTGCAAACCAACTTGCTTTTACCTTTGACCATGTAGTGCTCTAACCATGTCATATACAATTCTTCCTCCAAATCACAATGAAGGAACACAATTTTCACATCCATTTGTTCTACTTCTAGATCATAAGTTGTTGCAATAGATAATAAAATTTGAATGGATGTCATTTTAGCAATAGGAGAAAAAACATCATCATAATCAATACCCTCAACCTGAGAGTATCCCTTCGCAACCAACTGTGCCTTATAATATTCAACATTTCCATATGATCCAATATTTTTCTTAAACACCCATTTACATCCAATAGGTTTTGGACCTTCAAGAAATGGTACAAAATCCAATGTATCATTCCTATTAATAGCTTCCATCTCTTCGTCCATGGCTATTTTCCAAGACTTTGCATCATTCATACCCAAATCCTCTTGCACAGATCTCGATTCATCAGTGTTAGTACTCAAGGAAAATCTAAACTTCCAATAATCAGGTGAATACCCATTCCTTTTTGGTGGTGGCCTCTAGCTTGTAGACCTTCAAAAAAGTTGAGGTGGAGGTTCTTCCACTTCTTCCTCCTCTTCTGAAGATTCAGATCTTGATGAACTCTCCTCAGCTTCTTGTCTAATTTTGGGTATCGATTCAACTTTCTCAGGCCTAGAAGGAATTTGAACCAAATCCTTTCTCTATTAAATTTCTTTATGTTCTTCATATTGAAAATTAATAGCAGAATATTTAGTCTCTCTAAAATAATACTTTTGGAATGAATTACCTTTTGTGCAACAGGGTCAGAAAACTTGTATCATTTCACACCATAGTTGTAGCATTGCAGATACATTTGGCAGCCATAGAATCATATTTTTTTCTCTTCTCCTTAAGAAAATGTACATATGCCTCACAACCAAAAACTCTCAGATGTTTAAACGAAGGATTTTCCCCAAACCACACCTCCATTGGCATTTTATCAACAAGCGTTGATGAAGGAGATCTATTTATAAAATAACAAGCAGTGGCAAAAACTTCCTCCTACTAAAATAATTAATGAAAGTAACATAATAAACTAATTTACCAATAGAAGCAACACCAAAAGGACCAAATACATTAGAATGAATCATATCTAAGATACATGAAGACTTCTGAGAATATTTGTATAACTAGATCTTTTATTTTCCATAAATACAATGTTCACATAAATCAAACTCTAGATTGTAATCATTCAATCTCTCATTGAGGTTATTATTTTTCATGGATTTTAAACCCTTATCTCCAATTTGGCCAATCCTTTGGTTTCATAACATGGTCTTCTTTGTAGGAAACTTTTATTTAGTAGACAAAGCACCCTTGGGTACCCAGAAGCCATGACGATCCATAGAAGGGGAAACCATCTCTTTTTCTAGTGAGGCAATTTTTGGCTTAATCTTATCAAAAGTTCTATTGCATTCAATTGTGCATACATCAAGCTACTACAATGTACCCAATTTTCTTCTTGTCATTATCACCATATTACCTCTCACCATTTTCACACCTGCATCTATTAGCTTGATAACAAATAATAAATTTCTTGCCAATCCAAGGATATGCAAGACACCGTCAAATCATCTAACTCTACCATCATAAAATTTCACATGAATACGACAATGTCCAACAATATCAAGGAAAGATACATCACCCAAATACACCTTAGAACCATCATTTTTTTTATACTTAATAAACATTTTTTTGTTAGGATTCATGTGTAAAGATGCACCCAAGTCTAACCATACATTATCACCTACACAAGTGGCCAAGGCTGCAATTAAGAAATCTCCATCTTCCTTTTCAGACTCAAAATCTGAATCTAGCTTCTTCTTCTTCTTCTTTTTCTTCTCTTCTTTACATTTCTTTAGAAATTTTATAGGTTTGCAACAGTTCCAACATATTGCCTTGGACTTACCAAGAGATTTTGATCTCTCCTTGTTTCTGGACTTGGAATGGCGAAGTTGCTTCTCATCTTTTCCTCATTTTTTTGTCTTCCTCAAACACTCAAAGCCTCATTGGTGTTTAGAAATACCTTCCTTCTCATCTCTCTGGAGATTAGAGAACCAACAACATCCTCAATCTTCGAGATAATACATGTGCTCCCAATGGCCATGACTAGGTTGTACCATGAGTATGGAAATGAACACAACAAAGTTTGGAACCTTTCTTCTTCATCCATCTTAACCCCAACCGAGGTCAACTAAGTCACTAGCATATTGAATTTTTCTACATACTCAAAAATTTGTCCACCTTCTTCCATTCTCAAGGCATACAACTTCTTAGAAAAATCTTATTTACTAGAGATTTAGCTTGGTATATCTCACCCAACTTCTTCCAAAGAGCCTTTGAAGTGGGTTCTTTGAGGAATTTTATCAAGATTGAACTTGTAAGAAATATTACAATGATAAATTTAGCTTTTCTATCCATTACATCATATTTTACAGCCAAAGCTAGATTCGTAGGCCTCTAGAAATTTTCATCCACTATATCCCATAGATATCAATCAATCAACAGATCTTCCATCTTCAACTTCCACATTTCAAAGTTCGTAATGAAAAAATTTTCCACCTCAATCCTCCTAGATGTGCTCACCATTCAAAGAAGATATCTACAACAAGATCACAAAAATATCCTCTACACAAGCTCCCACTCAAGCCTTGATTAGCACAAAAAAAACAACCCACAATTGAAACCAAATGTGATCAAGCTCTAATACCACTTGTAAGGAAATTAAAGTAGGGAAAAAAATTTCATACGCCAATCTTGAGAATAGATACTATGCAAAATTTTAAAACTTGATAAAATATTTACAAAAATTCCAGTAACACATTCATAATAGAAAATAAACAATTAACACAAATGCCAGATATACATTGAGAAAACCCTTTAAAAGAAAAATCCCCCACACTCCAAAGCCTACTCAATGTATTACAAATCCAACACTAAGATGACATACACTTACAGAGTAAGTCTTTTATAGGAGTATAACTAGTAAACAATTTTGGAAGAATTCTGGCAGCAATTCGACAACATAAAAATACCTGCAAACTCAACAAAATTTCATTCTCCAAAATACACAAGTGCTCAAAAAAGAGTTTTACAATGTATAAAATAAAATTTTTGAAAGAAACTACCAAAGGTTGAACTTGCAACATGGAAAGGGCCAAAAACACTGTCGACAAACAACAACAAGTTTCTAATTATCCCTACATGCCAATCTGCACTTGCCAAAATAACTTCTCATTGAAAATTTGCATTCCATGTAGACTCAATACAAAAAATAGATAAAACTTTTATCAAAAATTCCACCTGTAAATATCAAATTTATAACTTGAATCATCATTTGAATAGAAACTACAAGTTGTAACTCACTAAGAGAGAGTGAGAAAATCAACAACATTTAATAGTTAGAAAAATGAAATCTTTAGAAAAATCAAAAGTTGATAAATCATCTTTTTCCTAACAACCTTATCGTTCTAGTGAAACATTACTTATGTGTCACTCCAAAGAACTCTTGTCTCACACCATTTTAAGCATACCAAATGCATTCAAATGTCATCTCACCCCTTGCTTGAACAAATAATCAAACTCAATATAGATTTCAACACCATGCATCCTCTCCTTGTACACAACAAAAAAATTCAAATCAAATTCCAATTAAATTCATTTATCATGGATGACTTTGGTACCAAATGAAGGTGAATGTAATTGAATTGATCTTTCATTAGTGATCATGAGAAACATTTAAAGGACATAGAAATGGTTGATGAGAAACCAAATAACATCAAAGAAATTAGAAATGGTTGAACCTACTGCATACAACCACATACAATGTAATATGCTAACAATAAGAAGATGAAGAGGAGGGGCGTGGCATGGGAAGAGAGGGAATAATGTATTTGTGTTGTAGAAAAAAGGACACTTTGCTCGATATGGGATAATTTTTAATAAACTAGACTTAATGAGGCCTTCATTTAAGTGTTGTGAGGCATTCTATGCATCCACACCAAGTCTTGGACCTTTATAAATTAAATAAAATACTTTTAATGACTTCATGTGAAGGTGTTGTGAAGTATTTTAAGAATTTTTCAGATTATTATAAACTCTATTTATTATAATTCACCTAAAAATCATCTTGTTACACATCAACAAGTCCTATTTTCAAGTGTTGTAAAGTCTTGTAACAAAGATTCACACTTTTCTAGGCATATTTCCCTTATTTATTCCTTTCTTATGACTTATTTGACCCCTTTATGCTCTTATATTCTTTATTTAAGTGTACTTTTGAATATAATCTCGACAAACAACATTAAATGCAGTTTAATTCTTGACACCTAGTTTTAAGCTCTAGGTGGGACCCATTAACCATGAGTGGCAAATGAGTCCCCCTTGGCTCCAAAATTTAAAATAATTCAAATTTCTCTTAGGTTTTTATTCAAAATACATTTGATGTCAGCCTGTGGTGAGGTATGAACAATTACTAAGGCACAATACTTGTATAAATAAGTGTTTTTCTCCTCATTTGAGGGGGATATCTGTCATTTTTCATCTTTCATTCATCTTATTCATTCTTCTCATCAAGCAAGTTAGGGATTTCACATTGCAAGTCATTAATTTAGGGTTTTAAGACATTCAAGGAAAAATTTCACATGTATCTTTATCGACATTCAAGATCATTCATCATGGCAAGGTAATTTATTCGATTATTGCATGTTTTATTCTATTATTTCATCATTTTAGTTTAATTTCATAAACAGGGTTTGACTAAGGAAAACCCCCATGCCTTAACAATCAACATTTCTTCTTCTCTTCTTGTGTGTTTGTAGATTTAGGTTCTTTGGAAGCTTGGAAATCATTAAAGATCAAGATGAAAAGTTGCTAAAGTCTTCCTCTCATCATTTAAGTCAAAATATCAACAAAAAGTTATTTTCAGACCAGATTACAAAAATTTCTAAAGTAGACACCTGTAGGACGCAGAAGTGCAAATTCAAAGCTCTAGAATTCACTCTTGAATATTCAAAAATTCAAAAGTGGACTAATTTACCATGGGTGGCGAATGAGTCTCACTCTATGCTCAATTTTGTGATTTTTGTAATTTTTTAACACTCGTTTGATAGAAACGAGTTTTAGCACAGTTTATCAAAATTGGGATTGATTCGCCCTAGATGGTGAATGAATCCTATTAGGCTTGAAAAACATCATTAACAACATTCCAAAATTCATTTCCAATCTTCATCAAGGTTTTAGGTACACATCTTTTATCTGATACATTTTTGTTACAATTTGCATTCATTTCTTAGTATTGTTGCATTACATAATGTATTTTAAAACATTTAATACTTAATTAGTTTTGCATGTTTAATTAATCAATTTCAATGCTTCATTGCACCAACAGTATTGCATTTAGTTCTAATTCCATAACACACATTAATATTGAGTGTAACATTATGCATTTTGGCCACCTTTTCTCTCTCCTTCTAGGTGAAAAACCCTAAGAGGATCTAAGAAGGATTTGAGTGCCAAAATCCTTCATTACATTTTGTTGAACCTTCTTTTTGAATACTGATATTTTATAATTTGGTGTCTTTCATCATATATCTAGCTTTCATTGGGGTTTGCATGATTAGTTTCCATGTTAGGTGCTAAAATTTTCATTCATAAAAATTATATTTAAGTTGCATTGGTAGCATCTAAATTCATTTAGATTTGTTGAAATTCTACATTTTTCACTTAAGTTTGTATCTTTTCACTCACAATTCATAAAAATAAAGCATAATTTTTTGAAAATTTTGCAAAAAGGTCCATACTAGGACTCATTCACCACCTTGGGCGAATTAGTCCCTTCTAACCCCCGAAACAACACTTTACATATCTCATAATTTTTTTTTTAGGCTTTTGTTTGGTTCCTTAACTTGTATATATCAATCAGTTGTATTTTTGTAGCATGCATTTTGTTAAAATTTTCTTCAATTAGCTCATTTTCTACATTGTTTATCATCGTTAGATACTTGCATTCCATTTCAATTTATTTCATTTCAGCATGTTTTCTTTCAAAATATGTGCTCTTGATTTAATTAAACGTGGATTTTATAAGTATGCTATCTTCTTTTATGGATTTAATTTTAACTAACATAATAGGGATTTTAAGACACAATCCATTAGTACAATCCTTAATTTTACATTTCCCATTGGTGTGAATGGTTATGTAGACAATCATAATAATCATACTTGTTCCTTTCTCGATACCTCTGCTATTAGTGATGAAGGTATCTTGGTGCACGAGGTTACAAGTCTTGATGGTCTTGATTTTCCATCTCCTTATCCCCCTTTGGATGAACTTACACAACAAGAGAAAGAGATCATAGACACTTTCCTCAACATCAACTTACAAAAATTCCATGGTCATGATAGTCATATTAATTCATCTCCTAATACTCCTTGATGTATAGTGGATAGGTTGGTATTAGAAGACATCCCTATTACATATCATGACACCTTTTATCCTCCCTTCCCTAATGTCCCTGTCCTTTTTGAAAACCTATTTTAAAATCATAATGGTACTTCTCTTGATTCCTCCTCCACTTGCAATGAAGATACTTTCCAAACCTCAAAATTGGATGAACATATTACAAGCTCTCCTTGTAGGGTAGATAATATGGCACAAGAGAATGAGCCTTTAATAATAATAGATATTTCCCTAAAATACACTAATACTTATCATTCTTCTCCTCATTATCTCTTTATTGATCATTCCCCTATTGGTAATGAAGTTATTATGAGAGAGAAAAGCCATCATTTTCAAATGGATGTGGCTTCTTGTTCTCCTACAAACTATCCTCCTAGGGAGAATATCATGGTGTTGGATTTTGGAAAACAAGTGCTTCTTGATTTCCCTTTCGTGGAGATACATCACCCTTTTCAAAAAATTCATGCTTTCATCTCGCAAAGCACTCATGATTTTTCTTTGTTATATTTTGTCTCCTCCTCCAAAGAAGAAGACAAATATTTCAATATACAGAGTCTTGTGTAAGTATGACATCACATACTATGCAAGATGTATCTTTAATCCCAAACACACAACCATCTTTTCATCTTGATCAATAAAGTATCTTGCAAAGACTTGTCCATAATAACTTAATCATTCTCCCTCCAAGAACTCAAAATAAATGTTATTCGAACACTTCATACTGCACATATCATAGAGTTCATGGTCACTCTACTAATGAATGTAATGCTTTGAGATGTAAAATACAATATTTTCAGGAGTTGGGTATGCTTCCCTATATGAGGGCATCTAGTTCTTCTTGATTTTCACTCTAGCATGCATTTAACTAATCCTTTCAGCTTACCTTTGTCCTACACTAAGTGGGGGAAAAGGGTTGTGTAGCCTTGTCCTTGTATGTCACTTGTTGTTGCTTCCATTTTCTAGTCATTAACCTTCCATAAAAATATAAGAGCAAGCTTGGGATGTGGAAGACATGCCTTAAGTTGGTTCACATATGACATACTTCCTCCTTTATGATATAGCTTATTAGAATCATATGACTTGGCATAGGGATTTTTGAGTAAGCTCTCATGTCTTCTTCTTTCTCTTCTACTTTAAAGAAATTTCTCTTAGTCATGGTGCTTGCAACTGTTTTAAATTGGCAGCATACATTACCACTCACATTTCATTGTGCAATTTTACTTTTCTTGTGATTTCATCTCTTGGAAGCATTAGGTACAATGTTGTTCATGATGAGACTTTGCACTTGTCCTGTCTTGGAAACAAGGTGAGATCCTTTTAAATTTTTCCTCTCTTGGATACATTGAGCATGATGTTCCCTAATGTAACACATTGCATGAACAAAGCACAACCCCTTTGAGTAGTTCTTACATTATTTTGCATTAGCAGCATTTATAAGTATCAAAATATTTTTTCTTTGTGGCACCTTCTTAAAGCTATTAGGAGATATAACTTTGGCGTGGTTGAGCAGGAAGCCAACCTAGCGGTATGAATTTTCCCCATAGCCATTTTTGTATTTGTGAGAGAATACCAAATAGTATATCTATCTTACTTCTTTTGGGGATTTCTCACCCCATGGATGACCAAAATTTCTGTGGCCCTAGACTGAGTATGTTGTGTCCTTCTAACCCCATAGATGACCTAAAGTTTTGTGAGCCCAGAGTGAGTACATTTTTCCACCTTTTCTCCCTTTCAATATTTCCTTTGCATGATTTTGTATCTTGGGGGCTTGGCCTACATCTAGATCTCTCTTGAATGTCTACTTTAGTGTGATTTTGAAGCAGGCTTATCCTCTCACTAAAGTGGGGGCTAAATGTATCATTAAAAAAAGGACCATTTGCTTGATATGGGATAATTTATGATAAATTGAACTTAATTAGGCCTTAATTTAAGTGTTGTGAGGCATTTTATGCATCCACACTAAGTTGTCGACCTTTATAAATTAAATAAGTTTTGTTTAATGATGTCTTGTGAAGGTCTTATGAAGTGTTGTAATATGTTTACACATTATTCTACAGTCTATTTATTATAATTCACCTAAATATCATCTTGTTACACATCAACAAGTCCTATTTTCCATTATTTTAAATTCTTGTAACAAAGATTCACACTTTTCTAGGAATATTCCCCTTATTTATTCCTTTCTTATGACTTAGTTGACCCCTTTATGCCCTCATATGATTTATTTAGGTGAACTTTTGAATATAATCCTAACAAAAAAAATTTAAATGTAATTTAATTACTGACACATTGTTTGAAGCCCTAGGTGGGATCCATTCACAATGGGTGGTGAACGACTCCCCCTTGACTCCAAAATTTAAAATATTTCAAATTTCACTCGGGTTTCTATCCAAAATACATTTGATGTCAGCCTGTGATGAGGTATGAATGATTAATAAGGAACAAGAATTTTATAAATAAGTGTTTTTCTCCTCATTTGGGGGGTATCATCTCTTTTCTTCCATCTTTCATTCATCTTATTCATTCTTCTCATCAAGAAAGTTAAGGCTTTCACATTTCAAGTCATTAATCTATCTTTCTAAGACATTCAAGGACATATTTCACATGTATTTTTATATACTTTCAAGATAATTCATCATGGAAAGGTAATCTATTCCATTATCTCATCTTTTATTTTATTATTTCATCATTTTGGTTTAATTACCTAAATGGGGTTTGACCAAGGAAAACCCCCATGCCTTAACAATCAACATTTATTCTTCTCTTCTTGTGTGTTTGTAGATTTAGGTTCTTTAGAAGCTTGGAAATAATTAAAAATTAAGTTACAAAGTTGTTAAATTATTCTTCTCATCATTCAAGTCAAAATATCAACAAAAAGTCATTTTCGGACCCGATTTGGACAATTTATGAAGATACCTATATGAGGCAGAAGTGTCGATCTAAAGCTCTAAACTCTTGAATATTCAAAAACTAAAAAGTGGATTGATTCTCCATGGGTATAAAATGAGTCCCACTCCAAGGTCAAGTTTGTGATTTATGTATTTTCCGACACCCTTTTGACAAAAACAGGTTTTAGAATAGCTTAACAGAATTGGGACATTTTCGCCTTGGATGGCAAATGAGTCATATCAGGCTTGAAAAACATCATCAGAAACATTCCAAAATCCATTTCCAATCTTCATCAAGATTTTAGGAACACATATTTTTTCTAATACATTTTTGTTACAATTTGCATTCATTTCTTAGTATTCTTGCATTTCACAATGTGTTTTCAAACATTTCCTACTTCATTAGTTTTGCATGTTTAATTAATCAATTTCAATACTTAATTGCACTAAAATTATTGCATTTATTTCTAATTGTAGATGTAAAATTCTGAATTTGTTCAAAACACACATTAGTATTTCCATTTAAAACAAAACAAAATAAGAACATCTATATGAAATAATGAAACATGTTAAGCAAGTAATGAATGGAATCAAGGAAACTAAAAAAAGCATATAAAAAACATGATCCAACTTTATCTCATAGTGGATTGGTTCTTCTATGGAAAGAAGCCCTTTCCCAATCCTTGCTTAAGCTCCATGATTAAAATGCTATGGAGAATGATATGGAATGCTAAGATGATATGGATTCAAATGACAATGGTGCATTTGTGCTTGAGATTGTGGAGTTATGGAGGATTAAACCAATGGAGATGATATTTATTTATAGAATATAATGATATAAGAATTCCAAACATGGAGGATGTGGGACTAAAAACAAGCCAATGAAAAGAGACCACTTGTCAACTTGTGATAGGATGAGGAATGAGCACATTTTGGTCAATGTGCCAAAGAGATGGGGATTTCAAATTTGAATTTGTGAATTAAATTCTGAGTTTGACTTGTCCAAGAGACATGTAAGAGCCATGTAAGAGCTCATAAATGCTTTTTTGGGTGTACATTTCAACTTGCTTTTGAATTCAAAGTTGAGGGAATATTCTTGAATGATACCATGTTGATGGAAAATACTAATGTTATAAATTAGTTAAAATGATTTATTGGTGCAAGTGGGAAAAGCTACAGGATGTGATGGGTGGTTAGGTTAGTTTAATTAGGATTAGATTATCTTAGGTGATGATTAGGTGATTTTGACTCCTTTGACTTGAATATTTGATTTATTTAAATCAAAAGGGATGGAAAATGCATTTGGGATTTAATTAAATAGATGTTTGATTTATTTAATTAAAGGGATGATGCAAGATAAAGGTGGATCAATGTGAATTTGATTTATGAATGAGGGTATGAATATGAATAAAGCTAATTTCATGTGTCTACATTTTTCCCCTCTTTGAATAAATGTACTTGCTGCATTGGTTCAAAGAATAAACATGCTGTGATCAAAAATTTAAAATTTTCTAATTTTTCAGATGCCCCAGCGGAAAGAAGTGCATTAGTACATTGCCCCCTTGATAAATTGAGCGAAAAGATTCAATTTGAGGGTCGATTTTGCCATAAAGAGGTTCAAAATGGATGGTTATGGATGATGATACAAATGAGATGATTTTAAGATGCTTAGAATAACAAATCTATATTATCTTAAACAACTTAAATGATGATATGATGTGAGATGGATGAGGTGAATGATGTGATATGCTATGATTATGAAAATGTATGATTTTATGAGATTCTTAGACTAACAGATCTATATTATGATGATGATTATGTATGTTAGATGATATGCAGAATACTGATAGTTTGTGGATGCAAGATGGATGCATGATGGATGCATTGTCAATGTTATGTTAGCACGAAGATGAGATGATGACAAGAGGATCCAACAAGTCCATGATCTGATGAGACTTTATTAGAAATGATGATGATGATTTTCTTGTCAAGGATTGGGATTTTAAAAGGGCTACTTACCTTATGTTTGATTACACATCTAGATACGATGCATCAAGGTATAAAGAACCAGGATGGCATTGTACCTAGTGCAATGGACTTTGACTCGAAAAATAGATAGGAATATTCTTGTTCACACTTGACATACATAAACCTAGCTGGGAAGTACCTAACAAAGTAAGTATTTGCCAAGTTATATTACACGAACGTCCAACAAGCACTAGAGACAAAAGGATAATGATTGTTGCCCCATTCCTATCTCTCTAAATCCTTCATTCGAATATCATTGAGAGGTCCTTGGAATGAGCACAATAAGATAAATCAAAAGAAAAGATCAAGTACTCAAAAAATCCAATGTTCTTCGTATCTCTCTAGCCAAAAGGATGTGTTTTGATAGGATAAGGATCCTGGGTGATATCCAAAATGATGCCCATTGTTGGAACGATATATCCTAGGACATGCATTGTATAGGATGATGATGGTTTGATAATTTGATTGATAGGCTATTGATATAAGGTCAATTTACATGTTTGCGAATGATCAAGAGTTTCATTTTGTTTTAAAAGTTTATTGTTTGCTTTTGATTTTATGATTGAAGCTTGCTTTTGCTGATTATTGTGGTTGTTTATGTTTGTATTGCCAAAGGATGAAGGTGATGATTAGTTTATCATGGATGATTTATTATTACGGGTGCAAGCAAGATAATATGGATTTTTTCAAATATTTGGATGTTTTTGACGTTTTAAAATGTATTGAGGCTGTTTTTGGTGTTTTTGACATTTTTACAAATGTTTTGATTTTTTATTTTTGTGACGTTTTTTTGGATTTTGCGTTTTTTGAATGTTTTTGTATTTTGATGTGAATTTAGATGTTTTTATATTTTTGTGTCTCGGCGGCTAATCAAAGATTAGCCTTTCCTATGTTTAAGCTCAGAGATGACGTAGTTCAGATATCGTGTTTTTGATGTTTTCTGACCTTTTGAATTTTTTTTATTTTCACATGATTTTGATGATTTGGATAAGGATGTGATATCAGTGATCTATTTGGTGTTTTTTTGAAAACCAAGGTAAGGTTGATGGATCAAATCAATGGATTGATGATGATGATATCATTGTTGAGGATACACAACAATGGAAAGATTGATCAAGATTGATGATGATAACATTGTTGAGGATGCACAACAATGCAAGGCTAGTGTTAAGCAACACAATGATTGGGAATGATATCCTGAGATGATGATTTTTTGATTGGATTTGATTGATCATGATTGATGAAGCTTGATTTGGAACAAAATTTGTTCGAATGATTTGATGTTATGTTTGAGGTGCAGCTTAGATGCGACTGATAGTGATTGTTTGGATCAATGTTCAATTGAAGATAACACTTGATAAGAAACATCTTCTTGTGAAAATATGCCATGGGCTAGTGATTTAAACTCTAGATCACAAATGCTTTGACCAATTTTATTTCATGTTTTCCAATGTTCAAATCACCACATAAGTTCAAGGACATAGACAAGGATTTATTCCTAAAGCAAGATGTACATATCTACCCCCAATGTCTAGCAATGTATGGAATGTGATGGGTGGATCCTTGGATAGGTGTATAGATGGATGAATATGGCAAGCATGCAAAGGATGCCAAGGATTATCTCGCGATAAGATAAGGTGTTTGAAAAAATGAATGCTTCATGGCTCAAATAATGCTATATAGGATAAGATCAATGAAAATGGTCCTTGTCAAGATGTTTACCATAAGCAAGTGTAATGTGTGCACTAAAATTTGTAAAGATCAAGATGAATCAAACTATGGATATAGATATATGTGAATGGATTGGATAAATGGTTCATGGATTAATGGATTTATTATGGATTGGATGAGATGTTGGATTTTATTAAGGATGGGATGAGATACTTTCACCTGAACTAGCGCACGTAGATGCTCAATTCTACACATGATGCCTGTTTGCAATGTTTTCATCATGGTCTTGCCCAAAGCGCCGCCCATGTAGTTTTCACTAGAGCACGATTTTTTTATCTTTACTATTTTCAACCCTTTTTCTAATTTTTTTGGATTTTCATATTTTTTGATTTTTTTGTATTTTTCCATGAAAGATTTAAAGCTCATGGTAAACCACAAGGTGTTTCTGATGTAGATGCCTCTGTCATAATGTGCCATCAATATCCTACTTGAAGAAGTTTCTTTGCCAAGATATATGCACTTGAATGGAACTTTTGAGATTCTTGATTTTCTATATTGATACTGGGGTTAACTCTGCCTTGGTGTGCACATCCCGACAGAGTTCCTTCTAAATCCTTATGATCAAGGGTTGTTGCCAACACATGGTCAATGTGAGAACTGGATATCATGCATGGAGGTGTGGATGGAGTGTGTTTAGGGATAAAAGATGGATTGGTTGATAGTTTGGAACCTTTGACTCTCCAAACTCTGGAAGGTGAGCAATGATGGGTGGATATGGAAGTGTGTGTGGAATTAGGACCAACTGCTTGATACACTTTGTACGTCACTTGAAAATCCTACTTTTTCTTTTGTGGAAATCTTTGATGGATACTTTTCCCTTTTTAATTTTTCCCCATAGTTTCTTTGACTAATGGGGTTTGATAGGGAATAACCTACTCTTTTTGTGTAATAATATCAGGAGTAAAGGAATCCTATTCTGAATGAAGATCATCTACGTGTCCATCCACACAAAGAATCTCATGGGTACATGAAGGAGTATGTGCTACATGGATATGATCATCTTGCATAGATATGAGAGTATCCATTAGATTATTGTAGTATCTTGAAGATACAAATTTTTTATCTTGAATAATTTCATAGTTACTTTCGACATGCTTTGGATCAAGTTCTTGACATGGGTTAGCTTCAAAGGATGGATTGCTTACAAAGGGTTCTTGGATGTCGTCATTAGGAATGGGAAGTGACTCAATATCATCTTGATCATTGAGTGGACTTAGATCAAGTGTTGAGTTCAAAGTTCCTTTAGCATATATAACCATGAGATCAAAGGGGGTCAACATGTGTTGGAAAGGACCATTGCTAAACCTTAGTGGAATATTTTGATATTACTTTGGAATAAATTCTTGAGATATGTATTATAACTCATCAAGTGATGTAGATACATTTTAGTCATGATCATTGGTCGATAGATCGTGCATTGTGTCAATAGGATCAAATAATCCTAACACTCCTTGAAATATATCACTAAAAAGTGGTTCTTGATGTATGGTGAGTTGATCATCCAAGGGGGTAGACACATCTTCAATATGCTCCTTAATTGAGAGATCTTGATCATTGTTTTCAACAATTGTGGTGGAGGGATTTATGATGTTGAAATTTCTTGAATTGGATCATTGTTGGGTATTGTTGGTGGATTTTGATCATGATTGAAAAGTGACTTTTGACAT
Source organism: Sequoia sempervirens (assembly GCA_007258455.2). Taxonomy (NCBI): domain Eukaryota; kingdom Viridiplantae; phylum Streptophyta; class Pinopsida; order Cupressales; family Cupressaceae; genus Sequoia; species Sequoia sempervirens. Next base: position 501,171,945 of record VDFB02000017.1, read on the forward strand.
ATGTTGATTTGATCATTGGATGAAGTAGAGATATCTTCGATGTGTTCTTTGATGGATAGATCTTGATCCTTGTTCTCAACAATTGTCATTTTTTGTGTTTGTGCTCAAGTGTTGGTTGGGCAGCTTGTGTGGCTAGATATCATTGGATGGCCTTTTGGTAGGCCTAGTGAGATTTTAGTGCAATGTTATATTTTCTTGTTGCATTTGGTTCTGGTGGTAGTGGTGGTGGATTTGGAATTATGTTGGATGTAGTGATGAGTGGTTGAGATACGCTTGGAGTGATTATGAGGGTTTGAGATATGATGGGTGTGATAGGGGTGGTTGGAGTGATTGAGGTGATAGGAATGGTCAGAATGACTGATGGGATAGGTCCTTGGGAGACCACATTTTGATTTGTCGGGATTGATGTTGTCATTTGATTAAATACCATATGTCGGTGCGATGTTGATGCAATATTCAAAATATTGGATGCGATGGCTTGATTGGTGTTAGGTGGATTGATTTGGATGGAGTGATTTGTGCTAGGTAAATGGGGAATCCCTAAACCAAGGAATGATGTTGATATGGGTAATGGTGGTGGAGATGTCTCTTGGTTCAATAACTCAACTATTTTGGTAAGTGTAGCAATTTGATCTCACCAAACTTGATCTTGATTTCGATCTTGAATCCCTTGATATAGTTGATTTGGATTTTGTTCAAGCAGATTTGGGGTGCATACTTGTGGTTTTTGAATGGGATCATGGAAAATTTGATTTTGGACATTGTTCTGACTTGGGATGATGTTCAAAGTTGGCATGATAGGTTGAAATTGGACATTGCTGATGTTGGGCATCACATTGCCTTGATTTAGGTAACTTTGATTTTGCATGGTGTTACCTTGACTTGGATTCGTTAACATTTTGTTTGGATTTTGAACAATATTCATATGATTTGCAAACATATTTATCCTAAATTTTTCCAGATTCATGTTTGGAAAACTTGTACTTGGTACATTCTCATTTGGCATGTAGGGATTTGGTGGGATGATGTTCGTTTGAAGGCTCATGCATTGATTGTTTGGTTGGTGGATTTGTAGGTTTTGAATTAGATCTACCATCGAGAAATGTGTTCCAATCTTTGATTTGGGCATACTCACACTTGTTGCACGCCATTGAAATTTTTAGAAGGTAAGGATCCCATGTATGGATTGTATAGATGTGAGTGTTGATAGTCAATCATCGTTGTACAGATTTGATAGCTTAGTTGACTTGGATTACTCATGATGTATAGATAAAGTTTATATTCCATGTCCCTCTTCTGTTTTGACCTTGTTGCAAAAGTGACCTCTAAGGTTCTTAGGACTAATGAAAAGATGAAGGAAGAAAGTTGTAAATGATATGAGTGTTGAATGTTTAGGGACTTTGGATCAATGCTAGACTTGGGGTTTCATTTGGATAATGAACATGTAAACCCTAAGATGTTGGATGTGACCTTAGGATGAAATTTTTCAAAAGATTTCTAATTCAATTAAATGTATGAGAAAGGATGCATTCCCATACACCTAACGAAACAAGGTAATTTTGATTTTGATGATTTACCCAAGTCTAGAATGATGTTTTGAAAGCTCTAAAGTTGTTTGTGGGATGGAGATGATAAATGTTTGAATGAATGAAGTGTTTGATTTGATCCTAAATGAATCTAGGAAGGAATTTTTTCGAAGACCAAGATATTGAAGAACATTCATTTCTCTAAAAGTAATTCAAAATCAAAAGATCAATGTTTGCATGAAAACCATACAACCAAAATATTCCAAGCACATATGTGGGGTCCAATTGATTTAATATTCTCTTAATGGATTATTTTTACCACAAACACACTCTTGATTAGATTTTGAATCTAGATGTCTAATGTCTCAACTTTCCCCTTATCCCACAAAGTGTATTATGCAGAAACCAAGGAAATTTGAGGCAAGAGTTACCTATTGTTGACCTTAGTAGCAGAAAATTGAGATGAAATCCAAATGGTTAGAAGAATATAAGGATACGAATCCTAAGGGCAAGCAATAACATGTGAATTTGTTCAAGGATATTTTCCTCTCCTAAAGGGTTTTGCAATTTTGATGATTCATCGAATGTTGGTTTTCCAATGTTTTTGATCAAATCACTATTTTTTCAAACTGACTCACAAGAAATATAACATCCTAGCTCAGTTGGTACATTTTTCTTGGTGGGTTTACCTCATGCCCTTCGTAGAGGAAGAGATGATTTTACATGCAACCAAGGAAAGAGTATAAAGGTATGTTAAGAATGAAGTCTTAACCTCTATACTTTAACCAAGATCAAACATGGCAAGTAACTTCTTGGAATCTAAGTTCCAATGCACCACTTTGATAAAACACATTGAATTGATCAATTGGTCACTACAAACAAGGGTTCTAGTTCAAAATTTTTGTTCGTGGAGATTGACCCATATGGCAAGAGTCCCCTTTTGGATCCATCTCGTCAGAATCAACCACATGATATTAGCATTTCTTCCAATACCCACATTTATATTCTAGCTGGAAATACTCTCGGGTTTAGAGTGTTCCTAGTTGAGTCATTCCCTTGGGTGAGTCGTTCATAGTTTGATCAATCTTCCTTTAGAAACAAAGGGAGAACACATGCAATAAGTTTAATCACACTCGCAAAATGTTTTGTTCAATTTTTAAACCCAAACTGAAGTGTGGAGGCAATATTTTATGCAACTTAATGTCATTAAAAAGACTTTTGATTCTCAAGATCGCCATGAAGCGCAAGAGAAGTGCATACGCCTATTTAGATGAGATTAATTTGCATAAGAGATTATGAAACATGAAAAACACATGTTCATTTTAAGCCTCAAAGCAATGATTTTGATTCATTTTAAAGAACCAAACTTGAGTGTGAGGTTGTTTGTTTAGTTTTATCCCAAAAAACAATGTCTAGTCAGTTTCTAGCGTTTAATTTCAATTCAACTTTCAAAAAAAACAATGATCTAGTTGGTTTAAAATAGAAAATTAAAGCAGTAAATGGAGTCTTCAAGCATTTAAAAATGCTTTATGAATTTTGAATTTGATGCTCCAAATCTTTAACTTCAATCTTGCTTTCATTTTCACTAAATTCCAATGTTCAATTCAATGTCGACCTACAAAAACACAAAGTTAGATTTTCTTTAAAAATCATAATGATGTTTAAGATGCCACTATTTTACAACAATAAACCACATTTTTCCTGGAAAGTTTCATAAAATAATGTTGATAGTTTTTTTTTTAAAATAAAGTTATAGTGTAAATAATTTGAAGTTGAAAGTTTCAATCAACATTCAAATATTAAAAATCTACAAATAGCTAGGCATATGTTAATTAATTTTTAAAAAAATTGATAGGAATTAATTGATTTTACACATAATGATGGAGTTATTGTGATCCAGTAGTTGAAGCATTAAAGAAAAATGGGGTAATAAGTTTTTGTCAACAAATATTTTATTCATTTAAGACAAACTATATTAAATCTTCAAGCTTGTAGTTGTCCACCTTTATCAAATCTTCCTATGAATACACCATCATAAGTGAAGAAATAAATGCATGTAAAATAAAAGATAGTGAATAAATGAAATCCAAAAACATATGCAAGGACTTTACTTTGAAGTTATTTTGATTCCCATTCACTTAAATTATAGGAAATAAATGAACTATGCCAATCAAGATGATGCTTGCAAAAAGTCATAAATGGGTGATTTCAACACATAAATGCCTTGTTTTTAATGCCATATTTGTGACTTTGACTCCATCGATGTCATATTATCTTCCCCATAATCCAATAAATATCTTTTCTCAATATGAGTTCTATAATATTTAATCTTTGGTCATGAGGGATGGGCATTAGTTGGGTAGCACATAGGAGGAGGGTTGGCTTCAAGGACTATGGGTTATCTCACATTAAATTGATTTTTCAGGTCCATAAAGTGCTTAAGACAATGTTGGTGATATTGATAGCTCCTTGTGTGGCCTATCCACCTATGCCAAAACTTCATCAGATTTGATGTCGTATCAAGATCTTTCCCTGACAAGGCATGATTTGATACTTTTTTGCGCTAAAGCTTTGATCAAAGAATTATTACAAAGAAAGCTAATAAAAATTAAAGCTTAATCATCTAGCTGAAATACGAACCATTTGAGGCACCGCAATGAAAATAAAAAAATTAGAATAGTGAGTTTTCTTGGGTAACCTTCTTCAGTACTGCCAAATGGGAGTGAGATCCTTGTCAGAAGTCTTTTCTAGATTTAACACATAAATAGAGGAAATGCATCAATATATTCTTGTAAATGAAGCAAATGAAAATAAATGGGATTTAGATGCCACCAAATAGGTGGGAAACCTCCAAACAAAGTTTTTTTGTCTGCATTGAAGTAATCACAACCTCTAAACTATTCACAAATCTTGCATCAATCTTTGACTAGCATCCTCCCTTTGTCCATAGGTTCTCTGACTATGCTAAAATGAATGCATAGAGAGGGCATGTGAACTCTAGCAACCCTTCACAAGCTTCAAATGTGCGTGTTTATTAGAAATCTAGCATATTTTCTAAGAGTTTGAACATGACAAACTAGCACGCCATCCTCTGATGCATTATGTGTGGCATTGGAGGTTATCTCTAGGTTCTCACTTTTATTGCATAACTTTAATGAGGGTGCCACCAGATTTGAAGCTGATTACATACTGTACGTATGTTCAATTGTTAACAAAGGTTACATGCATATATCTCTAAATCCATGCCTAAGGTTATGTGCTACAATAGATTACAACTAATGGAGTTATGAGGCTACTAGAAAATATGACGTGCATGGTTTCCTTTTTACTACTGTAAGTAAAATAGGTGAGTAAGGACGTATGGAGATATCATAGATCTTTGATATCATACAAATATACTTGTAATCTTCACCAGAATTAACTTTCCAAATGAAGGCATCATGGCATTTTCCAGATTCACTTCAATCATTGTAGATACGTGTAGGTGGATACTTCAAAGGGAGAACATGCTTCTTCATTTTGTTTCACTAACCTGCATCGACATTCTACAGTAGGGAATTTTCCAGATTCACTTTATTTTGTTGCACTAACCTGCGTCGACATTGAACTGTGAGGAAATGATTTTAAATCATGCCTATAAATCTGCAAATACCTCAACCTTTTCTAGCATCCTCACTGCGAAGTTTGGTAAAAGGGGATGAACATCCATCAGAACAAAAAGTATACAGAGTTCTTCTCATATGGTAATAGTTGGAAACATGAGGGAGGAAGATATGTATGCAAGATGGGAGAAGCACATATAAGGCCCATGAACTCTTTGACAAAATGATCCAAAGACCTTCAGTCTCAAAAAATATCATGTATGTAAAATATAGAAGCATAAACAAGTCACGTGAATAGTTTGACAGAATCTCTCAATTATAAGGTTGAGCTCCCCAACCATTCCAACATCCTCCCTTCCTACGCACAATGTACCTTATAGGAGGTTTACAAAGGAAAAAATACATTTCGCACTATCACAATAACTTCACATTCTTATGTAGTGAATGAAATGATTGTATATGTTTATAAAATAGCTTGAAAATATTTATTAGTAGCATCCATTTGCAAGATCAATCCAAAATCAAACATGTCAGGAAGACCATTAGTACAGGAGCCATGGATAAATGATGTTGTCTAGCATAAAAGATACTTACTGGATCTTGAGAGAATGCTAGATGGTGAATCTACAGTGGTAGCTAGATAGCATGTGCTTACCAAAGAAAGCAGACTATTCTTGCACAAGTTTCCTCTTTAAATGGTCCAAGGCCTGATTTCTAATGATAGGATCTTCTATTTCAAAATACAGTCAAAATGTAGAAGCCTAGACAAGGCATGCTAGAAAAGAGGCGAACACATTCAAAGCACAAATTTGAAGCATAGACAAAGCACATTAGAAAGGTTGCAAGCTTTCAAAGTATTGATCATTCAATACTCAGTCCTCTTCTTTCCTAGGTAATACCAATATGACTTGGCTTTGAAGGTGATTGAAACAGTGCACGAAAACTAACCCCACCAAACTATAAAAGGAATTGCCTATATATATTTGTTGTATTTGAATACCAACAATGTTTATAAATTTTGTACTTTTGATTGAGCTTATGACAAAAATGACAGATAGACAACATTAATCTGCACTTAACACATAGATGATTTAACATTGTTTTATCTATTATATATATGGCATAACATAGATCAATAGATTAAAACTATTCAAATGAAATCAGATTAATGCATTCGATAATACAATCATCTATTGTTGCGTTAAAATCATAGAACCATATAACAAAAATTCATCAAACACTCGATTCATTCATTATATAGGCCATTCAACGCCTTCTCTCATGGTTGTGATAAATAACCACCCTCCTTCTAGTGCCATTATGTAGATGTCAAATTTTGCTTTTGTTCAAAACACACATTAGTATTGCCATTTAAAACAAAACAAAATAATAACATCGCTATGAAATAATGAAACATGTTAATCATGCAATGAAAGGAATCAAGGAAACTAAAAAAAGCATATAAAAAACATGATCCAACTTTATCCCATAGTGGTTTGGTGCTTCTATGGAAAGAAGCCCTTTCCCAATCCTTGCTTAAGCTTCATGATAAAAATGCTATGAAGAATGTTATGGAATGCTAAGATGATATGGATTCAAATGACAATGGTGCATTTGTTCTTGAGATTGTGGAGTTGTGGAGGATTAAACCAATGGAGATGATCTTTATTTATAGAATAGAATGATATAAGAATGCCAAACATGGAGGATGTGGGACTAAAAACAAGCCAATGAAAAGAGGCCAATTGTCAACTTGTGATAGGATGAGGAATGAGCACATTTTGGTAAATGTGCCAAAGAAAGGGAGTTTTCAAATTTGAATTTGTGAATGAAATGTTGAGTTTGACTTGTACAAGAGACATGTAAGAGCCATGTAAGAGCTCATAAATGCTTTGTTGGGTGTACATTTCAACTTGCTTTTGAATTCAAACTTGAGGGAATATTCCTCAAAGATACCCTGTTGATGGAAAATGCTTATTCTATAAATGAGTTAAAATGATTTATTGGTGCAAGTGGGAAAAGCTAGAGGATGTGATGGGTGGTTAGGTTAGGTTAATCAAGATTAGATTAGCTTAGGTGATGATTAGGTTATTTTGGCTCCTTTGACTTGAATATTTGATTTATTTAAATCAAAAGGAATGGAAAATGCATTTGGGATTTAATTAAATAGATGTTTGATTTATTTAATTAAAGGGATGATGCAAGATAAAGGTGGATTAATGTGAATTTGATTTATGAATGAGCGGATGAATATGCATAATGCTAATTTCATGTGTATACACTAATTTCATAACACACATTAATATTGAGTGTAACATTGTGCATTTTGGCCCCCTTTTCTCTCTTCTTCTAGGTGAAAAACCCTAGGAGGAGCTAAGATGGATTTGAGTGCCAAAATCCTTTGTTATACTATTAATAAAAATAAATGGAGTATGGGGGTCAAGTATAAGGGAACAAAGCAAAGACAAGAAATATATTCAAAATAAAATAATATAGTTTGTCCACCATAGTGATGGTACAAAGTGAAAATTTGTTGAGATTGAGAACATTTTAGAGAAGAGGAGTCATCTTGGGTAAGAGAGGAAACTAGAGTAAGCCACTATCTAAAAAATAAGTTGGAAGAAGTGTGCATAAAAGAACATGGAAGTTGTGACAAATTAAATAATAGAAGACAGATTGTGTAATAAAAAGAATACATAGAAGTTTTCATAGTGAATTCAATTTGAATAACTAGATTTTAAAATATATTTGACTATGACTTTGGACTATAGAATTAATCAAAATAATTTAAGTGCATCCAAATTTTAGTATAAGTCGGTATTGGAATGGTGTGATGGTTTAAAGGTGGAATTGTTGTTTGTGCCACCAAGGTTCAAACCACATTGGGGTAGTATTGTTTATTGGTTGTATTCTGATTCATAGCTCCAGTCAAAAGTGTTTACTACTTGAATAAAAAAAAATTAGTATAATTTAAAGTTGAATTTAAATAAAAGTTATATTTATAAGTATGCATCTTTTAATTTAATAATATTCAAGCTCTATCTTTTATTTAAGAAAAATGTAAATAAAAGTGGTATACATGTGCTAATTTAGTGGATTGAATTGAATTTTCATCCATTATTCTTGTGTAAAGTAAAATATGATTTTAATTGAAAAATGAAAATTTGAATTTCAGTTAGTGTTCACATAATTTTTTTTCAATTTGGTAAGGCTTTCAAATTGGATCTACATCAAAATATAACCATGGTGATTTATGAAATTATGGTAAATAAAATCTAGAGGTAATTTAATTTTTAACTCATGGTAAGACATATATTTATCTTTTGTTTCCCTATTTTATATGGTTACTAATTTTATTTTAAATTTATGTTATTTAATGTGAGGTCCACAAGTTATATAGTTTTGTATGTTGTCTATACTACA
>VDFB02000017.1:501180595-501709746 GCA_007258455.2 Sequoia sempervirens
ATAATTTTCTTTGTAGTTGAAATGGGGCAAACAAAGTAATTATAATTTAGCCAACCTTGGTGCATACGACAAAATGCAATATGTAGAAAAGAAAAGAAGGCATGATTTGTATCCTACCATATTGGTTGATGGATTGTTTTAATTTTGTTACCCAAAAGGAATTCTTGACAATCATACCAAGTGATTTCATTTGGAATGTTTTGAGAAATATACATGTATGGTATTACATGCATAAAATATTGTTATAAAGCACTCATAATCAATAATTTCCAATGGAATCTAACATAATGTCTATAAGATTAACTATTTTACTCCATTGCAAGGAGAACTTGAAATTAAGCCCCTGAGCAACAAGATATATTGTGCACTACTTTGATCAATGGAAAAAAAGATCCTCCATGTCACACTTAAGATACATGCTATCATCCTAACAAGATATTCTTGAGTTTGGAAAGAATATTTTTGTTAATAAACAATACAGCCTGTTGCCAACAACACCTTATTTGAAATTGAAAAAATAAATCATTCTCACAACCACTTATTCAAATTGATAGGATGTGGACTAGGTAGAGCATAACAATGAAGAATGTGATATTGGAATGATTCCCATAAAACATATGGCATGAATCAGAAATTTTTTGCTCCTTTATGTGTAGATATGTATGTATGTCACAGTGGATGCAAACAATATTGATATATAGTGATTGGTATGTTACTTTTCATTGGGTTATTCTTGGAATGATAGGTTTTATTTTTGTTTATATATGGAATATTGATTCCACCATTGATCACATTGGTGGACAGTGTATGTTCTAGGTTGGCTATGTTGGAGAAATATAGTTTTTTTTTTTTAATTATTTATTGAGAGACCTATAAATGTACATTTATTATATTATTTAATTTGAATATATTCTAGATGTGTGAAGAAAAAAAGTTGGAATGTAGAAAGGTTTTCTATTTAAAAACTGAGAATGTGCCTTGTTGGATTTTGATGGTTTAATTGAAACATTGGTTGTTATATTCTTGTCGCAATAGAACTTATGGCTAGTCATTGGAATTGCAGCTTTGTCTTTTACAAAGATCAGTTGTAGTAATTTTGGTGGACTCGAGCTCTCCCCAGGCTACTTGGCAACTATCAATCCCTGATCCTATGAGTTTGATCCTTGTTTACTCCTTGTTTGTACTAGTTGTATTGATTGTTTCTCATGTGCATTGAGCAACCTACAAACATGCTTTTGTTTCATTTGTAGCCTTCTTGGTGTATTGTCTAGATTATTTATATTTTTTGTATTTATGTTTCTTTCATCTCTTTGTTGGTTAGGTATTTGGGTGTACCCTATGTTTAGCTATTTACACGTCTTCATTTTTAGTGGACTTTCATATAGATTTCTTTTTGTTGCAATACTTCCTATGCACTATCCAGTGGTGATTATAGACTTGTTGATAGTTGTTGCATCTATTGTTTGGTGATGAATTGCAAAATTACTTTATACGTCTTTGTATAAACCATGATTGTGTCGTTGAAGTCATTTTCTTTGTGTTCATTCTTTGCAGCACTATATAGTTTATGTTGTTTTCTACAAGGCATTGTTGATAGTTGTTCTATAGTTTCCCATCATGCGTCGGCCAGCACTGCCACCTTTTCCCCCACTTCCAAAAAATTTGTTGTATGGAAGGGATATTGACTACCCAAGAGGCTACTCGCTTTATTGTGCTCTGCAAGGTCTTTTTGGCTCACGTCCTCTTTCTTTGGTTATAATCTAGGGCTATAGAGCTACAGTCAACAATTCCTTTTAGTAAATGGTGTAACTCATTTAGTTGCTTTGCTCACTTTAGAATGCTAGTTTTTTGAAAGTCCATATATTTGATTCAACTAACTTTCAATACATATACATTCATGTGGAATTTGGTTTGCAACTCCAAATAAATATTTTTCATGTGTTGGATGTGTATGTGCATGTTTGTTTCTTGGAGATATATGCATAGAAAGAAAGTATGTTTCTCTTATGTGGTGTTTAATTCATGTTCCTTGTATTGTGAATATGTGTGTATATGAAATTAGATGTAAAGTGTATCTCTATGTATTGTAGATATGTATGTTTGTGAAATTAGAGACACAAATTATTCATCCATATATGTGTAGATATATGTGTGTGGAATTATATGCAAAAAATATTTATATTTCTAGCTTGATAGGTTTGTTCTTTTCATAAGTTAATGACGATTTTCTATTTGATTTGTGGTGTTTGTCCCATGGGGATGGTTGCAACGTGATAACATAGTTCATGTCCTTCACTATGGCCTGTTGCTAGTAGTTATTTTCTGTATGATCTGAAGGATGGCTGCTATATAGCCTTCTATTGTAACAAACCCTTATTGGGGTATGGATAGGCAACAACTATGCTTCAACAAGGATAGTGACTATTTTATTGGTCCCAAACCATAATACCTGAATAGGAAGCGTATGCAAATTAGTCTTGATGTCAACTAATGTGTAATTTTTCTAACCTTTTCTATTGATGCTCCAAATTATTTTTATTTGAAAATGACAAGATATCAGGGTATGTGTAGGATCATCATGGAAAAAGAAAGCCCTTAAGTGGCAAAAAATTCAAAAAAATCAATGTTAGGTAACTTGACGTAAAACTTTAAATAAGTTATCTATATTATTTCAAAAATATGTAAGAATAGAATTTGTATAAAATTGAATGTAGTTTCTAAACTACTAGGTTTATTTAAAAATAAATAAAATCTATTTGGTGAAAATTTGGGGAATTTCAATGGAGTAGTACTTAAATTTTAGGAAAAAATAAGAAGTAGGTTATGCTGAAACCCTAACCATAATAAAATGATAATATTATTTTATAAGATTTTATATATAAGTAGATGACTCATGTCCCGTCGATTCATATTTTTTGCTTGTAATTTTTTTCCAAGTAAATAATTAATTATGAATTTTTTTATTACAACTTTTAAAAAATATAAAAACTCATATGTTTGACCACCTTAACTTGGTCAAAAATTCATGAAATTTAACTTTTATATTTTTAATTCTATAGTATGTGAAGCATAGAATATGAAGCATGTTTCAGATTCAAAAAATGTGATACTGTTTGAAAGTTATAGATGTTTTTCAATCAGCCTATCAATAAGGACTTTAGTCATAATTCTAATAGAAAATGAATAATAATAATTTATTAAATTCAAATTAAAACATAATTTATATTGGTGGAAAGCTGAGAATATCCTCTAAAAACCCTCTTCATTTCATCAATTTTGGGTGAAAAAAAAGTCATCAGCCACATACCCTACAAATACCCATAATACTGCCACTTTTTGGCCCATCATGATCCTACACATACCCATCAACTAGATCTATTGCAACTAGAACCCCGCTTGCACAAGAAAGTTTATAACATGGCAAGGTTGATGAAAATTCTAACCAAAGTTCACATAAATAGGGGATTCCCACCTATCTTGCATATTAGTTGTTAGACAAACATATAGATACACACACACACATACACACACATATATATACATTACTTGAATTCCCCTCAAGACATTGTATGTAAAAGGTTGTATTTTTTGTTATAAACAATATCATTTCATTAATTCTTGGAATTTTATAGCTATTCTAATTTTTAGAAGGTGCTATTGAGACCAATTTTTTTTTATTTGTTTAAGGTTCCTTTGCAAATTTGAATGTGTATAATGAAACAAGTGTTGTGAATACATGTTTTCCTTTACTAATAAAAGAGGATTTTGAAGAATTTGTGTAGGCTTCCTTGTTTTATTAAAAAATAAACATGCACCATATATAGAAAATGAACATGGTATTTGATGAATATTGTTTTTGTTATAAACTGGTGGAAATCCGTTGCCATAAAAACATAGACCTTAAAACAAAATACACAAAGAACTGATGGTAACAAAACCATTCAAAAATATACTGTTGTCTCAATGGAATGTGATGAAAGATTGAGAGAATACAACCTGTTCAACAAAATATTCTCCAAAATTAAACCATATAGCTAAAGGAGGACAACAATAATCAAGAATGGCTAATCGAATCTAACATAAAGTCTTCTGGAAAATAGTTTTACTTGCATGTAACTCTTCTTGCTTGGTACAAATAAATCTTTGCTCATTGGATGTCTCGCGTATGATTTCTCCCGCTGGCCTATGAACATATGAAGAACATAGAGCACATCAATAGAAACACATGAAAATTGATAAGCTTAAATGCATGGAAAACCATATGTACAAATGGTGATGCAAAGATGAGGTACTATTGTGTGCTTGGAAATGATATAGTATATTATGAACAATAGCTTATCCATGACTCAATATGGTAAATTGGAGAGAAAGTTTTATTGTGTTTAGTTTTATTTTATACATATATACATATATACATGCATATATATACATACCTATGGATATAAATACATATATATACATATATACACATACATATACATATAAATACATATACATACACATATAAACACACACATACACACACATATATACAAGTATACATCTATATATAGATACAAAATACATATATATACATATAAATACATACATATGCATATATACACATACAACACCAAACAATTCCGCATTGAGTATTTCCCAAACATTCATTTTGTTTCCCGAGGCATTGAAGGGAAGTTGTTATCATCACAATCCCTAGTCACTAAAATTCCACCAGTGATAAACGCATGTGCAACTTCAAAAAATAATTTTTTCATCACTCATTTGTGATATCCATGTAGTGGTGGCAGTTGTACATAGACATACATATACATATATATATATATACCTATGAATATACACAGAGATGTATATATGTATATATATACAAACATGTATATATATATACATATATATTTACAAACATATATATGAAACCCAAGAAAAAATCATATTATCAACTCCATGCAAAAGAATGCAGACAAAACTGAAACACTAGATAGAGCAAGATATTTGAAGCAATGAATAGTACTCTATGGAAAATCAAGTGATATAGCTTGGTAGAGTGCATGGACCATCGATCAAGAAAAATCATCGCGTGTTTCTACAACATGGATCTCTTCCCACTTGCTTCAACCATAAATTTTCTTAGTAAGTTTCTTGGACAAAAGTGGGAAAAATATTATCAGAGGTGACACTTTTCTTTTGAATTTGCAACCATCTCTCCATTTAAAAAAAACAAAATAATGTATAGGCATGTTTGAAGATGTTGCATAGAGCTTAATCCAGCTTACCTCCTCACACAAGCTCAACCTCATCACCAAGGGTTTCTTTGACATGCATCTCTTCTCACTTGCTTTAAACAAACATTTTCTCAGTAATTTTTCTGCACACAAATGGGAGAATTATTATTAGAGATGACATTTTTCTTTTGCATTTTCAACCATCTGTCTATTCAAATAAGCCACAATAACCCTCAAAACATAGAAAGCTCCCAGTGATAAACTGACTCAAAACCTTCAACATAAAAAAATGAACCCTAAATGAACCAATATTGGTTTCAACGGTCACGCAGATGGGGAAATTCACCAAAAAAGACAATAGATAGCCTAGATAAAGCAAGCAAAAAGAGGTTTGTTTGAAAATATAGATACATATACCTGCACATATCTGTAGCAGAAACTTCTATACCCAGGGAGCTTTTGATTTGATGCATGTATATTTATGTATATGCATATGTAAATGTACACATAGATACAAATGTGGTCACAAGAAGATATATTAACAGGTGTAGATGGTCTAGTTTTTACACTTTCAAATCAAAATCATAAATGAGATAATATGTTGAAATTTTATTGGCTAATTGTATGAAATTTGGTCAGAATTATTATGTGTCTATCTAGTTTTCTACCCCTTTGATGGTGTGGAAAAGGTGGAAATTTTTCATGTTTTGGTTCAAACTTTGGTTGGAATTTTCATTAGGCTTCCTAGTTTTTTTTCCCCTAGCGCGATTGGCAATCTAATAGATTCTCTTTTCATTAAAAAAAAATAGTGTTAGGCACAATGATGGAGTAGGCCAACAAAAATACATCAGTATTAATTATTGTATGGTTTCCTTATAGTGGTTATGGTGCAAGTATCATCTCTCTTAAAATTTGTTGGATAAAAAAGTGAACAACTCTGTGATTTGTGAAAATGCATTGTTGGTTTTGATTGTTGAGAATCAATTTTGGATAGGCTTATGTTCACAAAGAAGTATATTCAAAAAATAGTATATATTTAGTTGGGAGACCACTGAAGGCAGAGAAAGTTGTGAAGCACAAAAAAAATGACAAGGAACCCATGCAAAACCATGCATACAAATTGTGAACATTAAACCAAATAATTGTCGTTTTCATGCACATTATAGTGTTCCCTCAAAAGAACCTTCTGAAAATTAGAATAGACCAAAAATGCCAAGAATTAATGAAATAATGGGTATGTGTAGGATCATCATGGAAAAAATAGGCCCTTAAGTGGCAAAAAATTTAGAAAAATTAGTGTTAGGAAACTTGACGTAAAAATTTGAATAAGTTATCTATATTATTTCAAAAATATGTAAGAATAAAATTTGTAGAAAATTGAATGTAGTTTCTAAACTACTAGGTTTATTTAAAAATAAATAAAATCTATTTGGTGAAAATTTGAAATTTCAATATAGTAGTACTTAAATTTCAGGGAAAATATAAGAAGTAGGTGTTGTCTGACCACCCTAACCATAATAAAATGATAGTATTGTTTTATAAGATTTTACATATAAGTAGAGGACTCATGTCCAGATGTGATGCATATTTTTTTTGTATTTTTTTTCCAATTAAATAATTAATTATGATTTTTCTATTACAACTTTTTAAAAAATATAAAAAATTATATGTCTGACCACCTTAACTTGGTCAAAACTTCATTAAATTTAATTTTTCTTTTTTTTTAATCCTATAGTATGTGAAAGCATAGAATGTGACACATGTTTACGATTCAAAAATATGATTACCGTTGAAAGTTATAGATGTTTTCGATCAGCCTATCAATTAGGAATTTAATTAAGTAATTCTAATAGAAAATGAATAATAATTATTTATTAAATTCAAATTAAAACATAATTATATATTGGTGGAAGCTGAGAATCTCCTCTAAAAACCCCTTTTCATTTCATCAATTTTGGGTTAAAAAAAAGTCATCACCACATACCCCATACCCATATATTGCCACTTTTCGGCCCATCATGATCCTGCACATACCCTAATATTGTTTATAAGAAACAATACAACCCTATATAACAAACAATGCATACAATGTGTTGAAAAAAATTGAGATAATGTATATGTGTGTGTGTTTGTGCATGAAATTATGTGTGTATATATATATGTGTATAGAAACATGTGTATATAGATATATATATATATATATATATATATATATATATATATATATATATATATATATATATATATATATGTATGGATGTATATATGTGTGTGTGTGTGCGCGCATATATATATATATATATATGTATATATATATATAAATGTGTATATATATCCGTGTATATATATAGAATATATATAGATATATGTCTATATATGTGTGTGTGTGTGTGTGCATATATATATATATATATATATATATATGTATATACACACATATATGTGTATCTGTGTATATATGTATGTGTATAGAAACAATAGCTTCAATTATTTTATTTTGTTACAACCATAACTAGAGAACGATATGTGTGTGTATATATATAGATATGTGTGTGCGTGTGTGTATGTATGTATGTATGTATGTATGTATGTATCTATATATATGTATATATGTGCATATATATTTATATGTGTGTATATATCAAAACTTTGTATTTATATGTGTATATATGCATGTGTATAGAATCAACAAGTTTAATTATTTTATTTTGTTCCAACCATAACCAAAAAATAAAAGCCATAAATAAAACAACATTGATTTCAACAGTGGCCCAGATGTAGAGAGCCACAATATAGCTTGAGCTATAGAGTAACAATTGACAAAAACTAGATAACCTCAACAATTGTATTCTCTTGCAAACATACCCACATAAAAATGCGTACATTAAAGAGAAACCTGTTGAAAATTGACAATATCAAACCCATACAAAAAAAATACTCCTTTCTCAATATAGCCTACTAGAAAAATTGAAACAATACATCCTTTTGAACAACACTAAACTAGAGATTTTCAGTCCCAATGGGCTCTCTAGCTCTTGTATGTTTTTTCACCTAAAGGCAGGAGATTAGATCCAAAAATGCTAGGGAACAGTTCATTCAAATTAAGGATGGAAGGGATGTGTATGATGGAAACTAAATGAAATGAAATGAATGCAAATAAGCTAACTAATTGAATGATTAAACATGCAAGACTAATGAAACATTATTTTTTTGAAAAAATATAATTATATGCAAACATAAATTAAATGAATGAAATCTACATAACAAAAAGAGAAGGATAAGGTTGGAGTGCACCTAGGAAAACTATGATGAATCTAGAATGTTGGAAATATTGATTGATGATGTCAAAAAATCCAAATAGGACTCATTCACCACCTATGGAAAATCAATCCCAATACTAATGAATTTTCCTGAGAACTGGTTTCTGAGCACAGACAGGTAGATTCTGACAAAATCTTGTTTCAAGCCTCTAGATGGGACTCATTCACCAAGCATGCAAAATCAGTCCACATTCAGGAATCTGAAAATTCAAGGATGGACTATGTAGCTTCAAATCTACAAATCCACCTTTTGTAGGTGTCCCCTTTAGTTTCTATCAGAATTAGATCTGAAACTAACTTTTACTTGATGAGTTGACTTGAATGAAGAGATGAAAGCTTGAACAACTTATAAATGCAATCTTCAATGATTCCCAAGCTCCAAATGATCCTAAATATTCAAAAAACAACACAAGAAGACAATAATATTGATTGTTAAGGTATGGGGGTTTTCCTTCGTCAAACCCCTTTTAGGAAATTAATCCAAAATGATGAAACAAGTGAATGAAACATGCAACAATGGAATAATTTACCTTTCAATGATGAATGACCTTGTTGATCTGCAAAAAATCATGTAGAATCATACCTTGAATTCCTTAGAATGCTAACATGAATACTTTTAACAAAGAAACCCTAAGTTGCTTGAGAGAATAGATGATGAATGGATAGTGAGAGATTTAAAAGTGAATTGAATGATTGAAGATTGAATAGATAGATGTAAAATGAGGTGAAAAATGTTTATTTATACAAATCTTGTGCCTTAGTAACCTTTCATACACCATCACATGCTGACACCAAGTATAAATTTGAATAAATCTCAAAAGAAATTTAAAATATTTTGAATTTGGAGAGAAGGTGGACTCATTCGACGCCCATGGCGAATGGGTCCCACCTTGGAGGTGTGCTTAAGTTTCAGGAATTAAATGTTATTTAGTGATATGTGTCAGGGTATTTGTCAAAAATACACTTAAATAAAGCTTATGAGTGTATAATGAGGTCCAATAAGACATGAGAAAAGTGTAAATAAGGGGGAAATGCCTAGAAAAGTGTGATTATTGATTACAAGGCTTAAAAACATTTAAGAATAGGACTTGTTGATGTGTCAAATGATGATTTTTAGATGAATTTTGTTAAATAGAGTCTAAAATAATGTAGAAATGTCTTACAAAAATTTACAGCACATTCACAATACTTCAATATTTACATTTTATTTAATTTATAAAGGTCTAAAACTTAGTGTGGATGCATTAAATTCTTCACAACACCTAAATTAAAGCCTTATTAAGTCCATTTATCATGAATTATCTCAAATCAAGAAAAGGGTACTTGTTTCTAGGGCACATTTAGTCCCCACTTTAGTGAGAGGAAGAACTTGCTTCAGACTCACACTAAAGTAGGCATTCAAGAGAGATCTACATGTATGCCAAGCCACCAAGATACAAAATCATACAAAGGCAAGGAAAAAGAGAGATAGAATGAAAAATATGTACTCACTTTGGGCCCATAGAATTTTGGCTCATCCACGAGGTGAGAAGGACCAAAAACATAAAAAGCAAAAAAAAGAGTGGGATGCACTAGTTGGCATGCACTCACAAACAAAGAAGTGACTTTAGGGAAAGTCGTGATACTAGTTGGGATTCCCACCATGCCAAAGTTATACCTCTTGATAACTTTAACAAGGCACCACAAAACAAAAAAGGAAATGTAAATGCTAAACTTTAAACAATATGATAGTACAGGCATGCAAGTTGTGTTATGCAAGGTGGCCAGGAAATATAAAAATGCAGAAATGTAATGTAAAAATTGCTCAAAGGGATTTAGCTTAATTAATGCAATATCTCATATCAAGGAACATCATGCCCAATTCATCCAAGAGACGGAAGTGCAAATAATGTCATCTTTTTTATAAGAGAGGAAAAATGCACGGTCTCATCTTGAACAACATCATACCTAATGCTTCTAAGAAATGAAAATTGAAATAAAAAGAAAATCACACAATGAAAATGCAAGTAGTGATTTATGTCCCCACTTTAAAGAAGTTGTGAGCACCATTACAAAGATAAATTTCTTTAAAGTAGAAGAGAAAGAAGAATACATGAGAGCTAACTTGGAAATCCCTATGCCAAGTCATATGTTTCCAATAAGCTTCATCATGAAAAGGGGATAGTATGTCAAATGTGAACCAACTTAAGACATTTCATCCACATCTCAAGCTTTCTCTTATGTAATCATGAAGAGTTAATGAATAGCCAAAGAAGGTAGTGACAAGTGACATATAAGGATAAGGCTAAACAACCCTTTTTCCCCCACTTAGTGAAGGAAAAAAGTGAGCCAAAAGATGGATGAAATGTATGCAATAAGAGAAATCAAGGGGAAATAGATACCTTCTCATAGGGAAGAGTACCAAAGTCCTAAAAATCTTGTAGTTTTCATCTCAAAGCATTACATTCATTTTTGGAATGACTATGAACTCTATGATATGTACAATATGACTTCATGGAATAACATTTATTTCTAGTTCTTGGAGGGAGAGTGATTAAGTTATAATATAGAATATTTGACAGGATACTTTCTTGATCAATAGAAAGATATTGCATAGGAGATAGTTTCATACTTACACAAGACTCAAGAGATTGCAAGATGTCTTCTTCATGAGAAGAGTATTGAAATTCTAAAAAGGAAACTCACGAGTGCTTTGTGAGATGATAGTATGAGTATTTGGAGAGGGATGACATAATTATAGTAGAGGAAAAAGAAGGATTGCTTGTTTGTCACAATCAAGAACTATAGTATTCTCCCTAGGAGAAGAGTTGGTATGAGAAAAAACAACCACATCCTTGTAACAAGGAAGGCATGGTTCTTGTGTAACTTCATTACTAATAGGTGAATGAGTAGTGAAAGAATGATGAGAATCATTAGGAGGGATATCTACTGGTATTAAAGTGTTATTCTCTTGTTCCATATTATCTACCCTATAAGGAGAGCTTGTAATATGTTCATCTAATTTTTTTATTTTTAAAATAGCTTCATCACAAATGGAGGAGGCATCCAGAGAAAGATTACTATGTGGTTCAAATAGATCATCCCAAAGGATAGGAATATTAGGGAAGGGAGAATTGAAAGTGTCATGATTTGTAACATGTATATCTTCTAATACCAACCTATCCTCTTTATGTTGAGAAGGAGTATTGGGAGATGAACAAAAATAACTACCATGAACATGGACATTTGGTTTAAGGTGATATTAAGGAATATATCTATAATTTGAATTCCCCATGAATTTCTCTTTATCGCTTGCATAGAGTTAATATGGTGGAAAAATGGATATATACACACATATATGCATATATATAAACATATACATATATATCTATGTCAAATGTCAAAAAAGGAATTGTTTGGTGTTTCTTTGTGCAGCTTCTATGAAGTAACATGGACCAGCATTCAACTTGCACAACCTTGTCTGACCATGTGTCCCAACAAACACCACCCATATTCCTAAAGCAGCCAACAACCATCTCCGCTACCTTCCCATGACCAACTGAAGGGAAAGAATATGAGCGACTGCTTAAATTCCCAACCAAAGTTGCTACTCATACGCTCTCTCTTCCCTGGTAGGATATTTGTGTGAACTTTTCTTGGAATTTCTTATCAATGTCACCATTTCTTACCTTTTACATAACCAAAGAGACCCTAGTAGATGGGTTATAGTTTGTTCACATTTTTTGTCTAGGCCCTACTAGTTTGAGCCGGTAGCCTTATGTCTTTGTTTCCATGTAGCATATACATAGGTATGCACATATATGCATATATACATATACATATATATAGATATACACATATATCTATATATATAAACATACATATATATACCCATTTATATATATATATACACACATATATACATATATATATGTATATATATATGTATATATATATGTATATATGTATATATATGTATGTATATATATATATATGTATGTATATGTATGTATATATATGTGTGTGTGTATGTGTACCTGTATATATATACATACATATATATGTACACATTTCATTTTTGGGTTGTTGTTGGAACAGAATAAAATAATTGAACCTCCCAATATGGTAGGATGGACAACATACCTTGTTTTGCTTTTTTCCATTTCAAATGCATATCTATTTGTATATATAAATTTTCACTAATAATATTGTGTTCTCAATATGGTAGGGTGGATAGTACATCTTATTTTGTTTTGGCTAAGTGTTTACAAGCATGTCTTCTATCCATTGTAATATTTCTATATGTATATGTGTATGTATATATGCATGTGCAATGGCAAACATGAGGCTTTAATGCATGGTTAGTGGAACAAATTAAGGTGTGATGTACATGCATGGGAGCAGTAGTATTACAACCTTCTTTAAAGTGTTCATTGTACTTTCCATTCGTTCCACACTCCATTGGAAACATTTCATAGGCTAGAAATAACTGACTATAGTGAAAAAATTTAGTCTGCATGTGGATTTTCTATTTTACAAATTTCCCCCCCTTCCACCATGGTTTTGCATCTGCAAGTAGAAAAAATTGGATATATTTTTGATAAAAGGGTAAAACGGGTTTTACAGGGACCCGAAACCACAGCGTTTACAAGTAAAAAGAGAGGACACAAAAGTCTGAACAAAAAGACCAACTACTCGAGAAAAGATTAGCAGCAACCAAACGAGATAGACCAAAAAGGTCAAACCAAAAATACCAGCACAAAAAACACAAAAACCCCAACCATTAACTTAGAGTCTTGAGGACAGACTCTGTATTCGCTTCCAAAGTTTCCATATCATTGACACCCTTTTTAAAGATTTGAATCATCTTCGAAGTAGGGGGATCATGCACTTCAAGTTGGCTCTGGTTCTTTTGGAGATGTCCGCATCTGTTTCCTTGCTTTTATCCTCTGTTTCCTCTAGATCCACCACCAGAGACCCCTGTTGTGTTTTATCTAGCTTTTCTGTCATCATGTTAATGATAATGCTGTTGTGTCTTGCCATTCGGTTGTTTTGCTCAGCAAGAGTTTTGATAGTATTCCTAATATTCTCAACCTTGGAATCAATATTTCTGTTGATGTGACCTTGAACCCCACTATCCACATCTTTCTTCTCCATCTCTGCAATCTTAGCACCCAACTCTTCAATCTTGCTTTGAAGGGCCCAATTTTTTATTTTCAACTCATTGATTTTGGTGAAAGTCCATTCCAAGTGTTTGAAGTGGGACTCTAAGTTGGTTTTGGCAAGGTTCAGGACATCCAAAGAGGGCTCCTTAACAATATTATGGCAAGTATTCTTAGGGTTAGGAATTCTAAGGGATTCGTCTTTAGCAAGTTTATCTAGCATAGGTTTGGCACAAAACTCAATTTTGTTGGCATCAGACTCCTCCAAATCAGAAGATTCTTTGGAGTAGGAAACAAGGAATTTGGCCCGGGGTTTCTTCTCAGCAGGACTGTTCTTTAGGGATGGGCTTTCAGGCACAAGCTCAGCACAGGCTTTACTAGAAAGGGGATTAGGGTTTTTTTCCCAGAAGGGACAGCGTGCGAGCTAAGGACATTTCTAGCCGAACTAGAGTTAGGAAGATACTCCGAGCCACTGGGCTCAGTGTCATCACTCTCAGAATCAGGGATAGATTCCAGAATAGCAGGGGTAGGCAAATTTTGGACATGTTCAGCAATCAACCTTATTAACCCACTATGCAGGAAAAAATTTGGATATATTGATGCAATGGACAATTTCAATATTCATGGCTTTCTTATTATTTCTTGGATGGTTTAAAAGTGACCATTAGAATGGAAGGTTTTATATTTGCAATAGTTAGCAACATTCATTTCATGTTTTATTGCATGGAAGAAATTTGTATAGATAATTGATGTAATACCATTGAAGAGACTTCTTTTTCATAAGAGTATTTAAGTATTAAACCATGTATCATATTATACTTCACAAATTACTAGTATATGTGACATGATTTAACACTAATAATACACTCTTGAAAATAAGTCTTTTCAACGCATGGTTTTACCGTTAATTCCTATCCATTCAAAAATTTAGTAATGCAATCGATGCATTTTGTTTTGAACTAGCCACTGGGCCCAATAAGCTTGATATCTTACATTCTTGTTTTTTAATTTTGAGTTTGAAATTAGTTTTAAATATAATGCATATGAACACATACAATTATGTATACATATTGGTGCTATTATGCCTTTGGATACTTTGTTTCATATTCAATTAGGTTAACCGCTATAGTTATGCCATTTCCCTTTAACTTGGTGTTTGCAACCATTTTATGGCATGGTTAATATTATTGTTTTAGGAATCACAACCTCCTCCAAGTCTCAACACCACAACAAGTGTGGATCGTAGAAAGGAAAGAAAGTGTGAAAGAAACTAGATTTATTATGCACGCCACAAAGACCAAATCTGTGTAGATCGGTGAGCCAAGTACTTCCAATGGAGAAGTGTTGGAGACTAGGCTGGCTCTGCTGCCAATGCCCAACTGGGCATGCAACCATTGCAAGAAAGCTCGCCAATTATATTTTCTCATTGTTGGCCCACCTCATCTTATACCGCTTCACCATTGAACCACACCCATTGTTGTGAATCCACTTCTACAATACCTGGTTGCACACTAACACATTCCCCTACTTGGCATGCCTTGCCACCCACATCTTCGGTAACCTTGCCCTCAGGAAACATGTTTGCTAAGCCTTTCTATACAACAATGCAATCCTTCTGCTGATGCATTGATGCTTTATTGGATGTGAAATTTTGTTCCACCTACAATGAGAGCTATGTTGGCATGAGAGTTCACAAATGTAACACTATCATTTTCTATTTGCATTGTTCTTCTAAAAAGGTTGTCCATAGATATAGCTTGGAAAAAAAAATGGATCCATGGCCACAAACATGCATCCTTGCAAAGCTTACTCAAGTTGAAGAAATGCTAATAGCTAGAGTTGCTCCTGTTTTACAAGTAACCCATGCTAGAGAAGGCCAATACAAATATAGTGGCAATACTATAAGCTTCCCACAAGATACCACCTACATTGCAAATTTTCTTCCACTTTGATTGCATGATCTCAAAGTTTTCATTGTGTGAAGAACTGGCATGCAGGGGACAAACTATGATTGCTATGTTGACAAACATAATGTCATAGGTGCATTTATTTACAAAATTGAGAATGACCCATACTATAGTGATGTTGCAATAGATTGTGATGCTTTAAATTTGTTTCCTCCTAATAGTATTGACATCTCTAATATCTTGCACATAATGGAAGATTCGATGCATGGCCCAAATGAATCAATGGTAGCTATAGCAAGTGTTGTTGATGAAGAAGCTAACCTTCAAGACTTGTCATCATTTATTCCATTGATGCTTAACCCCCCTCAAGAATTGCAGGAAATTAGAGATGCCATAAAAATTAAAGACACTACTCAAAATACCTTGCCTTGGCCGAAAATAGATTCTAGCTCTATTAATTAATACAATACAAATGGATTATTAAGTATGAATTTTCCAACATTATTCCCCACTGGCATGGCAATGCTACTACAATTAAGAACAATATGGATTCACTTGCATGAATATGCACTACACTTGGTGAGATACTTGAATAATAGATTTGGGAGGAATGTTAGATTTAGATATTACATCTACAATTTGATCATGAGACATCAAAGCCAACAATAAATATCAGTTTTTATGAAAACAAACATGGACGAAAGAATCCCAAAGTTGGTTCTTGTGTTATGAAAATTTCTTCGAGACACACCAGACACACAAATAGCAAACCAACTTGTTCGCTTTGGTGCATCCTTGCAAGGAACCTATTCATATTAGGGCAAGAGTCAACAAGAGCTTGCAACAGTGATCCACCAGCTTGGTACAATAACTCTTTTCTTTACTTTGAGCACTACAAATGCAAAATGGCCTGATCTACATAGGGTGATTGAACCTCATTTCCAATTTGATTTTTTCGCACTCCCGAAGGCACTTCATAGACAAAATTGTGGAAAACCTGCACATAACAGCCTTTTCCATACAAAGGACTATTGGTATAGGTATGAGTGGAAACATCATGGGTCAGTACATGTACATGGTTTCTTGTGGTTCCCAGATGCCCCAAACATGGACATCCTTGATTGGTTTGACCCACATGAACTCCAACAAGTAAGAATTTTTTTTGATCGATATGTGTGAGCATGGAACCCTCGTTCTCCAGAGCAGCTATTGTCAATGATCCACCACTCAAACTTGGATGACCCATGTCTGCTTAATACTACACAAATTTCTTCTATGGACCCAATGGTGGACTATGAAGAGTTGTTAAACACAGTTCAAAGGAATACCAAGTGCACTCAATACACTTGTCTAAGGAGAAAAGGCCAACAATTACAATGTTAGTATAAAGCTCCATGGAATACAGAACCATCATCAACATTGACAATTTATAGTGAATTAAACAAATCATACAAACCAGCAAGGAATGATGACCATGTTAATATCCAAAACCCTAAAATGCTTGTAATTTGGTGAGAAAATGTTGATTGCTAGCCAATTTTGTCTAGACAAATTTTCTTGAACTACATTTCCAAATATGCATCAAAGCCTGAGAAAAAATTTGAAAGCTACATTGATATCTTGCAAAGGCTTACATATACAAGTTCATATTGGGATAAAGTGTTGCTTGCATACCAAAAATTCATGATTAACTTGGTTCTTGATTGTGAAATTGGTGCATAAGAAACATGCCATATGTTGCAAAAGTTGCCACTTGTCATATCAAGTTGGCATTTCTTTTCTTTGAATGTTAGTAGGAAAATTTTCCATCAGTTGAAATCAATTGACAATGGTGATGAGCTTTCCAGTGCTTATATCCATTCATACATTCAAAGACCAGCCGAAATAGAGGGAATATCCCTTATTTATTTTGCACAACTCTATACATATCGCAAAAATAAGAAATGCATAGCTTGACGTGCTCATCCACAACCTACAATCATCATTTTTTACCTACTTTTCAAGGCCATTCCCCTCGAAAAAAGTGATGCCTTTGAAAAAATTTATTGGTCAGAATTATTACTATACAGACCTTTTCAAAATGTGGAGGCTGACATAGCCCTTACAAGGGAAAGCATAACACAAAATTGGAGGCTCCCTTATGCTACTAGCTATGTTGCTTGGCATGTGAATAGAGTTATTAATCCCCTTGCTAAGGGGGGGATAGTGATACTGACACTGATAATGTGCAATCTCATCCACATATAGATCAATATGAATAGGAGTTGCTTTCTCAACTTGATGCCGCAAACAATATTTATTTTGACCAGATACAACTCTTGGGCTAGCGAGACTTTGACCTGCACCATAGGTGGGATAGCCACCATATTCCAAATAATCTTCATATAATTTTTGAACAATCTATTTCAACAAGTAAATTACATACAATTGAAGACACCCTTTGCTACTTTGCAATACCAACACCTTCTCATCAACCATCTCCTCAACAAGAGATTTCTTTTAGAATAATTGAACACCACCTTAGTCTGCCCTCATCACCTTCGCTTCATATGATCATTCAAGGAACCACTAGCATAGGTAAATCATTCTTGATTGACAAGGTGTGAAGAGCACTGAATTGTTCATTGAGTCAAAAAATGAACCCTTTGCTTATTCTGGCACCAACCAGTGTGGCTACTTACAATGTTCATGCATCCATGGTGCATTCTACTCTTTGCATACAAATAAAAGATATGAATCCATTAAAAGGACATGCATTGACCATCTTTCAATGCACAATGGTGATGAGCTTGCTAGTGCTTCTATCCATTTGGTGGTGTTTCTATTATACTTGTGGGTGACTTGGAAAAATTTCACCTAGTTATGGATAGGCCTATCTATAATTCTCAGTCCATAGCATTGGAATTTTGGCATACTTTTAATATTTTTGTTACACTTGACACTATCTTTCACTAGCATGGGAAACACAAATCACAAAAAAAAATTGTATGCTCCTTATGAATATTAGAAATTGTCATGCATCCTTCGTTGATTGGTATCTTATTATGGATCGAACAAAAGGCATCTTGTAGCTAAGAAAAACTAGGAGTTTTATCAAGCTATCCATTTATTCCCAACAAATATCTTGGTTGCTTTGCATAATAGGAAAATGCTAAAAAAATTAAATGTTCCAATTGCAATTAGTGTTGCAGAATTTTCCCGACAAAATGCACTTTATTATGTTGATGATGAACAACTTCAAGTTGAATATTTATTGAAATTGGTCAACAAGTAATGTTGACAACAAATCTTTGGGTGGCAGTTGGCCTGGTCAATGGCTCATTGGGTATAGTGAAGGCTATTGTATATGTTAGGGATGGTAAACCTCCTCAACTACTTGAATATGTTGTTGACTTCCAAAACTACATTGGGCTAGCATGGGATCAAGAAAATCCAAGATGCATCCCAATAATCCCAATCACTTGAGCTAGTCAAAGATAGCTCTTGTTGGAAATGGCTTGGACCATAACAATTCATAATCTCAAGGCTTAACACTAGAGAAAGCTACAATAGATATTGGAACTTAAAAAAGGAAATGAATAACATTCACAACTCTCTCTTGTGTTAAATCCCTAGTAGGAATACACATAGATCCACCTTTCTCAAGGTATTCTAGAATACATTCCAACAAATACAATGCACTGTGAATCAAAGAAGAGGATCATCTCTAGCAGTTGTCCATACTCTCACCATCATGAAATATTTTTTTGCTTCACGGTAACTACACTTCTCCTTTTCATTTTCATCTTCATTCTTTTACAGTATCCTTAATTCCCACTTATATTTAGTTACCCAACATTACAAACATTTAAGCTATACAACCATCACAATGAAAAGTAGCTACTCAGGAACGTTGCTTTGTGTTCCTTCTTCTAGCCAGCAACAAACATCAATTATCTACATTTAAATTTCCTCTCAAAATATATTGGTGTGTTAGCAAATGCTCCCCCATCCTAAGCTCTCACACTTAAATTATTTATTTCCTAAAATTTTGGATCCAAAAAAATTTAGATTGAGAACATTTCTAGCTATTCCTGTAGATCTTCATAATTGTTGATACTTATATGCCAACAAGTATCCAATGTTGTTTGAGATGGCACTATATTCTATTTGTATAAAAGGTAAGGTTGTATCTCATTCTTTCCATCTATTATTTTGTAATTAAATTGAAAATTATTTCTGACAAATTTTGTAACTGTATATATTTGTTTAATAAGATAATAGTGATTTTCGCTTAATAAAATTGATAGGTTTCATAAGACAATTGCATTCAATTTTCCACATATTATTTGCTTCCCTTTGAAAAAAGGTATACATGCATCATGTTTATTTCATATATTTTATTCCACATATATTAGATATTATTTGTTACTAAGTATACAAATTTTCATATTTCCTAAATTAAATATTTGGTAGTAATGACACATGTCTACTATTCTAAACTTTTAATTCCACTTCTGCCTAATGATATTTCATTCACATCATTTTAGATTGCAAATCTATATACTTAGACATAGATTAAAATCATGGAGGAAAAATAGCTCTGCTGAAAGGTTTGGTGACAATCCATGATGCTTGATGCCATAATGTGGAATGGTAGAAAGCATGACTCCCTTATTATCTCAAACTCCCATTTGATTCCCTGCATAAGGTATGTATAATTTTTATTTGCTTGCAATCTTCTACTCCACCTAAACTGCATACAATTTGTTATGAATTCTTCAAGTCTTTATATTTTTTGAATGATTTATCGTCTACCAATGGTATGTGTTTAGTACACTAAATTTTACATTATTCTCTGATGTTTACAACCATTCTCAGCCCAAAAAATCATCATGCATGGAAATTTGAATTCCTTTAGAGCTTGCATTAAGTTAGCAACTTCCTACACATTTCCTTCACCATTCATGCGAATAGTGGGAAATATATTTTTCCTTGCTTAGGGATTTGGTGAGATCCCATGCCGCTCCATGACCGGATATGGTAGGGTGGACATCGGGTGATGCTTTCTTATGTTGACAATATCCTTTGAGACATACAATAGGTCTCTCTAAGTTTTTATTTCTCCATTGCTGTCATTACAAGTTCATAGAAAATTGTATGTTATAACATAATCAACTTTGATATCTCTTGGTTTACATGCTTGGTATCAATTAGAGATAACCATTGTACTAATATTTGTATTTTTCTCTTATTCTTATAGATCATACTCAACCCGTAATGTGGATTCTAATCATTTTACTTATGGTCATTGGTGGTAAAAACATTCCTTCTATCATTCATCAAAGTGTTTGGCTACATACTAGCCCTTGTTTTCTTATCTACTTGCAAGAATGTAGGACATGCATAGGTATTATTGAATTTTACTTATTTGATACATTCAATTACATGTGTATTGTATCTTATGTACTATAAATTATAGAGTTCTTTAATTTTATTGATCTAATTATTTTGTCTCAAATATAGATGTTCACCACATATTACTTCACATTTTTTTGTTTTCTTCCCACACCATACTCCATCTATGATGGTAAATTTGATGGACTAATTGCAAAATTAGTTGCAATGGTCATAGGGAAATTAGATCCTAATATATTGTATGTTGATTGTGATAACCAAAAAATATTCCACCCTTGATTAGAGTGGTCTTTGATATTTATTTTTACTAACTACACAACTTTTTATATTTTCTCCTCTAAATGTTTTGAGCTAACGATGCATTTTTTATGTACTAAACTTCTAATTTCTCTTGCGTCTAATGATATTTCCTTGGATGAATTCTAGATTGAAAATCTATGTACCCAGATATACAATAAACTCATGGACAAAAAACTGCTCAGCTCAATTTTTTTGTGAAAAGACAAGATGCTTGATGCCATAATGTGGAAGGGTGCAAAGTAGGGCTCCCTTATTCTCTCAATCTTCCATCTGATTCCCTACACAAGGTATTCCTTCATTTTATTTGGTTGCACTATTCTACTCCACCCTCACTATATACAATTTGTTAAGAATTCTATAAGTCTTTATATTTTATTAATGATTTATTGTCTAGCAACAGTATGTGTTTAGTACACTAAATTTTGCATTGTTCTTTCATGTTTGAAACCATACTTCAATGAAACAATGATGGTATGTAGGAATTTCCATCCCTTTAGAGCTTGCATTGAGTAAGCAGCCCCCGACACATTGCTTTCACCATTGATACCAATGGTGGGAAATTTATTTTTCCTTTCTTGAGGGTTTGGTGAGAGTACATGTCACTCCATGACCGAATATGGTGCT
Organism: Sequoia sempervirens; assembly: GCA_007258455.2. Lineage (NCBI taxonomy): Eukaryota > Viridiplantae > Streptophyta > Pinopsida > Cupressales > Cupressaceae > Sequoia > Sequoia sempervirens. The sequence goes on from VDFB02000017.1 coordinate 501,202,507, forward strand.
TTCTTATCTTGATAGTGCATCTTCTGAAATTCACCAAGTCTGTCTAAGTTTTTTTCTTCATTCCTCACATTACAAGTTCATAGCAAATTGTATTTAACAAAATAATCAACTTTGATATCTCTTGGTTTAAAAGTTGTGTATCAATTGGAGATGACCGCTGCAATAATATTTGCACTTTTCTCTTATTCTTCTAGATTGTACTCAACCCATAATGTGGATTCCATTGATTTTACTTGTACTCATTAGTGGCCAAAACATTGCTTGTATAATTGATTGAAGTGGTGGGATGCATACCATCCCTCATCTTCCTTTTAAGTATGCTTAAATTTTACTTATTTCATATGTTGCATTACATGTATATTGTATATTTTGTAGCATAAATTATAGAGATTTTCAACTCTGTTGATTTACTTTTTCCATCTAAGATACAGATGTTCACCACACTAAATTCCACATTTTTTGTTATTTTCCCAGGTCATGCTCCAACTGTTATGGTGAATTTGATGAAGTAATTTTAAAATTAGTTGCAATGGCCATATGCCAATTAGATAGTAGTATACTAGATGTTCATTGTGATAATCAAAATTTATTCTATCCTTGATGAAAGTGGTCAAGAACATATATACTTTCTCAGTAGTTTGATGACAGTCCATGAGGCTACATGTACCTTTATGGAAGGCTGCAAACCATGACTTATTTTCTTCTCTTTTATGTTATATATCTTATGTACACACCTGTAAATTTCTAACACAAGATTCAAATACAACTCTATGCACAATATGTTATTCCAATTTCTTTATCTTGTTTAAGTTGTGTTTGCTTATGTTGGCCATTGTTGATTATGGCCATCTTATAGGTTTCACTCTTTTTTTATGGTTGGAACACAATAAAATAATACATTTTTTTCATTCTATGTTTAGTTACATTATGTACTATTGCTTATTGAGATTTACCTTATGCTATATTGGGTACATTTGAATATCAAAATATATATGTAAGAGTTAAATTGTTTAGGATATGGATTTTTGTCGATTATTATTGTATAGTTTACACTATATTGTCACTTTCTGCATGCAAGTGGCTATTCAAACCAATCTTGTTTGATTTATGGCTTTCATTTTCTGGTTAAGGTTGCAATATAATAAAATCATTTATGCTAAATAAACAGTAGCTTATGGAAATTCTAATAAAACAATATGGCAAACAGTTTTTTGCATTTTCACCTCTCACCGACTATTCCAAACAAAACCTCCTTCTTCCATATTTATGCAACCTACCTTGTTTCTCCACACCTGCACACGTACACAAATAGTGGAAACCAGAAACACATACCCACAAACACTCATGGTCATAGAATGTGAACCATAAATCATAGAAGGTTATTGGAACAATCAATAGTAGCTTATGAACAATCAAGTCCATGCAAAATGATGCAGACAAAACATGAACCATAAATCAAACAAGGTATTTGAAACAATCAATAGTACCTTTTCAAAAATCAAGCAATAATACCAACAACAATAGAATGTGAACTCTTCCAGCCTTGTTGATCGCACGCCCCCTACCCCTCCTATACACCTTCACCTATCGGTTCATTGTTGTGTGTTTCTACACAGAACTACTAGTATATATATTATGAAATTCAAAAATTCAAACATAACATAATTTAATTATAATAAATTCGAGATCAAATTATATATAAGAAAAGGGGTAAAAAAATATTAAATCAGCCAGCAGAGTACAATGAGCAGGGGCCTCAATCTCAAAAAAAAAAAAACCCGAAAAACCAACAAAAAGAATCCCCTAAAGGGGTCACAACTAATCATCCATATCTTCCTTGACTAGACTCTCAAGATCATGAACACATTCTAGAGGTAGATGAACACAATCTCCCACTTTCCATCCTTCCAAGCGATTAGAAGCCCACTTAGCTAGGAAATCAACAATCCTATTCCACTTATGGGAACATAGCAGAAAGAGATTGCATCCAAAAAAGCACTCAAACTAATAATTTTTCTACCCACCACCATCAAATGCCAATCCACATCCTCCATCTATTGTAAATTTAACATATCTACCACAACTTAAGAATTAGACTCAAATTATCTTGCTCCATCCAAGAGGACACCCTCTTTAAATAGCCAAGAGGATAACAAGGGCCTCCATGTAGTTATTGGTTTGAAGCCCCTTATATTCCAAAAAGAAGAAAATAACCTTAGCAAAGCTATCACTGCAAATTCCTCCAACCACAACATTCCCAAAATTTCCCCAAAAGGACCCATCAATATTGATATTAAGAGTCCCCAGAGGGGGATGGGAGCACTTGCCCTCCCTACAAAGCTTCCTTTTTTCCCACCTACTTCTAAGCTATTGTTTCATACAAAGAAAATCACTAAAACCCAGACAAAAAATGTTCAAATTTTGAACCACTTTCACATCTTCGGGATCAATATCCTTAGAGAGATCACACTTCACAGCTAGGGTCTCTTGAAGCATATTTATTACTTGCAATCATACCTGTTGTACCATCTTCAGCTTATCCTGAAATATCCTATAGTTCCTTTCCAACCACACCTACTAGATAATATAGCCTAGACCAATATCCAAAGCCACATCAAAAAAAGGGATTCTAAGAAGGAGGTCTACCAAGACTATTCCAAAACTTAACTAGAAAGCTAGCATGAACACACACATGCTTCCACACTCCTCACCACAAATTCCAAATAAATCTAGTCAAATAGTATTGGAAAAAGAGGCATGAGCTATTTTCTTCACTTTTATTACATAAAGCACAGAGAGAAGGCCCGTGAAAGCCCCTCTTCTAAAGATTATCCCAGGTAAGAAATTTATTTTGCACCTCAAGCCATAAGAAAAAATTACATTTGGGTCAAGCTAACTTATTCCAAACATGCTTCAACCGAAAAATGTCCAACTTATCAAAAGTTTGTCTTTCCAACTCTTGATAACTAGAAGCCACAAAAAAAATTCCCTTTAGATTAGGTCCCCAAGAAAGGACATTAGTACCTCTCAAAGAGTATCCTAGCAAGAACCTCACTCTCTTCCTCAAAACCCCCTAGAGGATATTCACTAGGTTCTTTCCATCTATCTACCTCACCATGACTCACCCTTAAAGTCACCTTAAAATCCTCAGCTTTACTGTTGCTAGCTACCATAAAGCTATCACAAAGAGGTTGAAGGTGAGGGTACTAAGATAATATAGGAGGGAACCCATCCCAAGAATCTTCCCATTACAACACTTTAGAGCCCCTATTAAAAATCTAGAAAAGACCCTTTTTTAACTTACTATGTTCCTCTCTCCAAAGTATTCCAAATCATGGATCCCTTTCCTATCAAATTTTACCTTGTACATCTTTCCCTTCCACTCCACCCAAATACTTAACATTAAGAATTTTGGCCCATCCTTGATCCTGGCTTATGCACCATCTCCAAAAAACCTTGGCAACTAGAGCTCTACCATTCAAGCTCATTTTCCACAAACCAAGGCCACCATCCTACTTTGATCTGCATACATAATCCCATTTGACTAGACTCCACTTAGAGGAAAGCAAGTTAGTTGTCCATAATAACTATCTAGAAAATGCATCAAAATCCTTAATGAAGTTGGCCAGGGCAATCTGCAGGAAAAACCTATAGATAGGGAGTGCTTTGACCATAGACTTCAAAATAGTCATTCTACTAGCAGTTGAAAGCCACCTATGGGTCCAATGAATCGCCTTACTCTAAAACTTATCCAAATTTTCATGTGAGAAACCCTGTGACAATGTATTGACTAAAAGAGGAATTCCAAGGTAAACAAAAAGGAAGACTGCTAATTTGAAACCTCAAGATCCAGGAAATCCGAGCTTGAATAAGAGTAGGGATATTAAAGAAAAAAATATGGGACTTTTCTTGATTGATGGTTTTTCCTAATGCTTTCACATAAATATCTAAAGCTCTTTGGAAACTAACCGCCTCCTTAATTCGAGCCACACCCATCAAAGTAGTGTCATCCAAAAATTAAAGATGGGAAGGAGGAATGCCATGTCCCCACTTCCAACCTTGAATCAAACCCTATTTAACTTGAGACTTGAGAAATCTCCCCAAACTTTTAGCCATAAAAATGAATAGGTAAGGGGAGAGAGGATCCCCTTTCCTAACTCCTCTAGTTGCACCAAATAAGTTTGTAGACTCATCATTAATCAGGACAACAAAAGAAGGTGAGGTAATACAACTCATTACTCGGCTAATTACTCACTCCCAAAACCAAAGGCCTTGAGAACTTTTTGCAGGAAACTCCATCTAACCCTATCATAAGCCTTGGCCATATCTAGCTTTATGAACATAGCTTTCTCCTTAGAGGTGGCCATACAATGCACAACTTCAGCAGCTATGATAATCCCATCCAAAATCTATCTTTCGGTAACAAATCCCCCTTGCTCCTTAGAGATTAATTTACTGAGCCATGGCTTTAACTGTTCAACAATCAATTTTGTGATTATTTTGTATGTTACAATGCACAAAGAAATAGCTCTAAAGGAGTTAAGAGACTTAACTCCTTCCTTTTTTGGAATGAGGGAAAGGATTTTTGAATTCAAAGCCTTAAGTATATGCTTATTTTTGAAAGACTCCTGCACCACTTCAAAGAGATCCATCTTGACTATGTCCCAAAATTCTTGAAAGAATTCTATAGGAAAACCATATGGCCCTAGGGCTTTACCCTTTTTCTTTCCAAACACCACTTCTTCAATCTTAGATAGTGAAATGAGCTTAAGGAGAGCCTCATTGATTTCAAGTGTGACAATGGAAGGAATATATCAAGCACCAAATCATTCTCAACCCTATCAGGATCAGAATTTTTTGAAAATAGACTCCCAAAAACTCCAGTGGCCTCATGAGGAATCTCCCTATGAGAGGAAATCAAAGTCCCTTCAGCTATCATGAGAGAATTTAGAACACTCCCATGTCTTCTATCCTTAACCATATTGTGAAAGAACTTAGTGTTTCTATACCCTTCCTAGAGCCAATCCATCCAAGCCTTTTGCTTCCAATATATCTCTTCCTGGAGATCCCATTCCTCCAACTCTCTCAACACAACAACTTCTTCTATATATAGAACCTCGGGCAGACCTTGCTCTCTAGAATTTGATGAGTAATGGTTTCCACCCTTAGTTGAGCATTTCTTTTAACTATGAATAGGTTGCCAAAGAACATCTTGTTCCACCTTTTCAGCTTAAACTTAACATACTACAATTGCTTGAAAAAGGAAAACATAGTGATGTCGTAAGAAGGCTTACCCTCCCTCCACAAAGAGGGAATATGATCTTGAAGAGAAGCATCCCTTAGCCACATAAGCTGAAAGTTAAAAGAGGGAATTTTTGTCATTCGAAACTTAGTAGTAGACAAAATGATTGGCCAGTGATCTAAACCTCTCCAGTCCAAAATCTCTAACCAAGTATTCCAACTATCCACCATCCAGAAGCAAGACACCAGAAACCTGTCCAATCTTTCTGCTATAGCCTCCTCCCCATATCTTCCATTGTTCTAGGTGAACAAACCATTGGAAGGTATAACATCCACAACCTTCAAAATTTCAATGTTACTCATCATAAGTCCCGCAGAAGGGTCGAACCTAGGATTACCTCCTCGCTTCTCTTCCAATCTTAAGACTACATTAAAATCTCTTTCCAGAATCCAAGGGAACAAAGGAGCAAGAGAATGAACATATCGTATATGTGACCAAAGCAAGGATTTTCCCATGAAATTAGCGTGAGCATAAACATTAGTGAAAAGGATATTCTCACCAGTCTCACAATAGGTGGCCACCAAGGAAAAAGAAGACCTAGTAGAGATCCACCAAAGTGGAACTAGCTTGCAAGGGTCCCATCAAAAAGCAAAGCCTCCAGAACATCCTTCTGCTCCAATGCATTGACAGAGACATCTAGACCGAATCTTAGCAGCCGTAAATTTGAGATCAGATTGAATTTTAACTATGATACATGTTTTTTTAGTTCTATTTATTTATCTACTACATTGAAATAAATAACTCTAACTAGTTTTTTATCTTATGTTATTTTTCATATAATTAGGAATTTAACCATAAAAAATTCTCCGAGCAAAATTTCACTGTAATATTTTTTCCAATTGAAGATGCCCATTAAATCTACTAATCTAGTTGCTAATTTTATTTAAAGTCATAAAAAAAAAAAAAAAAGTATATATATAATTAGCCTAATCATCCAAAATATTTTCTCGTACCATTTCGAAACAGATGACCATATAGTTTAGAATGTGTTTTTAATGCATTTAGTATGGTGTTTAGCATTGTTGAAAGTACATGCAAATTAGTTGGTTTTGCTTGCACTAAGGAATAATTTATCTATTATGGTTATCCGTATACTTCACACATTTTGGAAGGAGCATGTATAATAGTTTGTCATTGCACATTCATGCAACTGCAGTACTTGTGCTTTCATGCTCTTGGTGTGGTCTATTTACCACTCAAGGTGGACTTTCATACCCTGGGTAAACTCAATGCAATAAACTGTCATTGATGCCTCTGTAACGAGTTATGGAATGGGGTCGAAGAAGCTCGCTTTGGGTTTTGTTTTTGTTTGACTTGGTAGAGCAGACAACCAGCACTTTAGATAGGCCAGAAATAGAAAGCAGGTTGCCCTTCGGGCCGGTCATCACGCTAGGATTGAGGGCGCAAGATGTTAACGAACTAAAGCCAGAGCCTCACAGGCGCCCTGCTGGTGAAGTAGATTGAATGCTTAATGATGCTAGGGGAATGTAAGCTTCTTACAGTTTCGCTTACAAGGTGCCAACAGTTTAGTTTAGTCACAAGGGTTCGTAAACCCACCATATCTTATGCCTTTCGCTGAACATGTTTTCTACTCGCTTTATTTTTCTTGTTTTTCTTCAAAACTTTTCTTCATTAATAGTTTGGGTTCCTATTAAAATGCTATTGGTAACGAATCACCACACTTAACATTCAAGGCTGATACAAACACATGGAGAGGATTAAACATCAGCTTTTACAGTTTTATGAAAAGGATATCTGAGTGCTGCTCTCACCATATAGCCATAGTGATTTGATTGGAGTGTTTTGGTGGAGCAATAGGCAGAAGAAAACTGGAGGCTGACCTCCCTTTCTTGAAGGAGATTCTCTTTGATGAGCTCCCACGCATGGAAGGTGTATTTTCTGAGCTCCCTCCAATGGAAGCAGAGAAACATAATGCAGCTCCTCTTTCCTGAACTCCCTCTTGACTTCATTGGTGTTATGTTTGGTGGAGCAATGGGCAGAAGAAAACTGGAGACCGCTTACATAACCGACAAACTCAGATCACAGAAGGGTGATCGGGATTCTCTTTCTTCAACAGCTGCAAAGTTTATGTTATTATATTTGATTCTTGTTAATAGTTCTCTCGTAAAGGAAGACTGTTAGTAATTCTTATTTTTCTTATATTTAAGTAGAATTCTTCCAGTTTGTAAGTCTTTTGTATATTATTTTGGTTCAATAAAATTATTGTAACTGTGTATTGTATTGATTTTTCCACTCTTATATGTTAAGCTTTATTTAATAAAAAATTATTCCCTCGGAACAAAATCAATCTTGATGTGTAGATTTCAGTTTTTCCATATTCACATGTAATGTCGTTCAGCGACGAAGTATGTGGAGGAGAGAAAACAAGTGACAAATTTAGGGTTAAAGAGGCCGCAGACCCTGATGTAGATTTACCAAGCTGGTGGGCATTATGTTCACTTGGGCATGTATAATTTCATCGTTGTAAGAATGTCATTTTAAATAGATTGCTTTTTAAGGAAAGACAACCTTTGAGGCTGCTCATTAGGTTATTGTTTATTTGAGATTAAAAATAAAATTAATGAATGAAGACAACTTTTGTTGAATCTTGTTAAATGTGGTCAATAAAAATATATATTAAAAAATGTGGTCATTCCGTTTTCAGCGTGAGATGTATTTGCATTCTATTTTTCATCATAATCAAATTTGTTGTATAGTCAATAAAATAAGAACAATAATATACTATTGAAAATATTGTGAAATTGAATAATATTTAAAATGGAATTATTTTTAATGATTTTGTTAGAGGATTCAGTCTATTTTAAAAATTATATTATCAAAAAATATGTTAGAAATAGTTTTTTTCTAAATTAGATTTCAAAGTTCTATTAAAAATAATATGCACAAGAATTAAATACATTTTATTGTCAATAAAATGAGTATAATAATTTAATATTTTTAGTTTAGAAATATTGTAAAATTGAATAATATTTAAATGTAATTCTTCTTAATTATAGGATCAAATCAAATAGTATATTTTTAAAGTTGTTTTATGTAAAAATACTTTAGAAACGGTTTTTTTATAAATAAGGAAACAAAGTTCTATTAAGGATAATATGTAGGAGAATTTTCATGAATAATGGTTATGTTTTCCTCAATTCTAGTATTTCTTGAGTCTTTGGATTATGGTGAATGTCAAATTAACTCAACCCTGTAATTGTCTTAAGGAAAACCTATAATAACCACCCTCTCATTTGATTTTTTGAAAATTACTAATATCCTAAATATATTTGTTTTGCACTTATTGTTCTATGAAGAGGGTTAAGAAGGATTTATAATAAAGTAATTGTATATATACTCCACCTCTATGATAATTATAGGCCTAATCTCTTCACAATAAGGTACTAGGTTAATTAAGAGAATAGGAGAAGCCATATTTGTAATTTTTTAAGTTTGGATTGTAAGATGCTACGCATTTTAGGCCTTCTTCCAACAAATAAAATCAATAAGGATATAATTATTATGCCTAATATGCCTCCATAGAATTATTTGCATAGTTTCAAATAATTATCAATAATTAAAGAAACAATATATTTGTTGTTTATAATGATAGATGATGGCTTGATAGCCATTTTGGTATCATCAATTGTTTCAGATATGAGTAATCTAATCCCTACCACATGCATAAGAGTCTCTATCCACCCCATCTAGCTAAATTATATGACCCACTAAGGGATAGGTTATTACTTCCATTCATTCAATGAGAAACTTGCTTACCCATTGATGATCATCCCTTACTAAGGTATTTTCTCATTACTAATCTACAATATAATTATGCAAGAAAGGGGATGCCAAATGTTTTGCACTAGAAATAGCTAAATCTTTTATTTACTTTTCCTTGAAATCTATATTACTAGTAAGTGTTAAAAAAATGTATCCATTGACTAAGGCCTATATTAGAGACATGTGTCTAACTCTCAATTGTAGGTTATGGTATCCATAACCTGGATGGCTAGGTAATATCCAATTAACCTTAAGATATTAAAAATTCATAGTTGATTGATGTGGAAAATGGGTGTTTCAGGGCCTAGCTCATATAATGCCACTCTTCTCCCATCAACATTCAAATATGCCCTAGGATCCAAATATGTACCTCAGAAGTTTGAAAATGTGATAAGGATTCTACAAATGCAAAAATGATGTTAAAATATGTTAGGGAGGATGAAGATGCCCTTATTGTTGTCTTAGTCCTGCTACTATTTTTCATGGGAAATATAGAATCTTTGGTTCTTGAAAAAAAATCTAAAAGAATCTCTACAAAATACCCTCAGGAGGACTAAGATGCCCTTACTACCAACTTATTCCTACCTTGAATTTTTGAAATATCTGAATGTTATCTCGAGGCTTAATTTCTACACTTCCCTCTTCTAAGATCTCAAGTCCTGAAACTTCCAGATTTGGCCTATAGGCAAGTTTCTGTGAAGATGACAACAACTTTGCAATGCAATTTTACAACTTTGCAATGCAATTTTACAACTTTGCAACTTTGCACTTCAAATGATCTTCAAGTCTTCAATCTAAATCTATAAACACAAACATGCAAGAGAGAAAAAACTAGTTGATTGTTAGCAAATGGGGGTTTTCCTTGGTCAAATCCCTTGTTGGTAATTAAATCTTGGAATGAAATAGAATAATGAACATAAATGATGAATGAATAAAGCACGCTATGTTGCAACTCAACAAACCCTTGTTATGAAGTCTACAAACTTGTGTGAATTGGTTAGCTTGAATGTAGATCTTGACTTGTTTGATAGATCTTGACTTCAATTGCTTGCTTGAATCAAAACCCTACATCACAAATGTTAGCTCAAAAACACACATGATGCAAGAATATCCTTGACATGATGCTTGTGTAGTGTCAAAAAAAGTACTCCTTACTTGATTAAGGAATAATTAATGATAAATTAGACTTAATGTCGCCTTGGTCTAGAGTAGTGACGTGTTTTACACATCCACATTAGGCCTTGGGCCCTAGAAAGCTGAATAAAATGCATGTTTTGTAAAGGTGTTGTAAAGTGTTGTAAATGACTTTCAAACTTTTCTATACTTTTATTAAATATTTAAGTCTAATGGACCTATTTTCCCTTTAATTCAATATTGTAAAATTTATTTAAATGCATTTTCACATTAATATAGAAGGATTGTAAATTAAAGCTAACTTTAATCTAGTGTTGTAATTTTTTTTACACATTCACATTGGATTTTGTGCATTTCTAGGCTAAGTGGACATCATTTTAATATTGTAGAGTCTATTTTGTCATACTTTCACATTTAATTTTGTGTCCCAAGCCATAATTAACCTTTATATCTTCATTAATAGGCCCCAATGACCCCATATTATGTAACCTAATGCTTAATTTGATCAAAAACCTGACTAGAACAACATATAAACCTTATTTATTCACTCCTCGACATCCCAATTGGAAAAAGGGCCCTTGTGGGACCCATTCACAACTTTGGGTGAATGAGTCCCATTTAGGTGGGACCCATTCACCAAAGATGTCAAATGAGTCCCATTTGAGCCATTTTCAAGGTTTGAGCAAGAAAAATTATGGTTTAAGTTTAATTTTCTTCTATGTCGGCCTTGGGGATCAAATTAACAAGCATGGATTAGCTATGTAGAAAAGCTTCTAAACCCTAATTCATTCATTATTTATTCATCATTCATTATCCATCTCAAGTCAAGAAAGCTAGGGTTTTATCATTTTAAGTCATCAAGATAGTTTTCTAAGGCATTCCAGGGCATATTCTTCATCCATTTTTGTAGCAATTCAATATCTATCATCATAGAAGTCTCTAAATTAAATTATTTAATGCTTCATTATCTTATTTCATTATTTTGGTTTAATTACCTAAAAGGAGTTTGACCAAGGCAAACCAACATGCCCTAACATTCAATATTCTCTCTCTCTCTCTCTCCCTCTCTCTCTCTCCTTATGTGATTGTAGATTGAGTACTTTGAAGGTTTTGAAATGATTGAAGAATAGGTTTCAAACTTTTTGAAGTCATCTACTTATTGGATAGGTCAAAATATCCATAAAAAGTCACTCAAAGTGCCTGAAATCAAGGTTTCAGATTCAGACACCTGGAAGAACAGAAAGAGCAGACCAAGAGCTTTCATTTCCACTTTCGAATTTTCAAAAAATTCAACATGGAATCATATTCCATTAGTAGCATATCAATCCCAATGTACATTTTCTTTTGAAATTTCTGTGGATTCATATACCCATTTGGCTAAAATAGGCTCTGGTGCATTTTTCTAGATCTGGGACTGATTTTCCCAAAATAGTGTATGAGTCCCAGGAGGTCAAAATTTTAGAATCAACAAAATTTTTAGTCTTCATTACACCCTCTACACATTTCTAGGTGCACACTTCTTGTTTCATAATGTTCTATTTATTTTTTTGCATTTCTAGGTCATTTAACATATGTTTGCATACTACACTATGTTTTCAAACATTTTGCATTTTCCAAGTTTACAATTAGGATATCATATAGTCATATTTTTCATATCCTTTAATGGGTTTAGGTCTCTAAGATATTCTTAAATGTGGGCATTGAAAAATTAGATCCCTCTTCCTTCATTCCCCTTCAGTGTGAACAAGGAAGTTGAAGTATCCTTTTTCGGTGTCCACATTTTGGTGAACCTAACATTCAAATACCTTCTTTTCTAATTTGGATTCAATTTTCATCCTAGAATTATCTTGCATTAACTTTTCTTTAGGGTTTGCATTGATTAACTTTCATTCTAGTGTTTCAAATTTTGCATTAGTGAAAGTTCATATAGGTTGCATTTTTGCATCTCAAATCATCGAAAAAATACATTTTCATTTACGATACACATCATACAAACTAAAAACCATAAAAATATCTTAAATTTTTTTGAAAATATTGAAAAAAAATCCATACTAGGACTCATTCACCATCCTAGGTGAATTAGTTCTAGAACAAATATGAAACAACCTTTTACATCCCTAAAAACCTTGTTTTTCAACTTTTGTTCAGTACCATTAACTATCTATATCAGGTGGCTGAGTTTTTGTAACATGTATTTCATTGGATCTAACTTAAATTATCCCATTTCATGCATTTATCAATTTCAAAATTTTCATTTCCAACATTTCATCTTTCAAGTTTTTGCATAATGCAATCAAAAAATTACCTTGTTTCATATAAAAAAATTGCATTGAAACATTTCATTGCATTTTCTTTACCTTTTCATGATAGCATGTTTTCTTTCACAAGATGTGGCTTTGATATGGTTAAAAATGGATTGCATAATTACAACATCCCTTCTTATGAGTTCAATTTTAATTACAACAATGAGGGACCTCATTAAGAAACATGCTAGTCATAGTTATGATCATACCATTGACACATTCCTTGATATTACATTGCCCATTGGTGAGGATGTTAGTGTAGACAATCATAAACATCATACATGCTCTTCTCCTAATACCTCTCCTATTAGTGATGAAGGTATCTTGGTGAAAGAATATAGAAGCATTGAGGGTCTTGATCACACCTCTCCTCATCCCCCTTTGGAGAATACTACACAATAAGCAAATGAGATCATACAAACATTTATAAACATCACCTTACCTAGTCTCCATAGCCAGGATAATCAAAATTGTCCTTCTCCATCCCTCCTTGATGCAAAGAGGATCGGTTGGTTTTAGAAGATATACCTATGAAGAGTCATGGGAATCTTGTTCCTCCCTTCCCTAATGCTCCTACCATTTGGGATAATCTATTTGAAAATAATAATGGTCCTTATCTTAATGCCTCCCACACTTGTGATGAAGTTTCTTTACAAACTTTAACCATGAATGAACATATTAAAAGCTCTCCTACTAGGGTAGATAATATAACCTTAGACAAAAATGACAATCAAATAGAACCTTCCTCTAATCTCCCCACTATTTATTAACAACCAAATACAACCATTGATAACTAATTTACTTGTGATGAAGTCATTCTAGAAGAACCAATCCTTGAATGTCAAGAAAATTTGGTTTTTCATTCTCTAAAAAATTCTCCTCCTAGTTAAGATCTCATGGTGCAAGAAAAGGATAATATTGAAGCTAAAGAGGAAACAATAGATTCTCACTCAATAAGATACATTAATATTATTCAACCTCAACTCATCTTTTACCCCCCTTCACACAAACCATTAACTCAAAAAAACCTAAATTCATCATCTACCCACCTAAGAATAATGTATTGCAACAATCGAGTCATAATACCATTGCTCATACATATAACACTAGAAATAATTTTTAATCATAACAACTAATACCAACACCCATACCTTTTCCTAATCCCATCATACCAGGTCCCCCTCTTTTGCAATCACAAAGTGGAATGGAGTACAATATTTTCGAGCAACTTAAGAACACACCTGCTAAGATATCATTCTGGGACCTAATTCAAGCCTTCACTCACTATCACAACATGATTCAAAGTGTTCCTATCCCTTCTAATGCATAATCAAATGAAATAGCAACCATGATCCAAGCAATAAATGTTGACATTTTTTTCCACCGAAGTGAACTCCCCTCTTTGGAAGTGCAAAAAAAATGATGCTTTCATGATCATAGCTCAATACAATAGGATAGGGATAAAGATAACCCTCATTGAAAATGGCTCAGCCCTTAATGTGTTTAGCATAAACCTTTTGGATAGGATATGTGTGGATAAATCAAACATTCAACCTAATTCTTTATCTATTAAGGGATTTGACAATGTCGAACAAAAACCACTCGATGTGATTACTTTTCCTATTACAATTGGGAAGGCCACATTATAGACACTGATCCATGTAATGCCACATGATCTTTCATATAATCTCCTTCTAGGAAGGTCATGGATTCATGCAATGAATGGAGTTCCTTCTACTCTTTATCATACAATGAAATACATTTACAATAACAAAGTGTACCCACTTGATGCTAATCATGAACCTTATAGTGTCTTGCCACTTGAGAAAAAAAAAAGAGAAGTCATTGAAAACCTTAACACCAACTACGCAAGTAGAACCCATGCAACCAAAGAACAAGAAAAACATATCAAGGAAGTCATGAAACTTTTAGAAAATGATTGGGGTTCCTTATATTTTGAACACACATTCATGGGTGAGTAGAAGATCATAAACAAAGATTAAAATAAGGGACAAGAAAAAGAAGTAATGACAGAAAAAAACTTGCACTTGACCCTTTGAAAGCATATTCCTCCACCACTTTTGAACACAAGAAAACAAATTACACAACAACCTTTGATGAAGCTGACCACCAACAACCACTAAATCAAAAAACAATGAAAAAGATTTATTGAAAAAATTATGAACTTATGAAACATCTTGGCTATAGTGGAAAAGGATTTGGTGCTAGAGAACAAGGTATCCTTGTCCCCATTGAACCCAACATGAAAGAAACAAATCTTGGTCTTGGTTATTGTCCTTTGATAGAAATTAAAAAAAAATCACTTAATAATAACACTATCGCAAAACATCCTTCTAAGATGACTTTAACAATAGTACATCTTGATCTGATAGACTCTAGTGGTCTTTATCATTTCAAGAAATGGAAAAAAAAAAGGACATCTTAGCTTAATGTCAATGTCATCTTGCAAAAAACTAAAAATTTGAATTCAATAGATTTTTACACCCTCCTGTAAATGAGAAAATAAAATCTCACAATTTAAAGAGTCTTGCATAGATATCAAATCTTTTCCTAAGCAAGGGATATCTTTGTCGCATAATAAAGGAACATCTTCTACTATTGATCAACATGGTATCTTGTCGAGACTCCTCCATGATCACTTAATATCCCATCCTCCAAGAACTTGAAAGAGATGTTACTACAATAATTCATTTTGCACATATCATAGAGTTTACTATCATTCTACTAATGAATGTAAGGCTTTGAGTAGTAAAAACCAACATCTTAAGGAGTTTGGTGCTCTCCCTTATATGGGGGCACCTAATTCTTCTTATTGATACTGATTTTCACTCTACCATGCATCTTATTATTCATTTTGGCTCATCCTTGTCCTGCGCTAAGTGGCGACAAGGGGTTTAGGTAGATTTTTCCTCATTTGTCACTTTTCATTGCTTCTTTTATCACATCTTAACCTTTCATGAACATATAAGAGTAGGCTAGGGATGTGGATGACATGCCTTAAGTTGACTCACATGTGACATAATACCTTATTCATGATGTAGCTTATCAGAAACATATGACTTGGCATAGGGCTTTTCGAATAAGCTCTTATGTCTTATTCTACTTTTAAAAAATTTCTCACAATAATGGTGTTAGCAACCTCTTTAAAGTGGGGGCATACACCAACACTCACCATGTTTTATTATGTGATTTCTTTCTTCTTGTGATGCATCCTTTTCTTGGTGGTTTCATTGGGCTTGATTCCCTCTAAGAGTGTGATACATATTTGATACATCCTCTCTTGGAAACATTAGGCACAATGTTCCCTAAGATGAGACCTTGCATGAACAAAGAAAAATCCCTTTGAACATTCCTTCACTATTTTCTATTTACAATGTCTATGAGTTTAAAGCATACAAAGTTTTGCTTTCCTTATGGAGATTGAAGATCATTTTTGTGTGGCACCTTATTAAAGTTATAAGCATGTATAACTTTGGTATGGTTGAGTGGGAATCCCAACTTTAGGCATGACTTTACCCATAGCCACTTGTGTATGTGTCTCACCCTTTTAGGACTTCTCACCTAGCAGATAGCCTAGAGTTTTGTCGGCTTAAAGTGAGTGTGCATCTATTTTCAGAAAAACAACCTACATCTGATCCTCAATGTGTTGGAAAAATGGTCAAAGCTTGATCCACCTTTTTATTTATGCTCATTTGTACTTCTCTCCCTTTTAGTTATTTCCATTGCATGTTTGTGTATCCTGTTTTGTTGCACCCTTGTGTGTGTCCTTTCTCTCTTATGTTAGTTTCACTTAGGATCTGGGATTCTAGGGGTTTGACCTTATCCTTCATCTTTTTAATCCTAGACCATCCACACTGGTACAATTTGACCCCTCTTGAATGTCTACTTTAGAGTGATTTTGAAGCAAGTTCATCCTCTAACTAAAGTGGGGGCTAAACGTAGCACTGAAAAAAGTACTCCTTGATTGATTAAGGAATAATTAATGAAAAATTGGACTTAATGTCACCTTGGTCTACTGTTGTGAGGTGTTTCACATGTCCACATTAGGTCCTGGACCCTAGCAAATAGAATAAAATGCATGTCTTGTCAAGGTGTTGTAAAGTGGTGTAAATGACTTTCACACTTTTCTAGACTTTTATTAAATATTTAAGTCTAATGGACCTATTTTACCCTTAATTCAATATTGTAAAATATATTTAAATGCATTTTCACTTTAATCTAGAATGCTTGTAAATTATACCTAATTTTAATCTAGTGTTGTAATGTGTTTTACACATTCACATTGGATGTTGTACCTTTCTAGGCTAAGTGGACCTCATTTAAATGTTATAGAATGTATTTAATAACACTTTCACATTGAATTTTGTGTCCCAAGCCCTAATTAACATTTATATCATCATTAATAGGACCTTATGACCCCATATTGTGCATCGTGAGGCTTAGTTTGATCAAAAACTTGACTAGAACAACATATAAATCTGATTTCGTCACTCCCCGACATCCTAGCTGACAAAAGGGCACCTGTGGGACCCATTTGCCACTTTGGAAAAATGAGTCCCATCTAGGTAGGATCCATTCATCCAAGATGGTGAATCAGTCCCATTTGGGCCATTTTCAAGGTTTCAATGGGAAAAAATAGGGTTAACGTATAATTTTCTTCAATGTCAGCCTTGGGGATCAAATTAACAAGCATTTAGGTGTATTTTTTATATAAAAAAGCTTCTAAACCCTAATTCATTCAGTATTCATTCATCATTCACGATCCATCTCAAGTCAAGCAAGCTAGGGTTTTATCATTTTAAGTCATCAAGATAGTTTTCTAAGGCATTCAAGGGAATATTCTTCATCCATTGTTGTAGAAATTCAAGATGTATCATCTTAGAAAGTCTCTAAATTGCATTATTTCATGCTTCATTATCTTATTTCATTATTTTGGTTTAATTACCTAAAATTGGTTTAACCAAGGAAAACCCCCATGCCCTAAAAATCAATATCTCTCTCTCTTGTGTGATTGCAAATTTGAGTACATTGAAGGTTTGGAAATGATTGAATAATAGGTTGAAAACTTGTTGAAGTCATCTCCTTATTGGCTAGGTCAAAATATCAATAAAAATTCACTCATAGGGCCGAAAATTAGGGTTTCAGATATGGACACCTGGAGGAACAGAAAGAGTAGACTAAGAGCTTTTGTTTCCACTTTCGAGTTTTCAAAAAATTCAAAGTGGACTCATACACCATTAGTGGTGTATGAGTCCCATTATACATGGTTTTTAGAAATTTTTGTGGATTGAGATACCCATATGGTTACAATAAGCTCCAGTGCAGTTTTCTATATTTGGGACTGATTCGCCCAGAATGGCGTATGAGTCCTAGTAGGTTAAAATTTTAAAATGAACAAAAATTTTAGTCTCCATTCCAACCTCTAAACATTTCTAGGTGCACACATCCTATTTCACAATTTTTTGTTTAGTTTTGTTTGCATTTCTATGTCATTTAACATATGTTTGCATACTACACCATGTTTTCAAATATTTTGCATTTTCCAAGTTTACACTTAGGATATGTTGTATTTAAATTTTTCATATCCTTTATTTTCTTGAGGTCTCTAAGATATTCTTTAATGTGAGCATTGAAAAACTAGATCCCTCTTCCTTCATTCCCCTTTGGTGTGAACAAGGAAGTTGAAGTATCCTTTTTCAGTGTCCACAACTTAAATATTGATGGTGGCTTCAAATGCTTGATGAATTTCTCTTGGATTCTCCTATGACCTCAATTATGCTATTAAGAATGCTCTCACAAAATTCTTGTTGTTAAAATGAGTGAAATAACCTTGTATTTATACTTTTCTATGCTTGATTTATCCCAAAATTACACCACAACAAGCTGAAATATGAAATCATTAATTAAAGGAAGCTAAATACTGCAAAGATTTGAAATTAAATCCCAAAAATCACTTGAAGGGGACTAATATGCCCTAGGTGGCATCTTAGTCTTGAGGCTTGCAACTCAGGACACAAAATCTAAAAAGAGGGTTAATTTAAGGTGCCTTTAAAAAGAAGGTCTGAAGAGCTTTGGAGGAAAAATATGCCCTAGGTGGCATCTTAGTCCTAGTCCAAAAATTAGGGACACATAGCTTGAATCATTAAATTATCATTTATCATTTGATGTTTTTCGAGGTTATCCATAAAAAGATAGGATTTATTAGGCTTTTGGATGCAAAATAGGACCAATTAAGACATAAAGATGGATAAATAAAGCAAGACAGGACCAAAAAAATGTGAAAATACAAGGGTATGCATTTTCCTACACTAGTTTTAGCCCCCAATTTAGTGAGAGGATGAACTATCTTCAAACTAACACTAAAGTAGCCAACCACACAATGAAGAGGGGTTCAAATGTACAATTTTTAGTACTATAGGATGACAATAATTAAGAAGGTGGCCAAGCCAATCAAGATCCTATGACAAACCAACATTGTCCCAAAGGAACACAGTTACGAATGATATATGAATCCATAATAAAATCACAAGCATACACCATCAAAGATAGAGAAAGGAAAAATGAAAAAGAAAAGAATGAATGGATGAACCTTTGATTGGCCATCCAACGTATTGTGGACTGGGTCTAGGATGTTTGTCCAAATAGGGTTTACAAGTGGAATGCATTGTCTAATAGGAAAAAAAAAAGAATTCTCACAAGGGCTAGTGAAGCTAGTTGTTCACTAGGTAAGCCCCAAGAGATCCATATCAAAGTAACACCCTCATGACTATGATAAGGACAAAAAGAAAATGCATTCTCACAAGGGCTAGTGAAGCTATTTTTTCACTAGTTGATCCCCAAGGAACCATATCAAAGCCATATCTCCATCACTTTAACAAGGAACAAGAATACAACACAACAAGAAAGAGGGATGTTCGAAGGGATTTTGCTTCATTCATGTGCAATGTATCATCCTAGGGGAAAATTTTTCTTAATGTTTACAAGAGAGGACAAATACAAGGTCTCATCTTAGGGAACATTGTACTTAACATCTCTAAGAGACTTGGAAAACTGCTAAGAAATATCACACTATTAGAGGAAATCAAACCCAATGACACCACCAAGAAAGAAACACATTGCAGGAAGAAATAAAATTGCACAATGAAAAATGAGTGTCGATGCATGCCCCCACTTTAAAGTGGTTCCTAACACCATTAGTGTGAGTAATTGCTTTAAAGTAGAAGAAGACATGAGAACTTACTCAAAAATCCCTATGCCAAGTCATATGTTTCCAATAAGCTACATCACGAGAAGGGAAGGGGTTTCCCCAAAAGTGTATAGCTCAATACGTCAAATGCAATCCAACTTAAGGCATGTAATCCACATCCAAATATTTCTCTTATACGTACATGAAAGGCAGTCAACTAGCCAAAAGAGACAATGACAAGTGACATATGAGGAGAAGGCTACCTAACCCCTTTCCCCCACTTAGTGTAGGACAAGGGTGAGTTGTAATGATTAACAAAAATCATACTCGTGTAAAAATAAATATCAATTAGAGGAATTAGGTGCTTCAACACAAGGGAGAGCACCATGTACTCATTAAGACATTGAATTTTATCAATTAAAGCCTTACATTCATTAGTACCATCAACATGAACTCTATGATATGCACATAATGAAATCTTGTAGTAAAATTTCTTTTGTGTTCTTGGAGGGAGGGATATCAA
This sequence comes from Sequoia sempervirens, assembly GCA_007258455.2. NCBI lineage: Eukaryota > Viridiplantae > Streptophyta > Pinopsida > Cupressales > Cupressaceae > Sequoia > Sequoia sempervirens. The sequence goes on from VDFB02000017.1 coordinate 501,222,759, forward strand.
ACGATCTTTGAGGAGTCTAAACAAGATGCCCTCTTGATCAAAAGTAGAGGATGTTTCATTATTGTGTGAAAAAAAAATATTTTGTTAAATAAGAGACGATGTCATAATTACACAATACCCTTTAGATTGTGATATTTTGTTCTCTCCTATATAGGAGGGTGTAAAATCTAACGAGTTAAAATCATTAGTGTTTTGCAAGATGAAATTGACATTAAGCAACTTAGATTTCTTTGTTTTTTTCATTTCTTTCAAAGGATAATAATCAAGACCACTAGTGTCTATCAACTTAGGATGCATTACTATTAAAGTTGGTTTAGAGGAATCCTTTGTGAGAGTGTTGATATTGAGTGAAGGTTTGTCTGATGGTTTGATTTCTATCAAAGGAAAATAACCAAGACCATGGGTTGTTTCTTGTGTGTTTTAAGCTCTATAGGGACATAGATACCTTGTTCTCTAGCACAACATCCTTTTCCATTGTATCCAAGTTATTTCATAAGTTTGTAACCTTTTCCATAAATCTTTTTCATTTCCTTAGGATTTGGTGGTTGTTGATAGTCAGTTTCATCGAAGTTAGTTGTGTAATTGTCTTTTTCTTCTAAAGTGGTTGAGGTGGATGCTTTCAAAGGGTCTTCCAATTTTTTTGTTGACATTACCACTTTTTATTTTCCCTTGTCTAAATATTTTTTTATGTTCTTCTATTCTCCCATGAATTTTGGTTCAAATTCTAAGGAACCCCAATCATCTTTGAATAGCTCCATAATTTCCTCAATATGTTTTTCTTTGTCATTCTAATGCACAAGTTCTACTTGCATAGTTGATTTCAGTGTTTTCAAAGGGCTCTCTTTACCTTTCTCAATGTTCAAACAACTATATGGTTTAGGATCAACTTCGATTGTATAAAGTTTGTTGTTGTGGACATATTTCATGATACAATGAAGGGTAGTGGGCACAACATGCATCTCATGAATCCATGGTTTTCCTTCAAGAAGATTATCTAAAAGATCATCAAGCATACCATGGATCAAGGTTTGTAATATAACTTTGCAAACTTTAATAGGTAATGTGATCACCCCAAGCGATCATTTTCCCATGTTACCAAAGCTACTAATAGATAAAGAGGTGGGTTGGATTTTCGATTTATCAAAAATAAGCTTATCTAAAATATTTGTAGTGCACACATTTAAGGATAAGCTATTGTCAACAAGGGTTCACTTTATCCTTGTCCTGTATTGAGCTATGAACATGAAAGCATCATTTTTCTTATGCACTTCCAAAGGAGGGAGCTCACTTTGGTGAAAAATAATGTTAAAATATATTCCTTGAATCAGGGCTACTATGTCATTTGGTTGCACATCTGAAGGGATAGGAACTTGTTGTAAAGCATTTTGAATCATGTTATGATAATGAGGGGAGGCTTGAATAAGGTCCCATAATGACATTTTAGTAGGATTAGTCTTAAGTTTTTGATAGAGGAAAAAATAGGTTTTGAATGGACCTAAAACCATCAAGTTTTAAGGGGACCTGAAACCCACACCAAGATGAACAAGCTTCCCAAAAGAAAGAAACAAAAAAAACCAGCAATGAACCAGGGACCCAGCAAGCCGACAACCAACCAAAAGCCAGTAGGCTGCTTAGAAAAGAACCAAGAGATCATATAAATGTTTGCTTCATTGGTTTCGATGGGACCAATAACCTGCTACAATCCATTGGTTTTCACAGGACCAACAACCCATTAAAAAAAGGTTTTGGCAAGGACCTTAAACTCAAACCTATGGATTTTGAAGGGATCCACAACCTAGTACATCCAAGTTTTGGTAGGGACCTTAAACCCTAGAATACAACTTTCAAAAAATAGATTAGGAACGAGGCTCCAACAACAAAAGTATCAGAACCCAGCAAACCACCCTTTCCACCTCTATAGGAAAGGTAATCACTAAAAAGCACAAGGCTCCACTATTGTACTTCAAGAACTGTATGTTCTCTATACCTCTATAGGAAAGAAACCTAAGCTCCTCTAAACCATCATGGCAATAACATCCATTAACCTTAGGAGTGAACATCTCATAGATAGAATTACTTTTCAAGATCTCCACCTCTATAGAAGATAAAGAAAATAATATAGCAGGAAGGCCCCCATCAACTCCTATGCAACAACAAAACAAGGCTTCATCAGCTCCCCAACAACACTTCTAGGAAAAACTAGTAGCTTCCCACTCCACCTTTATAGGAGAAAGGTCACTTCTAGCCACATCTATCTCCCCCTCAATTGAAGATAGGACCACCTCCATAGGAAAGACTAGAGTGACCCCAAGATGCACCAAAAGAAGCATAAAAAGAAAAGCCAAAGCCATGAAACCAAGAAGGTGAAGGACAAAAAAATCCTCACCACAGTGATACTTAGAGGTCAAAAGATGTAAATAGAGGAAATCATACCTCAATAAACTCACAGCCCTTAGAGATTCCAAAGGAATCCAAATCAAAACAACCTCTCCTAGAAAAAAAAATGCCCTCCAGGGAACAAGGAGAGAGAAGAGATAGTTAGTCCAACATTTTTCTATCATAGGGACAGAGCTGAAGCTCAAACATTCATAGTAACCCTCAGATAAACACATAATGAGCTCTTCCAATTAGGGCAGAAATAACTTCTAGACATCCTATAGAAAAATAACTAATAGCAAAACCCCCAAATAGGAAAAAGAAACCAAAAGAGAGTAGGGGCCAAAGAGCAGAGAAGGCACCATATTTCTATGAAAGGGATGGAGAAGAAACAATGAAATGCACAAAGTCCCTAAAATAACCAAACATAAAGCTAACCCAATTAGGGCAATGCCAACATCCATGTAGTCCCACATAAATAAAGGAAGCATCCAAAATCCCAAGCATAGAATAGATCCTAGAAGAAGCCAGGGACCAAAGTAAAGGAGAGAAGCAAACCCTCCCAGAATCCATAGTAAAAATAGAGGAGGAAGGTCCTCCTACCATAGAGGGGTACAAAGTAGAGCCCACCAAATGAAGGAAGAAGCCCCAACTCCCACGTCAACACCATTGATGCTAAACACAACAAAGGCTTCAACAACTCCTCCCGAGCATGTTGCATCCCCCACTCTAGAAACACAGTGCCAACAAACCTCCTCACCCTCTCACCAGCCTCGAAAAAGATTCGACACAGGCCCTCAAAAATCATCGTAGGCCCCCAAAAACTGTTTCCCCCCACCATTATCACCATCTATGTTTGATTCCTCCTCTCTCACCTCTATGGAATTTGAAAAGGCTCAACCACTTCCCGTCCCACCCAAGCACTCCATTACATTAAGATTTTATGTTTTACACTTTAGGATTATTCTTAAGTTGTTTGACAAGATTATACTCCTTTCCACTTTGTGAAGGAAAACGAGGGGCACTAGGCAAGATAGGATTAGGGAATGAGAGGGATGTTGAAGGTGTTCGTCTTGGTTGCAAATTGTTCCTAATTTTGTTCTTAGGTGGTTCAAGGATAAGGATGGGTTTGTTTTGAACTTGTGGTTTATGAGAAGGTGGATAAGTGATAAGTTTGGGTTTGGGAGAGTACTTCAAGGGGTATCTAATGTGCATAACCTTAGAATACATATCCTTATTTTCATGATCTCTTAGTGGATGGGAGTCTAATGTAATTTCCTCATCTTCATCGAAGGAATTACTATTGTCAATGTTATATTTTCTTCCACCATGATATCTTCCCTAGTAGGAGAGTTTTTAGGAGAACTAAACACCAATTGTTCTTGACATTCAAGGATTGATTCTTCCAAAATGACTTCATCACAAATAGGGGAATTATCAATGGTTGAACTATCTTTATTAATAAGGGTTTCCCTAGGTGAAGGGAGAGACCTAAGATTCTCATGACTTTCATCTATTATATTTTTTAACATGAAAGTAACTTCTTCATAGCTATGAGAAATACTAGGAGAAGAAAAAGTATGATTTTCATGATCATTTACAACTTCATTCCTTTTTTCTCTAATGTATCTTGAAATAGGATAGGTATTGGATGGATCATAAAGAGGGTTGTTATACAACTTAAAGGTTTGTGTGTCCTAGAAAAATGGACCCTTTGCTTGATTTGAGATAATTCATGATAATTGGAGTTAATGTGGCCTTAACTTAGGTGTTGTGAAGCATTTTATGTATCCACACTAAGTTTTGGACCTTTATAAATGAATTATTTATTAAATATTGAAGTCTTGTGAATATGTTGTGAAGTGTTGTAGAACATTTCTACATTATTCTAGACTCTATTTAATATAATTCATCTAAAAATCATCATTTGACACATCAAAATGTCCTATTTTAAAGTGTTGTTAAGTCTTGTTATCAAGATTCACACATTTCTACATATTTCCCCCTTATTTACACCTTTCTTATGTCTATTTGGACCTCTCTATGCACTCATAACGTTTATTTAAGTGTATATTTGAATGATACCCCGACACACAACATTAAATAGAATTTAATTCTTAACACCTAAAAACATCCTCAAGGTTGGACTAATTTTCCATGGGTGGCGAATGAGTCCACCTTGACACAAAAATAAAAATAATTTTAAATTTGTTTTGAGATTTATTCAATTATTACACTTGATGTTGGCCTGTAATGATGTATACTTGGTACTACGACATATGGATTGTATAAATAAGTTAATTTAACCTCATTTTACATCCATCCACTCATTATTACATCTCTCATCTTGAGTTTATCATCTATTCTTCCATTCAAGTCAAGCAAGCTAGGGTTTATTCTTCAAGTTAGCATTCTTAAGTATCCAAGAGCTGATTCTTCATGTATTGTTGTAGACCAACAAGAGTAATCATCATTTCAAGGTAAATTACTCCATTTTTGCATGCTTCATTCATTTGTTTCATCATTTTGGATTAATTTCCTAAAAGGGCTTTGACTAAGGCAAACCCCCATGCCTTAGCAATCAATGTTTTTGTCTTCTTGTGTTATTTATGTGTAGATTTAGGATCATTTGTAGCTTGGAGATCATTGAAGATTACATTTATAAGTCGTTCAAGTCTTCCCCTCTTCATTCAAGCCTATTCATCAAGTAAAAATCAATTTCAAACCCGAATCTGCCAATTTTAGAAGCAAAGACCTGTAGGAGGAAAAAATACAGATCTAACTCCACAAAATCTTCCTCTAATTTTCTAGATTTATTTAGGTGGACTGATTCACCATGCATGATGAATCAGCCCAACCTATAGGATTGAAAAATAGATTTTATCAAATTTCAACTCTTGATAGTCTGAAACTTGTTCTTGATAGTTTTCACCTAAACTTGGACTGATTTGCTAGAGGTGGTGAATGAGTCCACCCTAGTTAGCAGAATAGTAGCAAAAAAAATTCATAGGTCATTTCCAGTCATCTTCAATCATCCAGGTAAGTCCTGTTCAATTTCACCTATTTTTGTTCTATTCTTCTTTAGTTCCTAGTTCATAATTACATATCTCATTATGTTTTCTGACATATTGCATTTCATTAGTTTGCATTCTTTATTCTACATCTTCATTTTGTTTACAACATTAAAATCACACACTTCACACCTCTTTCCCCCATTTATTTGAGTGTTAACATAAGCATTTTTTGCCCACCTTTCTCCTTCTAGGTGAAAAACCCTAGGAGAGATAGAAAGACTAGTTGGGTACCAAAAAACTGTCACATTTTCGTGAACCTGACTTATTGAATACTTTTTCTTGTTGATTTTGTGTCTTCATTCATAGATCTAGTTCACATTAGGGTTTTCATACTAGGTGTTACATTTTGCATTCATAAAAATTGTGTTTAGTTTACATTTATTGCATCTAGATTCATTTATATTTATTGTAATTTTGCATTTTTCTTTCAGTATTGTGTATTGGCTCTTAGAAATCACACAAATCAAACTGAAGTTTCTGAAAATTTTGAAAAAATGTTTCATACTCGACTCATTTGCCACCTTGGGTGAATCAGCCCATTCTGGCAAATGAAACAACAATTTTCAAATCTTAGACAATGGTTTCTAGGCTTCTGATTGGTGCCTAAACCTATATATCAATCGGTCACATTTTTGTAGGATGCATTTTGTCAAATCTAGCCTAACTTAGCTCATTTCATGCATTGTTTGGGTTTCAAGTTTGCATCTTATAGCTAATTCATAATTATCATCTTTACATCTAAAAATGTTTACATTTGTAAAATTTTGCATAAAAATCATAAAAATACTTTTCACTTTTGCATATACAATGTTTCTATTCTTAAAACTTTGCATAATTTTGTTAAAAGTACTTTTTATTCTTGCATTTTCATTATGTACATTCTTCAAATATTGCATATATTGGATAAGAGTGTTTTGTATCTTTGCATATACATTGTTCATATTGCTAGAACATTGCATGAAATTGTTACATTTACTTTTCATTCTTATTCAAACAATGCTTGTACCTTATCTAGTTAGATATGTCAAGAAAAATTTCCTACCCTCTCCCTATGAGAGTGTTTTTGTTAAAGAGAATACAACTTTGGCCATCCCTAATGATCATACTTGTTATTCTTATAATATCTCTCCTCTTGGTGACAAAGATATTTTTCGTAGAAGAATCAATTAATGATATTTTTGAGAATCCTAGTTTTTTCTCTCATCTTACCTCTCCTAATGGACAAGACATTCATCAACAAGACAACTTAATCATACCTAATAACATTTTCCCTTCTCCTAGTGTCTCTCATAGTTATGAAGTAGATGCTCTGTTTGCAAAAGATTATGACTATTTTAGTTGTCCTCCTCCTAGAGAAACCCTTTTAGAGAAAAAAAATTTTGGTCATTCCCCTAATAGCAACAAATTTATTTTAGAAGAATCAAACCTTCAATGTCAGCAACATTTGGCTTGTAGTTCTTTGAACAACTCTTCTCCTAGGGAGAATATCATAGTGCAAAACAATATGACCATGGATATATCCCTTCTTTATCATAATGACCAATTCCTTGAATGACACGACCATTTAGATTCTCCTTCTCCTACACACTCCCCCCTAGAGAAGCTATTATGGTACAAGCACATGATATGTGTTCCTGTAGATTACAAATTCAACACCAACATCAGCTTAACTTCGACCCACCTAAGAATAATGTTTCATACCAACTAACCTATGATGACTTTCTTCATTTATTTACTAAAATATATCAAATCAAAGACAATCAAGCTATAACTCTATTTTCTTCTCCACATAAATAACACTGGTTTCCATTCCTTGCCCTGTAATAAGTTATAGAATCATAAAATTCTCAGTATTGCATGTTTTACATCACTTGCAAGGAGTAGCATATAGTCATCCATTATAGGCTCACCTTTGTTCTACACTTAGTGGAGGACATGGGGTTAGTTATCCTTTCCCTCGCATGTCACTTGTTGTTGTCTCTTTTGACTAGTTGTTAACCTTTCATGAACATATAAAGAGCAAGCTTGAGATGTCAATGACATGTCTGAAGATTGAATTACATGTTACATATTTTCTTCTTTGTTTTTCCCTTGACAATGTGATGTAGCCTAACTTTGGAATATATGACTTGGCATAGGGCTTTCCTAGTTTGATCTCATGTCTTTTTTTTCTCTTTCTTCTTCTTCTTTAAAGCAATTTCTTGTGAACAAGGTGTAGCAATTCATTGGCATAAAATACCATAAATAATTTGCATTCTTAGTTCTTTGTGCAGCTTTGTCATTTATATGACGCATTCATTACTTTGTGGATGACATTGGGTGTTATGTCCTTCATAAGTGTGATCTTTCTTAGCATATTATATTCCTCTTAGTGGTTTGATGCAATGCAATGTATCCCCTAAGTTGTCAATTTACTATTCTTCGATTGGTCCTCTTTTGGAGACATTAGATACAATATTCCATAAGTAATTGACCTTACACAAGTTGAACAAGACTCCTTTGAAAAATCTTTTACATTACATTTTTGTGTTTTATATTTGTTGCACTTTCATTTAGCCACCTTGCATAACACAGCTTACATGCCTATGGTGTCATCCTATTTTGTCTAGCATTTGCATTTCCTTTTTTTTTGTGGCACCTTGTTAAAGTTATTAGGCAGTATAACTTTGGCATGGTGGAAGCCCAACTAGCGATGTGACTTTCCCCTTAGAGTGCATGCCAACTAGCATATGTTACTCTTTTTTCTTTTTATGTTTTTGGCCCTTCTCACGGTCCCGCAGATGATCTAAAAGTCTGTGGGCCTAGAATGAGAAGATATTTTTCATTTTCATCTCTCTTTTCCTTTCCTTTGCATGATTTGATATCTTGGGGGCCTGGTGAATCTTTCTTGAATTTCTACTTTAGTGTGAGTTCGAAGCAAGTTCTTCCTCTCACTAAAGTGGGGGATAAATGTGTCATAGAAAAATGGACCCTTTTCTTCAAGATTTGAGATAATTCATGATAATCAAAGTTAATGTGGCCTTAATTTAGGGGTTGTGAAGGATTTTATGCATCTGCACTAAGTTTTGGACCTTTATAAATTAATTATTTATTATATATTGAGGTCTTGTGAATATGTTGTGAAGTTTTGTAGAAAATTTCTACATTATTCTAGACTCTATTTAATATAATTCATCCAAAAATATCATTTGACACATCAACAAGTCCTATTTTAAAGTGTTGTTAAGTCTTGTTATCAAGATTCACGCTTTTCTAGGAATTTCCCCCTTATTTACACTTTTCTTATGTCTATTTGGACCTCTTTATGCACTCATAAGGTTTATTTAAGTGTATATTTGAATGATACCCTGACACACAACATTAAATAGAATTTAATTCTTAACACCTTAAAGCACCCTCAAGGTTGGACTGATTCACCATGGGTGGCAAATGAGTCCACCTTGACACAAAAATAAAAATAATTTTAAATTTATTTTGAGATTTATTCAATTATTACACTTGATGTCGGCCTGTGATGATGTATACTTGGTACTACGACACAAGGATTGTATAAATAAGTTAATTTAACCTCATTTTACATCCATCCACTCATTATTACATCTCTCATCTTGAGTTGATCATCTATTCTTCCGTTCAAGTCAAGTAAGCTAGGGTTTATTCTTCAAGTTAGCATTCTTAAGTGTCCAAGAGCTGATTTTTCATGTATTATTGTAGACCAATAAGATTAATCATCATTTCAAGGTAAATGACTCCATTTTTGAATGCTTCATTCATTCATTTCATCATTTTGGATTAATTTCCTAAAAAGGGTTTGACCAAGGAAAACCCCGATCCCTTAACAATCAATGTTTTTGTCTTTTTTTTTTATTTGTGTGAAGATTTGGGATCTTTTGGAGCTTAGAGATCATTGAATATTACATTTCTAAGTTTTTCAAGTCTTCCCCTCTTCATTCAAGCCTATTATTAAGTAAAAATCAATTGCAGACCCGAATCTGTCAATTTTAGAAGTAGAGATCTATAAGAGGAAAAAATATAGATCTAACTCCATAGAATCTTCCTTTGATTTTCCAGATTTCTATAGGTGGATTGATTCACCATGCATGGAAAATGAGTCCAACCTGTAGGCCTGAAAATAGATTTTATCAAATTTCAACTCTCAGCAGTCTGAAACTTATTCTCGACAGTTTTCACCTGAACTTGGACTGATTCGCCAGAGGTGGTAAATGAGTCCACCCTAGTTAGCAGAACAAAAAAAACAACATTTTAGAGGTAATCTCCAATCATCTTCAATCATCCAAGTAAGTCCTATTCAATTTCACCGATTTCTATTCTATTCTTCTTTAGTTTCTAGTTCATATTTGTACATCTCATTATGTTTTCCAACATCTTGCATTTAATTAGTTTACATTATTTATTTTGCATCTTCATTTAGTTTACAACATTAAAATCACACACTTCAAACCTCTTTCCCCCATTTATCTAAGTGTTAACATAAGCATTTTTGTGCCACCTTTCTCCTTCTAGATGAAAAACCCTAGGAGAGATAGAAAGCAAGTTGGTGCCGAAAATCTATGTTATAGTTTGATCATCTAACACCAACATATCCTCATCATTTACAACCTCATCTTCCACTAAATCATTCACACAAGAAAGAGGGGAATGGAAATTTGGTAAGGTAATGTTTAGGAATGTGTTTATGATCTCATTCTCTTATGCTATAATATTTTCCCAAAGGGGACAAGGAGAAGGACAAGGAAGAATTTCATGATTCTCAATGATTGTATCTTCCTTCACCAAGATACCTTCATCACTAAAAGGAGAGGTATCGTGAGAAGAAGAACTGTGATTTTGATTAATTTCCATACTTGTATCATCTTCTATTACATCATTCCCACAAATAGGATAGATAAGAGGGGGTGTATGTTTAAGGAAAATTTCAACATTTTCACTCTCTTGCACTAAGAGACTCTCATAACTAGGGAATGCATTGAATGAATGAATAAAATACTTATTAACTAAATTTTCTTTGCAAACCTATAAAATACTAATACCAACACTTGTGAAAAGTAATCTATGTAAACTCAAAATGCAATTTAAAGGCCTAAAATGAGATGTGTAGATGTAATTTTCAAATTTCAAACATGGTAATTTACTAATTACATCGTTTAATGAAATTTTGTGAATGCCAATTTGGAATGAAGCAATACATGAAATGAACCACTTTAAGCTCAATTTAGTAAAATACATGAAAAAAAAATTCAACCCACTGAAACATATAACTAATGGCAGCAAACAAAAGCACAAAAAAGCAATTTCAAACCCTGAAAACTATAAGATCAAAGTCAACAAGGACTAAGACACCAACAAGGGTATTTGGGTCTTGGTGAAGGAATTCTAAGGTTCCATAAACTATAACAAAAAGAAAACAACCTAGATAGGGTTCTGAGGTAGAAAACCATAGAGGGACTAAGATGCCAATAAGGGAATTTTAGTCCTAGTAGAGATTTTTGTGAGAAAAATCAACAAATTTTGGATTGGTTATAGTGTTCCCAAGTTTCCTACTCAGGGATTTGATGTTTAGAAATAGAAAACTATGGAAAGGAATACAAGAAAAAGTGACTAATGATAAGCAATTGAATATAAAGTTCAATGGAAAATTTTCAATTTTGAATGCAATAACAAAATTCCTAAATGTAATTAGGATGATTGTCATCCACTTTTCAGTTTTTCAATGACATAAGATGATGCAGGAAATAAAAAATGCAACCTATATGCACTTTCACTAATGCAAATGTGTGAAACCCTAGATGAACTTTCACTAATGCAAGATGCAATGCAAGAATGAATGCAACCTAGATCTAGGAATTTAGTGAACTCCAAAATGAAAAAATGAATTTCCAAAATGTTAGGTTCACCAAAATGATTAGTGTGGAAAATGGATGCTTTATAGCCTAGGTCATATAACACAACTCTTATCCCATCAATATTCAAATATTCCCTAAGATCCCCAATTGGATTGACTATCAACATAAAGGTGAGTTAATTCTCAACAAGGAAGACCTAGGGGGGATTCTTTAGGCTTTGAAGTGTTCACCACCAAACAAAAGCTTGGAAAAGACTAGTTAACATTCAACTCACAAAACCTAGTAATGAAAGCTAAGTGATGGATGAAAATGACAAAATTAAGTAACAAGTTAGGATGTATGTACCCAAGAAGACTAAAAATGTGATAAGGATTCTGAAAATGAAAAATATGCCCTAGGTGGTGTCTTAGTCCCAATCCAAAAATCAGGGATACACAACCATAATCATTATGTTATCATTTATCCTTTGGTTTTTGTTAGGATTAGCCATAAGAAGATACAATTTATTAGCCTTGTGGATGCAAAAGAGGACCAATTAAGACATAAAAAGGGATAAATAAAGAAAATGAGACCAAAAAAGTGTAAAAATGCAAGGGTATGCAATTTCCTACACTACAATAGTACTTGTAGACTATGATCCCTAACTACTATCAATTTAGAGTAGTGATAAGACTATCTTTAGGAAAATCATAAGATTTAATATTATAGTAATGGCCTTAGAAGGAAAGAAAAAAAATCTGTAGGGGATATACAATTTGTACTGATACCCTCATAGATTCCTATACTACAACCATAATTTATTAATATAGAATTTATCTCATATATCTAGCCTAGTTATACAAGTGGAGAAAACTATCTTAGAAAGAGAAATGCAAAACCAAAGTCCAATATATTGCTTCATCAAATGATCTCCTACAAAGATATAGAGGTATAAAATTGATATAACAATATAATGTGAGAGAGAAATAATAGTAAAATATTATCTCTTAATAATTATCAACCACATACCTTAACTATAACATTTTTAAGTTCTATGGATCCATTAAAAGATAAATAACTAGCCATATAGATTATTTAGTTAACCTAATATGACTAAGAAGAACAATCACAACCAATGCGTGCCACCAAATTCAACTATAGAAAAATAAAAAATGGTTAAACCTTTCCATGTACCATCTATACTCACAAAAAAAAGAATTAAGGATCTTGATTTAGATAGAATCATAATTAGGAAACTGAAAAGGTCTTCAAAACATGAGAAAATATAAATATAAAACATATTTGAAGGTATTGATTCTAGGTTTATTTAAAAACATATATAATTCTAGCTAATTAGTGTATAAACTCTTATATTCTTAATATTTAACCAAAATTAATTAATTAGCTAACATATGGCCTTGGTTCTTAAAGATTATATTTAAATGGCTTACTGAAAAATGATTCTAATTTTCCTAGGTCTCCCTTTGTCACCTAAAAAAAATGAATTTTTAGCAAAAAATCCTATGTATTCTCTATTACATCCTCCTCTACTACCCAAGTCAATTTCACTCATTCATACGGTTATAAATCTATTCTATGGAGGCATAGTGTCATGACCCCTATTTTCAATAATTAATTTATAATTCAATATTAGTATTTATAATTTTTTTGACCAAACTTTGTTTCATGTGCATGACATGAAAATCCTCTCATCAGAGACAGTATAATCGAGCAGGGGGTGTCTAGTTGCTATAAGCAACTATGGTGAAAGAAATTTTAGCACACTAACACATAGAAATCATATAGTTGCATTAAAATTGAATTAATTAATCATATTATATTGCTTCTTATTTTATAGCTGCTTACTTAATTAATTCGAAGCTAAAATTAAATTCTCACAGAAAATAGAAGAAATAGTTTTAATTTATTTCTTGATTTTTTTGAAAATATAAAATTATTATTATTTATTGTTTTATAGATAATTGTGATGGAAGCTAATAAATCATGGCTTTTATTAAATATTAGAATTATTTGATTAATTAGAAATAAATCTTAGAAAAGAAAGCAAGATTTAAAAAAACACAAAACAATGAGAAAGAAAACAATAGAAAAATAGAAAAAAAAAGACTTACATTTAGAAAATAAAACACGAAACCAAATAAAAATAAAAATAGAAAAATAAAAAGAAGAAAGAAAGTAATCAAAAGAGAAAGATCTCTCATTCTCTCTACACACAAGATTCATTCACAATTTTTAGTCTGAAAAACAAAAGATTGAGGAAAGGATAAATAGCCAAACCAGTTTTCAAGAGTTGTAGAAGACAAAACCACCAGGTTCCATTTCTATTTAATCCATTTTGATGTAGAAGGAGGACTGGAATAATCTATTTGTGTGATATTTATTGTGAATTATTTTTCCATTAGTTTACTTATGTTATACTGAGGAATTTATCAACATTCTCTGTATTTTGTAAAACTGTTTACTATTGTGTGTTTGATATTACATTGTTCTTATTCTAAATAAGAATTTTTTGTTGTTGTTCCAAATATATATATATATATATATAATTGTATAACTTTCCTTATTGTGATCTGTAAATCATGTGTAAATTAGTCGTCTTTCCTTTATTTTGATCAATACACACATTTCTATGAGACTCTTTTGGGATCGGTTCACTTGCCTTGTCTATCCGTCCACATTTTGATGTAGCCACAATCTATGGCAAAATCTAGAATTTTGCCTTCGTTGTTGTTGGTTATCTGATACAGTGCTCATAATTTTAGAGCAAGTCTTATTTTAGATTGTTTCATTCAGCATCACTAGTATTCTCTGTAAGAACATTGTCCATGTTTAAAATACGAGATATCTAATTTCAGTTCATTTGCTTTATTGAGCAAGAATGGCCTGTAGCTTTAGTCGCCTACATATTTGATTATTCTTGGTATAATTGACCATTATGACAAATTAGTTGACAATGTTCTTCCTTCGAACATATCCTATATTGATCCTTTGGTCATTCAACTTACTAGATATCATAGCTAGAATATAAGTCAAGAAAATTTGCATTTCTAGACATGAGAACCTAGTCGTGCCCATTTAGTTGGCCTCAAGCAAAGTCCAAAAACTTGAACATATCTACTAAGACGGTTCAGACCATTGGTTTATGCTCTTCTATTCGATGAATGCTTTAAGGTAAAAAGTCAAATAGTGCTCTTTATGAGTTCTAAAACAGTTTGCATGCCAAGTTTCAAATAGGAAATAAGGAATTCTTTTAGTTAAGCGTAACATGTCATCTTTTATCTTTGAGAATTTACTCTAAATGGACCTAGGTATGTGACATCTTATAACACTTTACAATTCCCTTGAGTAGGCTTGAACCAGAATGATCTCCTTGAAAATTTCAACTCTCAGAAAAGCATGACCCAGTGTTCTTCTTGGTTTTCCTCGAGTAAAAGCTTAAATTTACAAAAACATTGCCAAGATTCATTTTATGCTTGACTGGTTATACTAAAATGATCAATATCATTAGATAAAATATGTTAATGTTATTGAATGCTAGCTACCATGGTTAAAGTAGAATTATATCCCTTTTTAATTGAGATGATACTAACATATATATAAATTTACAAAAACATTGCCAAGATTCATTGTATGCTTGACTGGTTATACTAAAATGATCATTATCATTCGATAAAAATATGTTAATGTTATTGATTGCTAGCTACCATGGTCAAAGTAGAATTATATCCCTTTTTAATTGAGATGATACTAACATATATATATTTTCATTTGAATTCAAGGAAAATATTAATGTATTTAATTATCATTTGTTATATATATATATATATATATATATATATATATATATATATATATAGTATTAATATATAGTATTAAAGATAAGACATAATGAAATAATATAAAGAGAATATATTGGAATAAGATCATTCGATGTTATATTATGAATCCTTTCATATCTATTTTAGTAGATGGTAAGAATGTGTAGCCTTAGAGAGGCATATTAAATTTTGGTTGAGTATTTATGGACCCAAACAATCCTTTGTAGATCATATTTGGAACTTCATCATGGTTAATTAATTTTAGATGTGTTAAGGATTAGATTTCTTAAGAAATTAATAGACTGATAGTTTGATGGCTATTTTAACTCCATCCATTGAAATGCTTGCTCTCAAATCCATCAAACTTGGTTTCTCATGATAGTTGAATAGGAGATAATATGGTAATATTATTTTTCTTGCTAAAGAATGTATACTAATATATATACCCATATATATGTATCTACATACATACATGAGCTATACCTTCTTTATTTAATATCACTTGCATTTTAATTTATTTCCATGCTAATACTTGCATATTCTTACATTGGATCCACTTAATTACTTGTTTTTCACTATGAATATATTTATTGAAAGGTTTACATGCTTGTAGACATGATTTCATAATTGAATTCATTTATATCCATGGTATGTGATCATGATATCAAGAACAAATGACTATTTTTTGAGAAGGAAAATGTTACATGTTGCATATGTATTTTACCTACTTGAAAAGTATGTATGATTTTTGCATGTAGTTTTTCCATGCTTGCATTTATGTATAATGAGTTAAGTAGAGCACCAAATTCTTTCACCTATGTGGGTTCCAGTTACTAGACCCCTAGTGATGGGTCGGGCTCCCTAGTAGGAAGCACATGGAAGCTTTGTGCTTCATGGCAGGATGGATATCACCATGATAATACTTTCTCTTGAGCTCCATGGTGCACATTTCTAAAGATGTTATATGTTGCTATTGTGTTATCTTTATGTAAGCCTACATAGATAAATTTTGTAAAAGCACGACCTTATGTCAATATACATTTTGACACATTAATGTGTGTAATTCTATTTGAAAATTAATGATGAAATTTTATTTAATTATTTCTTTTTAGCACCATTTAATAATCATCTTATACTATTTAATTATTTTGGGAATTGATTAGCTTATCGAAGGTAATTTTAGTAATTGAGATTTATGGACCTTACATTTGGTACCAGAGCATTCAGGTTTAACTCTTGCACCCTAGGACTCATTGGGAGATTGTATATAGGGTATGATAGTAATTAGATGATAGGCTATTTTCTTTGACATTTCTATTAGGAATTTTGTCAGCCTAGTCATAAAAAGAATTTGTCGGCACCGGTAATTGTTGATGGTGGTGAGTTTCTCAGTATTTCTAATTATGTTTGCCTCTCCAACTGCCAAGACAAATACACAAAAATATAGTGAAAGGACATGTTTAAACCAAAGCATCATTGGTCACATGCGGGAACTGTGGCACACATTTTCAAAGTAGACGAGGAAAGGAAACCATCAAATTCCATTGAAAGCTAGCATTCAGGGTTTTTGTTTTGAGCGGCCACAAGGAGGTTCATTAACAGTCTGGAAGAGAGTGGTCAGATTATTGAAGAATGGGAAGTTGTGATAAAAATACATTCAAGCTAGAGGAGGATCAGTCAGTATTCATCTAAGTTTTTGGCTCTTTTCTTTTTTCTTCCTCTTTTGTTTGGCATTTTGAATTTCATGGTTGAATCTACATGAATATTATATGTGAATTGGCAAATTTGAGATTTTTGAGTTGTTTCATACTTGCAATGACCTTTGAAAAATTTGGGTCTTGATTGTTAGAGAGGATTTATTTCATTTTGAAAGGCTTTATTTTTGAATTGTATTTTTGTGTATGATTTTGGATTTCAGCCCTCAAATCTTTTTTTTATTTACCTTGTGTCTATTACAGTGGGTAGTAGCGAAAAAGGAGAAAAACTACTAAGTGTTTTGTAAACCTTCATTTTTTCTCTCTAAGGGTTTGTCAATTTATGAAACACTTGACCTACTCGACGTCTAGGGATTGATCCTCTATGCTACCATGGCTAAGGGTAAGGTGGAAAGTGCATCTACCTCTTCTTTTGAAGCAGACTCCTCTTCTAAAGAACAACAACAAAACAATATTGATGAATTAGGGCCTGATGACGAGGAGGAGATCGAGGCCATGAATAGGGTGGCTCCCTCCGAGGAATAGGATAAAGATGCCAATACAGATGACCCTGCCACTGATACCTCTACTCTAGACATTGGAATTGTTGAAGAAGATGAACTCCCTAATGATGAAAATGTAAGTTAAAATCCTTATTTTATTTTTCCCTAAAATTATACATGCTCTGGTCTGCGTGGCCAGTCAATTCACTATGAAAATTACACCAAGTTTGCATACAACAAATTTTGTGACTCTCTATTATTGAAGCCCACTCACTTACATGCATAGCCATGTATTCATGCTATAAGTTGCCTATGTGTGGACACTCTTCTCTTTCATCAAAACCAACAAATCAACAAGAATGAAGAATATGAAGTTAATGCTTTGTATTGTTTTGTAATTGGAGACATAGATTGCATATGTATGTCCTTTTGGACAACCCAAATGATGCACTTTTGTAGTCTTATTAAGAGTCTCTGATAGGCTATGGAAAACTATATGATCTTTTATAATTGAAAGTGGATATTTTAGAAATTAGTGATAATGAATTTGATTATTTATGACATGAGAAATAATTGATTAATTTTATTTATACTGTTTAAGGTTGTCATTGCTTGAAATTTCAATCTTTTAAAAGTGTTCCCTTGTGCGCTACCAGTGGAAACATAACCTCTTACAATTATGTTTAAACTCATCTTATTCAATATTAAACATTTTGAAAAATTTGATAGTGTGTTGTGTACCCTATTGATTCTTTTGCATTAATGTATTGGAGCTATATAATCCATTAATCTTTGTGCATTTTGTTGGAAGCCAAAGAAGGCCTTTTAGGTCAAATGTTTGCATATGGAGCATTAGTAAGATGTAGAAGTTTAGAGGAAAAGATGTTTCTTTCTTCAAAAAAGGGAGTTGGATTTGCAATAGATCTCACCCAGCATGTCCTTGTACTAGTAGATGAGAAGTGCTTTATGCGTGAACCAACTATTGCCATTATTCTGGATTTGGTTGATAATGTTCTTATGGTCTCAAAGAAATATGCTCACAATGCATGGGTTTTAATATGCTCAAATATTTGGTTTGGTTTGGGAGGTGATTTTGTTGGCATTTTGGGGTGTTTGCTAGCATATAGTGTTGTCGTTGATGGAAACCCAATGGTAACCTAAGTCATCCCTTTGGTCCGTAGATCTAGATACAATCATACCTACAGACAAAGTACAAAACAAAATATTAATAGAATAGTAAATGGAGAACATGGCATCCAATTAATATGATGCTTCACTGAATCGTCATTTTGAGTTGTGGATGGGTATGTGTAGGATCATCATCGAAAAAATAAGCCCTTAAGTGGCCAAAAATTCAGAAAAATCAGAGTTAGGAAAATTGACATAAAAATTTGAATAAGTTATCAATATTATTTCAAAAATATGTACAAATAGAATTTGTTTAAAATTGAATGTAGTTTCTAAACTATTAGGTTTTTAAAAAAATCAAAAATCTATTTGGTAAAATTTGAAATTTCAATGCAATAGTACTTAAATTTCAGGGAAAAAGTAAGTAGGTGTCTATCGACCACCCTAACCACAATAAAATGATAATATTTTTTATAATATTTTAGATATAAGTAGAGGACTCATATCCCGATGTGATGCATACTTTTGTAATTTTTTCCAAGTAAATAATTAATTATGATTTTTTTATTACAACTTTTAAAAAATAAAAAAACTTGTATGTCTAACCACCTTAACTTGGTCAAAACTTCATGAAATTCATTTTTTTTAATCCTATATAGTATATGAAGCATAGAATGTGATGCATGTTTTGGATTCAAAAAATGTGAAACTGTTTGAATGCTATAGATGTTTTTCAATCAGCCTATCAATTAGGACTTTAGTTGTAATTCAAATAGAAAATAAATAATAATTATTTATTAAATTCAAAGTAAAGGATAATTTATATTGGTGGAAAGCTGATAATCTCCTTTGAAAACCCTTTTCGTTTCCTCAATTTTGGGTAAAAAAAAAGGTTGTCAGCCACATACTGTAAAAAAATGCATCATATTGCCACTTTTTGGCCCATTGTGATCCTGCACATATGGGTATGTATAGGATCATCGTGGAAAAAAAGGCCCTTAAGTGGAAAAAAGTTTAGAAAAATCAGAGTTATGCAACTTGAGGTAAAAATTTGAATAAGCTATCTTTATTATTTCAAAAATATGTAAGAATAGAATTTGTAGAAAATTGAATGTAGTTTCTAAACTACTAGGTTTATTTTTAAAAACAAAATCTATTTGGTGAAAATTTGAAATTTCAATGCAGTAGTACTTAAATTTTAGGGAAAAAATAAGAAGTAGGTGTCTATCTGACCACCCTAACCACAATAAAATGATAATATTTTTTTATAATATTTTAGATATAAGTAGAGGACTTATGTCCCAATGTGATGCATATCTTTTTGTAATTTATTTCCAAGTAAATAATTAATTATGATTTTTTTATTACAGCTTTTAAAAAATATAAAAACTTGTGCGTCTAACCACCTTAACTTGGTCAAAACGTCATGAAATTCAATTTTTTTTTAATTCTATATTATATGAAGCATAGAATCTGACACATGTTTTGGATTCAAAAAATGTGATACCATTTGAAAGCTATAGATGTTTTTCAATCAGCTTATCAATTAGGACTTTAGTCATAATTCAAATAGAAAATGAATAATAAGTATTTATTAAATTCAAAGAAAAGAATAATTTATATTGGTGGAAAGCTGAGAATCTCCTTTAAAAACCCTTTTCATTTCATTAATTTTGGGTAAAAAAATAGTCATCAGCCACATACCCTACAAATACCCATCATATCGCCACTTTTTGGCCCATCATGATCCTACACATACACACCCAGATCTCAGATGAAGTATCTTATGCATTTACTATACCTTGATGATGAAATTTTGTGATAGTGCATCAATTGGAGTGAAAGCTTGGAGGTCCGGTAGGATAATTTCCTTTTGATCAGTGTATGAAGGTTGACATGATACATGTAGCATGTCCAGATGCATAAGATGTGTTTGTGTAATTGTTTTTTTGTCCTCAGCTAAGTTGTAGCTAACTTTCTAAGGTACACACCAAGCATTGTTAGATAATTGAGCTGACTAAGTAATAAATAATTTATATTTGGTCGAATATATTTTTGGTTGAAGCCAACATAGAGAGACTAATGATCTTTGCTAGAAAATATATATATGAGTTAGATGAATTCATTTGAGGAATGACTATGAGAGAAATTAGTATGTGATGAGGATGCAAGAGTATGTGTGTGAATGCGTAGTAGTTTGTGAGCTAGGTATGCGGTCAATGTGAGTAGAGTGGAACAAAGCTTGAGTGTTGAATTTGACAGAAGGTCAACATATTGTTTTGAGAGCTTAATTAGAATTGTAATTAGGCATTTGGAGATGCTATCATTTCAATTCATCTTTTTGAAACATTTTGTAAGGAAGTGATCCTTCTTATTTTTAGTAGTGAGCTCTAGGTAGTGAGCCTGAATGCAAGTGCATTCCCTTTTATTTCATTCTTTTAATAAAGTATACATTTGTGGACTGATCTCTACCATGGTTTTTCCCCTAATAGGGTTTTCCACGTGAAAAAATATTGGTGTCATAGTGTTATGAATGTTTTCTTCTTGTAATAACATCTTTAATTTTGTTTATGCACTATGAATGGCTTAAGATCTGGTTTATGATTTAAGTTTTGTGAAACACTAATTCACTCCTCCCTCTTAGTGTTTCCCTAAGTCCAACAATTGGTATCATAGCTTTGGTTCCTCTGTAGAATTTTAATAGCTTGAGGTGGATCTTGATAAAATGGACTCTGGTAATGTTAAACAATAGCTCTTGGTGGTAGTTGAAGACCTAGATCAGTCTAAACCAGAATTTTTGGAATTGAAATCAAATCTTGCAAATGCTGAAAAATTCATTCATACACTGAAGGATAAAATCAATGAATCAAGAGAAAGAGGAAGGAGCTATGTGAACAACTAAAGTAGAAAGGAAATAAAAGCATGGAATATCATCATATGAATTAAACACCGAAAGAGATAATTGAAGAATGTGTAAAGCTTGCTAGAAACAATGCTAATCTAAAGCTTGAGATGCAATCTATGGTAATGAAGATGACTAAGGATATTGAAGAAAGAAAGAAGAATAAGGAGAATCTGGCCCAATCCTTTAAAAAAATATCTAAAGAATGTAGTCGTGAAAATAGTAGGTTCATTCAGCTGGAGATTGAACTACAACAATCCATAGATCATGAACAAGAACTTGAAAGGCATATAATTGTTCTCAGAAGTGAACTTTCTACTACTAATGAATATAAAGAAAATTTTAAGATCAATTCTACTAAGCTTGATTGCCTATCTAATGGAAAAAAGGATGCAAATGATAGAAGAGGTCTTGGATATGAAAAGGAAAAATGTTTTAGATCTAAACAGAAGGATCTTAAAAAGGAAAATTAAATGAGCCAAGACAAAATATATCTGCTAAGACAGCCTAATACTCAGAAGTTTAATGGCCAGTTCTTTGTTTGTAAAAAAATTGGTCATATGGCATCTTAGTGTAGGAGTAAAATAATTTCAAGAATTCCATCATTTCTCGGTCAGTGCTTTAACTGTAATAAGTTTGGACACAAGTCAACTAAGTGTAGAAGTAAGTCAAACAACTCTTTCAATATAAGGAATACTAAATGTTACACCTACAGAAGGCTTGGGAACATTACTAAACACTCCACATCTAGAACAAATTAGTGGAATGATATAATCAAACAAAGAAATCTTGTGTGCTATCATTGCAACAAGGTTAGGCATATTGCAAGATTTTGTCAAAACAAAAATATGGTTAGAGGAGGTCGAGTATACACGAGAAAAACTTCTCATAAGAATGACAAAGGAAAAGAAAAGGTAATTGTCGAAGAGATAAGGGATCAAATGAAGAAAACATGGGTAAAAAGGAGTGAGTCTAAAGAAGGAAGTAAGTCTACACTAGAATCCACTTTTGGTAATTCCTCTAGGAATTGACCTCAGGCCATTAGGCCTAGGGGGAGATATTGAAGAAAATCTTTTGTGCCCCTTCTATCAGAGGTTGGCATCGGTATGAAGAATTTTGTCAGTAGATTTGCTAATAGTCTTAAAATGTGTTGGTGATCATTTATGTAGAAATTTGAAGAAAGGAAGGTCTGCAGATGAACCTCTCTTTTGTTGTCTATGAAAGCAATTTTTCTTGAACTTGTAGGGCAATACATTTAATGTGATAAAATTTAGGTGTGTGAAGCTACAAAATGGAATTTTAAACCCTCAGTTGTTACCATGCATCAAAGAAAAATTGAAGGAGAGCCTCTACAACAAATTCGAAGGATAAAATCAAGTTCGCTGGAAAATCTTTGAAGGTATTTCAATCATTTGAATAATTTTTCTTATTTTGGGTATTTTGAAGAAATCGTACTCCGTACGGAAAAGAAAATGAAGGAAATCAAAGGAACAGTCATTTTGGATGAATATCATAGCGAGAAGATCAAGAATGTAAGAAATTCATTAACATCAAATGAATTGAAAATTCTTGGAAGTATGGCTCATACAAATATAGACATTTGGCATGAATTTCCCCACTTTGCTAATGCATAAGCCATTAGGTTTATCTTGAATATATTGTATGATGATATTTTTAACCTGGATAAACCCTCTTACATTATGAAGGAAGTAATTAAGTATCTAACTAGTTTGTGTGATAATGGAGATGTACCAAAAAAGAAATCCATTCGAAACACCAAAGTTCAAACCCTAACTAGTGTGATTGGTGATCTGAGAGCTTTGATAATCTTGACAATCAAAGATCCAATTACAAGGTACATTGCACAAAAAATTTCCTACAAAATATTTTTTCAAAATAGGGAAGGTGCTACTTTGGCAAGTGCAGTATATGTTTCTCACAAAATGACTGTGCATAATCAAGACTTTGATCTATGTGGTTTATTGAAGGATTAGTTGATAGAGAATATTCAATTAACCAAGGAAAAAAATTACCCTTTTAGGTTTGGAACTTTGATTCTATGTCTTGCAATGTATTTGATGAATTTCCTGCCAAAAAACAATAATGTTGTATGGAAAAAGGATGAACTAGTTTGTAAGAAAATCTATGAACATTTCAATGCTCTGGATAATTGTGAGGATGTATATGCAAATTTATTTAAGGAATTGTTAGGGAAGTTTGGAAAACTCGGCATTTTCCCTCTGGTGAAAACTCTTGAAGTTGGATCATCCTTTGATGAATTGGAAAGGAAGTAGAAGAGAGCTAAAATAGTTGTTTTCCCTACTCCTCTAGTACTTATGGATCAAAAAATTGAAGAAAAAGGAAAAGAACAAGTAGTACTTGATGTCTCTGATGAAGAATCTGAGGAATATACTCTAATGGATGGACTGGAATCAATTGAACCAATTGCAGCAGTATCAGTGAGAGAAGAAGAAGAAGAAGAGGACTTAACCAAAGAAAGGATATTGAAACTTGTTCAAGAAAAGGATGAAATGAAGAAAATTGTTGGCATGTGGTCTGATAGACCTTCATTTTAACAGGATCTAATTAAAAATACTTTGGGTATGTATTTTAAGTATAACAATTTATTGATTTGGAAAATCTAAAGAATGTGTTTTCTGAGGAAATATTTGAGTGCATTAAGGAAGTCATTATTTCAGAGTCTCAGGACAAAGAAGATAGATAATCCTGCATCTGAAAGAATAGTTTAGGTTTTAGCTATCAAAGTTGAAGAAGAAGATGAATGAATTGAGACAATGCATTAGTGCAACAAACAACATCTACAATTACTCTCTAGTGGCCTCATGCAGTTGGGAAGTATAAAGAGAAGTTGGATTTAATAGAAGGTAAACTAAAAAAAATTGGTCAAGATTATAACATGTATCAGGACAAGAATGGTGTCAAGAAAAAGATTCAAAAATTACAATCAAAACATGCAAAAGTTCTCTATAGTAAAGATAGGCTTGTGGACACCCTTTGGAAGGTAAGGGATTTGACTGAAGGCAGGTTGGAGTAGCTAATTGAATTTCTAAAGAAAGGAGAAAAGCTAACAAAAGAGATTACAATTCCTAAATCTCTTCTTAGAATTATAAATCAAACATCTGTAAATAACAATCTAATTCTAACCATTGGAATCTTAGTATGAGAGCAATGAGTATGTGATGAGGATGCAAGAATATGTGTGCAAATCTATAGTAGTTTGTGAGTTAGGTATGTTGTGATGTGAGTAGAGTAGAGCAAAGCAGAACAAAGCTTGAGTTTTTAATTTGTTAGAAGGTCAAGATATTGTTTTGAGAGCTTAATTGGAACTATAATCTAGCATTTGGAGATGCTTTTTAGTTCATCTTTTTGTCGTAACTAAGACATTCTCTAAGGAATTGAGCCTTCCTATTTTGAGCAGTAAGTTTTAGGCAGTGAGCCTGAATGCAAGTGCATTCCATTTTATTTCATACATTTAACAGAGTATACATTTGTGGATTGATCTCCACCATTGTTTTTCCCATAATAGGATTTTCCATGTAAAAAATATTGGTGTCATGGTGTTATGAATGTTTTCTTCTTGTAATAACATCTTTAATATTTTTTATGCACTATGAATGGTTTAAGATTTGGTTTATGATTTAATAATTGTGAAACATTGATTCACCTCCCCCTCGCCTCTCAGTGTTTCCTTGAGTCCAATGGATTTTTTTTCCCAAAAATCCACGTTTTTCAAAAACATTAAAAAATCTACAAAGTTTAGAAAATCTAGTGAAATTTGTAGAGGATATGTAAAATATGAATTAAATCAAACAAATCCAACCACTCAAAACAATTTGGATCTGGCTGGATTTAGAACAAATCCAGTCAAATCTGGTAACCATGGTCATATTTACTTCATTGTGTTACATTTTCTATCTTAGAACCATGAACATTGAGAATGGTTCTTAGGTTATGCAATCTTTTAAACCATGCTCCAAATTCAATATTGTGAATTTTTGAATCTATATATCTATTTTCCACAAAGAGGAGGGAGTTATTTCCTAATGAATAATTCTTTTCCTTTGTGTAATTTATTCTTTTTGCAATCATGATCTTAGTAGCTTTACAAATCATATCTTCAATTTCTTCAGTTATTTCACATGATGTGATTATTTTGCTATTAGATTTTCTTTCTTTTAAAAATGAGTTAGGTGTTTGATCTAGGTGGATCCAAAACACCTAAATATTTCATAGTCTCAAAATTCATCCAAAGAAGCATCGATGCGTAGAGCTCACTGACACAATCATAATGCAACTTTAATGGGCTTGAAAGGAGTCTAATGCAGAAGTTATGCTCAGCCAAAGGTTCGGTCAAATAGGTGAATCATGAGTTTAAAAAGGAAAAAAATTGATTGTCTCAAAATGAAATAAAAATGATTCCAAGTTGTAGTGCTTGTTGCACTGATTCTGAAACTATATTTAGTTTAAAAAATGGAGCTTGTATGTGAACGTTACAATTGGTCAAAGGTTGGTCAAAATTTTGACTCTGGTTGACTTTGATGACATCAATAAGCTGACGTGGCAGGTGGTCATGTGGTAGGAGTGGTGAGTTGGCATAGACATGGTGGAAAAAGGAATATGGATTAAACCATATTGTTTAAAGAAAACACGTATGGTTTTAAAATTAAAAGATTTTTATGATTTCAAGGAGGATTTGGTGGGATTTTATCCCTTAAAATCCTCTTGCCTTGCCCATAAAACAAAGAGAGAAAAAAATCCTATAAACTTACATTTCAACAAATTAACCCCTTTAACAACCTTTCTCATATTTAACATATTTATTTTAAAGATTATCCAAGGAGATTATTAAGGGGCTCTTAAAAGATAATTTTAAAGATTATAACGTAATTCCAAAATTATAATGACCCATAGTTAAAGGGGGTCATTTTTTTTATTGTATGACTTAGAATTATAAAAGCCAAAGGGGGATTTATTTTTGAAAGATTAATTTGTTATACTAACGAGATATTAGTGATTTTTATTGTAAAAGGGGGAAATGGTTGGAATTTTTACTTGTATATGGGAGATATGCAATATTTGCAAAATAATATGGTTAAAGTCAGATTAGCAAATAAATGTGTATATAAAGGGGTGATTTTTTGTAAAGGGATTGGAAATTATTGAGTGGATAATCTTGTACGAGAATTTTCTTGGAGAGAATTGTAATAGGGAGAATTATTCAAGTTCATTTTGGGAGAAATAATTCTTTGGAGGAGAATTTACAAGATGTTTTTATACACCAAAAATTGTAAAAGAGTGAGAGATTGTGGAGAGATTATTGCAGGTTCTTGGAGCTTGGGTATTGTAACAAAGCATAATTTTTCTTGGCAATATCAATAAAGCAGTCCCAGCATTGAGAAGTGGACCTGAAGACGTAGTCCACATTGGATGAACTCCGTTATCAATCTACGCATTCTGATCCTTCTCTTTCTTTATCTCATTCTTCTCTCTTTTGTCTCAATTTTCTCTCTAGTTTAAATTCAATATTTGAATTTCTAATTACTAATTTTGTAATTTAAATAGTTAAAAAGAATAATCACACAATTTTGTATTAGATCGGGAAATTACTGTAATTAGATTTAATTTACTAGTTAATTTTGTAAACTCTAATTATGGATCAAGTTGGTATTAGAGCCCTTTTTGTAGGAAATTGCAGAGTGAATGTTAACCAGGTTGAAACTGAAACAAGGAGAAGGTGCACTAGAAGAGTTCAATCCAGAGATCAAAAAATGAAGGACTTTT
Source organism: Sequoia sempervirens (assembly GCA_007258455.2). NCBI lineage: Eukaryota > Viridiplantae > Streptophyta > Pinopsida > Cupressales > Cupressaceae > Sequoia > Sequoia sempervirens. Next base: position 501,249,920 of record VDFB02000017.1, read on the forward strand.
CCACAATCAAAGATGGAAGTTGAACAAAGTCCTACAGAGCTTGATGAGAAAGCTTTCTAGAAAGCATTTCTCAAAATGAAGGCTATGGTGGAAGTTCTTTTCCAAGAGAGGCAAGAGCGATAGAAGAAAAAGGAACTCAAGAAAAGAAAGAAGAATGAAGGTGAATCCTCTTCAAAAGATGATAAAGGTAAAGGAGTAGGAGGTGGTAGTGACCCTCCTGAACCTCCATCCCCATCTTCTTATTCATCCTCTTCTTCCTCTTTGTCTACCTCTTCTTCTAAAAAGAAATAGCCTGTGAAATTTGAAGTTAATTCACCTTTGTTGAAACTTGATGTTAAATTTGACTTGCCAATGTATAATGGAGAACTAGATTTAGATAAACTAGATAATTGGATTAAGCAAATTGAAGTCTATTGTAGAGTTCAGAAATTTACTGAGGATTCTCAGGAAAATCCAATTAGCTACTCTTCGCATAGGAGGCACAACTTTAATTTGGTGGGAGAGTAGAACACAAGAGGATCTAAGTCATTATGGAAAAATTATTTCTTCTTGGTTTTATTTTATAGATGCATTAAAGAAATAGTTCTATCCATTAGGGCATATGCAAAAAGTTGTAATGAATTGGAAATAATTAAGGCAAGAAAAAGGACAAAGTGTGCACGAATATACATGAGAGTTTAGGAAGAGGGCTTTAATTTTGGGCATTCCTTTATACACACAAGAAACTTTTTTAAAGTATATAGGTGGATTACATGAAAGTTTGAGACATACAATACTTATGTTTAATACAACTAAAATTGATGAAGTTAGTGTGCAAGCTATTCATTTGGAAACAAGCTCAAGGAATAGCCATGATAATCTATTGATGGAATCCAATAAGCAGAAAGGAAACAAGAAAGGGAAAGAGAAATCACAACGAACAACAACTATAAAGAAAGAGGACAAAAAGCCTTATTGATCACATTGCAAGAAGGAAGGGTATGAAGATGGAAGATGTTGAACACTACATCCTAATCAGAAGCCAAAGTGGTTCAAGGATCGAAAGGGTAAGCAGAAGACTGCAGCTATCATGCAGGATCTTGGATCTGATTCTAATGATGAAACCAAGATCTCAGTTGTGGGTATCAAAGGTAAAACTCCTATTGTTAGTACTAGTTCTCATGCTTCTTCTCTAAGCTATAATAAAGTACCTTTTGAATGTAAGAGGAATGAATTGTTTCATATAAGGGCTATTACAAAAAAATTAAAGACTGATACACTCATAGATAATGGATCACAAGTGAATCTAATCTCTAAACAAGTTGTTAAGCAATTGGGATTAAAGAGAACACCTCATACCAAGCCATATCCATTGGGTTGGGTGAATGATAATGCAGGTTACATGTGTCACAACAGTGTAAACACTGATTTGCAATCACATCCAAGTTTTTAGATGAGGTAGAGTTAGATGTAATTCTGCTTGAAATTTGTGGGATGGTTCTAGGCAGCCCTTATTTGTATGACAGAAAGGCCATTTTCTATAGGGAACATGATAAGTATCATTTTTTTAAGGATGGAATTGAATATATTGTGCAATGTAATCACATGAAAAATGATAGATGTATTGTGAACATAGGGCATATGGAGATAAATGTAAATGCAAGCAATGCTTTAACTCTCATGTCTGTAATAGATAGTGATACTGAGAATGAAGATAATAGGGTATCACAGACAATACGGTGTGAGGATCAGTAGCAAGCAAAATTAGGCCTTCAGCTAGAGGTGGTAAAAAGGGGTTTGAATGTTTCATTTTCTAACAATGTTCCTATTCAAAAGATCAAGAATGTTGATACTATTTTCTTCACATCAGTGTATTTAGTATTGTTACTTGTTAGTTTGCTAGTTATTTCTATGTGGATGATGAATGTGAAAGTGAATATTGATGAACATATAATTGATGGTATCAACAAAGTTACCTCATATTTCTTTGTGTTTGTGATGGGTCACATGTTCAAAATTTTAGCAGGAAGGATAGATGATACTGGGTAAATGGGGCGACATTTCCCTAGCTCAAATTGTACATAAAAATAGACTTTTGGAGGTCTAAAAGCTTCTCAATGGGGAGGAATGATCTAGGTGTATCCAAAACAGCTAAAAATTTCATAGTCTCAAAATTCATCCAAAGAAGCATCAATGTACAGAGCTCACTGACACGATCCTGACGCAACTTTAATGAGCTCAAAAGGAGTCTGTATGCAGAAGTTATGCTCAGTCAAAGGTTCAGTCAAATAGGTGAATCAAGGGTTCAAAAAGGAAAAAAATTGATTGTATCAAAATGAAATAAAAATGATGCCAAGCCATAGTGCTCGTCACACTAATTCTAGAACTATATTTGGTTTCAAAAATGGAGCTCGTATGTGAAAGTTATAGCTGGTCAAAGGTTGGTCAAAATTTTGACTCTGGTTGACTTTAATGACATCAGGAAGCTGACGTGGTAGGTGGTGACATGGTAGGAGTGGTGAGTTGGCATAGACATGGTGGAAAAAGTAATATGGATTGAACCATATTGTTAAAAGAAAACATGTATGGTTTAAAAATTAAAAGATTTTTATGATTTGAAGGAGGATTTGGTGGGATTTTATCCCTTAAAATCCTCTTGCCTTGACCATAAAACAAGGATAGAAAAAAATCCCGTAAACTTACATTTCAACAAATTAACCCCTTTAACCACCTTTCTCATATTTAACTTATTTATTTTAAAGATTATCCAAGGAGATTATTAAGGGGCTTTCAAAAGATAGTTTTAAAGATTATAATGTAAGTCCAAAATTATAACAGCCCATTGTTAAAGGGGGTCATTTTTTTTATTGTATGGCTTAGATTTATAAAAGCTAGAGGGGGATTTATTTTTGAAAGTTTAATTTGTTATACTAACGCAATATTAGTGATTTTTATTGTAAAAGGGGGAAATGGCTGGAATTTTTACTTGTATACGGGAGATATGCAATATTTGCAAAATAATATGGTTAAAGCCATATTAGCAAATAAATATGTATATAAAGGGGTGATTTTTGTAAAGGGATTGGAAATTATTTAGTGGAGAATTTTGAACGAGAATTTTCTTGGAGAGAATTGTAACAAGGAGAATTATTCAAGTTCATTTTGGGAGAAATAATTCTTTGGAGGAGAATTCACAAGTTGTTTTTGTACACCAAAAATTGTAAAAGAGAGATTGTGGAGAGATTATTGTAGGTTCTTGGAGCTTGGGTATTGTAACAAAGCATAATTTTGCTTGGCGATATCAATAAAGCGGTCCCAACATTGAGAAACAGACCTGGAGACGTAGTCCACATTGGACAAACTCCGTTATCAATTTGCATGTTGTGATCCTTCTATTTCTTTATCTCATTCTTCTCTCTTTTGTCTCGATTTTCTCTCTAGTTTAAATTCAATATTGAATTTCTAATTACTTATTTTTTAATTTCAACGGTTAAAAAGCATAATCACACAACTTTGTATTAGATCGGGAAATTACTGTAATTAGATTTAATTTACATGTTAATTTTGTAAACTCTAATTACGGATAAGTGTTAAGGATTATATATAAATTTCATAGCTAAACCTTACAATGAGATATTTCCCTATTAGTGTCGGTTATATAGGATAATGGTTTAGGTTTTTTAATAATGGTTTATGGAAAACTAGTATAAATGGTTTAAGTAAAGAAAATCAGTTAGTATCATTCAGTGAATAGGGAAATAGCTTAAGTGAACAAAAGATAGAATAAGAATTAGCAATGGTCAAATGAAGTTTATGGTTGCAAGACAAGTATAAGTAGTGCAATCGGTAATGGTGGAATGGGATTTATATATGTTGGTTATTAAATTTTTAACTTAGTTTCTCTACTCCATATTCTGATAAATTTGCTTGCTTACAAAGTCTTAGGTTTTAGTATTTACTACAATAAAGACACTTGTTCTAGTTTTGCAGGTGCCTAGAAAAGAGATTTTAACTAGAATATTGAAGGATCCACTTTTGAAGGAATTGTTACAAAAGGACCATGGAACTGGAAATCCAGACACACTATTGCTAGCTTTAAAGATTTTTGATAAACTCCCTTTAGAGATGAGAAATTTATGCAAGGTGACACCACATGTGTGCAGTTTGAGTGACCTATTTACCCCTGATAATATGGTATTTCTTGTTTGTTCATTGAAGGTAATTGTAGATTGACAATCATATAATAAATAGTAGTTAAGATTTATGTATTTAACAAATAATACAAGATTTTGTGTTAGTGAGTGGCATTTTTGAATTGTAGGAAGCGTCCTTCTATCATCCTTGGGTTCACTCTGTGTGGAAATCTCTATTAGACATTTTTGTAGAGCTAGAAAAAGTCACCAAGCATCCATTTTTCTGTCATTCTTCTGAGAAAAAAAAGAAAAGACAAAAGCGCAATAGTGTAGAAAAGGATCTTGCAACGAGGCTTTCTTGTTTTCAGGAAGTGGTGGTTGAAGGAACATTTCTGCAATCATCTCATGATAGAAAGAAGCCTACTTCAAACTCTAAATATTTTTCAGATAGTGAAAGTTGTAGCTCATCTTTAATGGCCAACCTCCCATTCAATTAATATAATTAGTATCTATATATTCAATTAAAATATAATGGTGGAGGCACTTGTGGAAAATCCTATGCTTGATCATCATATCTCCATTCCAAATAGCAACTACTACATATTGCAAGCCCACCAAGCTCAGGTAATTGTTATAGCAGTAGTGTTTTAGTTTTTTTCATTTTTATTGTTGTATTTTTAAATTAAAAATTTTAGGATAGAGGGTTTGGGGTTCTCAGGGATTATTTTTAGGGTTTGATTTGTGATATAACATGTTTTGTAGGGCTAACATCACTCCTGGGACTATTATGATCATTTTGACTAGACACTGGAAGGGCAAGTGCATTGTTTTCCTCAAATAACTTGAATCTGGGCTTCTTCTTGTTACAGGTAACACAAAATCTCCACCATTTCTTATACTCTTTTCCTAATTGCTATTATATTTTCCTCTCATGATGAATAATTATTCCCATCGGGAGTAAAATGAAGTAGCAGACATTGTATATAGTTAAGCCACCATTTCTATTACAGGTACTTGAAGAATTGCCAAATATAAACCCCACTTCTAATGCATTCCAAAATCCCCTCCTCAAGACCTCCTTAGACCCATATCTAAACAGTATATCTCAGTACTAGAGGTACACACTTGAAAAATGAACATCACTTGTATAATAATTCTTCATTCTACTTCCATTCCATATTGTGTTTTTTAGGTCCTGATTTGGCCAACATAAAAGAGTTTGCAAGTGATCTAAAATGGTATTTATCTTCAATCCTTTCTTTCACACTTCATTGTATGATTTTTCTATTATACTTATCATAAATCATCATTGCAGATATGCCTTTCATCCATATGTCAATCTTCCTTTGATTATGAAGCTAAAGCAATAGAAATAATCTATTTATCAACATTAGGCCAATTGTTGGTGTTAATAATTTTGTATTTAGGTCCAAATTCCTACAATTTTTTATATAGGTTTATAACCCAATATTTTCTAATGGTCTAAATAATTTATCTGCTTATGGGTCATGAGCGTAACCTTTCTTTCTTTAGTCTTTGTGGGTATGTGTAGGATCATGATGGGCCAAAAAGTGGCGATATGATGGGTATTTGTAGGGTATGTGGCTGACGACTTTTTTTTTTCCTAAAATTGATGAAATGAAAAGGGTTTTTAAAGGATATTCTAGGCTTTCCACCAATATAAATTATGCTTTACTTTGAATTTAATAAATAATTATTATTCATTTTCTATTTAAATTACAAGTAAAGTCCTAATTGATAGGCTGATTGAAAAACATCTATAACTTTCAAACGATATCATACTTTTTGAATCTGAAACATGCATCACATTCTATGCTTCACATACTATAGGATTAAAAAAAGAAAAAATAAATTTCAAGAAGTTTTGACCAAGTTAAGGTGGTCATACATACAAGTTTTTATATTTTTTAAAAGTTCCAAGAACTAAAATAACTAAACATAGTTTCATACAAATTGGGTTGAGACACTCATAAAATCAGACTAAAAAATTATGTGCCTTCATTGAATTATGCATATAATAAAATCCTGCAAAATCAAATGACTCATCATCATCTTACTTGCACAATGCCTGCACTGACAAGCTTCTGAATCTTCTACATTACATGAGGATTCTTCAAATGATTGTTTGTTTCCTTTGGATTTTCTTGGAAACCTGCAAGTATCTATGAAAATATACATATTTATCAATAACAATAACCTTAGATCTTAGAAATTCAAGAGTATCTCTTACATGAACATTGAATATGAAAACAAAATTTAGCTTAATACATAAGATAACTGACAAACCAGATATGTACCTCCCAAAATATGTTTAGATATCTGATCCGTATAGCGGAAGGGATCTATGACAATTGTTGCGAGTGATTACGAACAAAAGTGTAAAGACATCAACAATGAAGTAACAGGAACATTAATCAGAGAAGATTCAAAAACATAGAATCAAGAGAGAGATAAGAAAACACCGATTTGATTACGGAGTTCGTCCAAGTGGACTACGTCTCCGGGTCGAGCTCAAACGAGTGACCACTCTATTGATATGTTCTGGAATACAGTACAAACTCCACGAGCCTCACTGCTTACAATGTCTTGTAGACTTCCACAAAGTTATCCAAAAATTCTCTCACTCACACCCCTTGGAAGATGACAAAGAGTAAGGAAAATAACTTTGACTAATACAAGACTATTACAACACTCAGAACATCAATACATCCCAAAATATTCTTCTAATTCCCTCTAAGAAATTCTCTCACAAAAAAAAAGCCTCTCAAAGACTAAGAGAAAGGGAAAACTAGAGAAGGATGATCAACTGATGGATGCTTCATCAACTAATGGATGAGTGATCAACTAATGAGTGATGAAAAATACTCAAAGCCTTCCCCCTTTTATACTTGGAGTTTTCCCGATATGGTAGAAACCATAAAATCTCCAAAAATCTCCCTTATTCCTCCACTTACATGTAAATCTTTATCAAAAATCTCCATATCTCCTATAAATCAAAAACAATAATCCCTTAATCTTTTAAATTAATTCGGGACCCTTTGTTTAAATGATTTTCGGGCTTGGTTTGTTTTTTAATCAACAAACAACCTTTAATAGGTTATATAGTTTTGGATTCGGGCTTAACTCCTGTCTATATAATACCCGTGCCAATCATGTTTTAAACCGCACTGTTGGCTCAACGGTGGGCATGCATTTTACAACCCGGCCGGTCCGGGGTTCAACTCCCGCCGGCCTTTTTAAAACAAACACCGAAACAAAATGATGTCAAAACCAACCGCTCACCAATCATGTATAGCCGAGCGCATTTGGAACGGCGGAGCCCAAAATTTGCGGCAGAGAGGTTCAGTGTTCGAATCCGAAAGAAGATTTCCAGCATTTTTGCCAACGAACCCAACGAACACTGATGACAATGGAGAGGCCACGTGGCGTTCACTGATTAGCTCGAATATCCACTTCATTTGTCGTACCGGCCTGCCACGCGTCAACAATTGATTCACTGGGACAACACAGTCAGCATCCACGTTGTTAATAACTGCCACGTCACCATGCCAACTCACTGCCACGTGTCAGAATGCCACGTCAGCTGGAGGACACGTGTCAAGAGTTCATTCGCTGACTGTGCTGACGTCATCCGATGCCACGTCACCTGTACGGCTGCCACGTGTCACGACCCCATTGGTCCACGCTATCATCCGTATGATGACGAGTTTGCCAAGTTAGTAGAATGACGTCATGCTGATGTCAGCAACCGTACCTCATGGTACCTGGGTCAACTGCAACTTTGACTAGCTATAACTCTCGCGTACGTGCTCCGTTTTTGACGAAACGATTAGCTCGAATATCCACTTCATTTGTCGTACCGGCCTGCCACGCGTCAATAATTGATTCACTGGGACAACACAGTCAGCATCCACGTTGTTAATAACTACCACGTCACCATGCCAACTCACTGCCATGTGTCAGAATGCCACGTCAGCTGGAGGACACGTGTCAAGAGTTCATTCGCTGACTGTGCTGACGTCATCCGATGCCACGTCACCTATACGGCTGCCACATGTCACGACCCCATTGGTCCACGCTATCATCCGTATGATGACGAGTTTGCCAAGTCAGTAGAATGACGTCATGCTGACGTCAGCAACCGTACCTCATGGTACCTGGGTCAACTGCAACTTTGACTGGCTATAACTCTCGCGTACGTGCTCCGTTTTTGACGAAACGAATGCCATTGGAATCGTGACGATGAGACCTTCGCAATGACGCCAACCTTGACCAATTTGGTGACAATTAATTTTTCCACCTTTTTCTCATCCCTGAACGCAGAGTTGACCGACCTTTGACCAAACTTTGACCGGCAATATCTCGGACATACGGACTCGAAATTCGACGAAACGAACTTTGTTGTGATCGTGTCGATGAGCCCTCCGAACTAACACCACTTTCGGCCGATTCTGAGTCCATCAACTTTTCACCTCCTGACGGCCTCCTGGTCCAAGGGTTGACCCAACTTTGACTGTGCGTAACTTAGGCAAACGAACTCCTTTTTCGCCCGTTCAAGTTGTGCCGGATTCAGAATTCTGTGCTCTACCCGATGGCGCTGCTTTTAGAGAAACTGGAACACTTCAATTTTCAGGTCCTGCAGATCCACCTGGATCAATATCAAGTTCCAACCCAACCCAGTCAACTCATCATTTTAGCATAAACAAATAATTTTACATTACCTATCTCATGATAGGATTTGTAAGGATATTTCGAATTTCTGGATCTTGCTTTTCTTTTGCCTAAAAAATAAAATTAGACATACCTATTAAAAAATTATTTAACTACATTTCACATTAATCCAACCATCACAATATACATTATGTAGCAACATACAAAAGAGAAGAATAAATAGTGTATAAAGACCTCAAACTATACATTAGATCTCATAAAAAACACCAAGTAATTTATGAAAACTTCTAGGCGCAGGTATAATTTTTCATATTATGAAGGAAGGAATGTTTATAATTGATGAAATTTTCAAAAAAATATTGTGAAAAAGATTAATATGCTTGTATACAGAGTTGACACTTGATTTGCATGTTTAATGCTTCATTTGAGTAATTGATGACCTACCCTTGCAGGTTGTCCATTAGGAATGGGCAATGAAGATGGGAATTCTTCTTTCACTCGGCAAGGTAAAAAATGTGTTATAGGTGTCAAAGGATGGAAGCTAGAAGCCCTAGGTAAAGTAGGTCCTTGAAATGTAGATTCAAGCTCATTATAAAGGTGATTGATCATTTGTAGAAGCACCTTTAAATAGTCAATTGCATCTCCCAGAATAGAGGTATAGTCCATTTGTCAAATCAAATTATATCATTAAGGTTTCACAACAAGAAAATATCTATATTTCAAGAAGATAAAATGTAAACAAGATTGTAATAACTTACAAGGAAAATGCAGTGTAATTCATGAAATCAAAAAATACAAGGGAAAATTAAAAAAGATAGAAAAATAACTTTGTCACACACAATATCATTTGTAAAGAAGTTCATGATATAAATTTGAGAAAACAACCAAGAACTAACCAACATGGCTTTTCAACCTCTCGAATAAGTTAAAAAACCAAAAAAAGAAACCCTAACAACAATTAGAGGCAATATCATCTCTCTAAGCAATTCTTAGAGCAAGACTAGAAGCTTGCTAAGTGTAACCAGTTTATACGAAAGTAGCAAAGCATTTCCTAAAAGAATTGCTAAATACTTTCCAAATCCATATGGGGTAAACAATGAATGTTAGAAGAAAGAAGTATTGACATCAAATACCAAACGATATACTACCCACTATAAAAGACTGGAAATTAGGTAAACTGAAACTCTAGAATTTGAACGGCATGGACTATCAACGATGCAAGACTAAATCTACCATGATTTGCTGAAACCATATCATAAACATCCAGGGAAGAAACCTACAATATCTGAAGAACTACTTATGCCAACTTATCTAGTAAGAAAATGTGGCACGCTTTGTGGGAAAACTAGTTTGGCGGCACTACTTTGTATCAGGACTTTGGCTTTGGTAAAATTTGTAGAGTAGTGCCTATAAATATGGGAGGAGAAAGAAAAAGGGTTGAGCTGAATATATTTGAGATGCACACAAGGAATCTGAAAGTTTGGAATAAGGTCAAACGTGGTGGTCTACTTCCTTTTCTGGAGAAACTTCATGGGCCTGATCAGAATGCTATTGAGTATTTCGAAAAGAACTGGAGCAATGGAGAAATCGCCCTTTTTGGTAGGAAAGTGACGCTGGATGAAAATATTATTGCGGAGGTGACTGGAATGTCTACTGAAGGTCTAAATTTTTTTTGAGATAGAAGATTTTCAGATGAGGTGGTGATCAAATTTCCAAAAAAAGATAAGGAGAAATAAAAATTAGTTAAATTCTCTAACAGCTACGTTGAGGTCGACTCCATAAAAGCGCTTTACAGAAAAGTCCATAGCATTATGGAGTATATCACCTTGGACATGAGATTTACCACGATCTATGGTTATCACTTTTCCCTACTCAATCACTTTTGCCATAAGGTGAGGGTTTCTTTTCCTCATTACTTGTTTCGTTCTTGAAGTAATAGTCTTGAAGACCACAAGAAAAACCTAAAAGATATCCTATTTTACATAGGGGGCTTATCAGACTGATCTTTGAGAACTTTCAAAACCTGTCGGCCCGTTCTACCCCTGTTTCCATTTCGGCCTTCGAGGATGATGACACTAAAACTAGTAGTTGAAAGGAAAAATCTTTGTTGAATCCAAAGAGGATTGTTGAGAACCCTCCTTCCCTCATCCAATCTAGCAAGAAAACCCAATCTTGCAAACCTTAGTAGGTAAAAGCCATCCCTACGACTAAGCCTAGTAGTTCTACTCCTAAAGTCAAATGTGTACAAAAGGGGCCTCCTATTAAAAACTTAGTCCCTTATTCTGAGGATACTCCAAAGGATAACTCTGAGGACCCTGTTGCTAGCAATGACTCTTCCTCCTCCCACCGAATGATGGACAAAGAAGAAAGAACCAGGTCCCCAAGAACCCTTGACCCTGATGAAAGTGGCTTCAATCAAGATAGGGAGCCGACTATTGATTTCCTAGGCATTACTAGGAATAGTGTTGTTGACTATTTGAAAGTGTTAAAATGGGATTTTCATGAGATTAACGACCTGAAGATCAAAAATTGGGCCCTCCAAAGGAAACTAGAAGAATTGGAAGCAAAAGTGTCTGCATTGAGCAAGGTGGAAGAGGGGTGGAAAGAGAATATCGCAAGGAAGGAGGTTGAGGACAATGAGGGTAGGGTTAAAGTGATGGAAGCTAAGATTGATAAAATTAAAAACTTAATGAAGATGACTATGGAACAAAACCATAGAATGGAAAGACACAATGCCATTATTATTAACACTATGATAGAGAAGTTGGATAAGTCATAATAGGGCTCCCTAGTTGTTGATGTAGAAGAGAATAAAGACAAAAACAAGGAAGAAGACATGAGGATATCGAAGAGAACCAAAGCCAACATGAAGAGGAAAGTGCCTCCCTCTCCACAGATGATTCAAACCTTCAAAAAGGGTGTCTAGGAGATGCAAAACCTAGAAGCTGAGACGAAGAACGTGTTAAAGTACGTGAATTAATTGTTGCTAGTTCTTTTTTTGGGTTTTTTTGCAGGTTTTTTGGTTGGACTTTGCTAGCCTTTTTTAGGGGGTTGCTTCTTAGTTCTGGTTCTTTTTCCTTTGCAGCCTTTTTTCTTCTATGAACTATATTGATATATCTTTTCCTTGGCTGTAAACTTTGTGGTTTTGGGTCCCTGTAAAACTCGTTGCTTCTTTCATCAAAAACATAAAATCATAAACACAAGGAAATTAGAGGAAGTTATAAAAAATCAACCAGCCCTTGCCAATCCTGGAATAAAACCAAAAATAATATCGTGAGCTTAAGGAAATGGAAATATTGTTCATAAAAAAACCAATATTGCATTTTGAGACCAAATCAAGGCATTTGTACACAAAAGTGCTGACATCTAAGGTCAGAAAAGATTGTAGAATAAAGAAACGGTGTTATACATATTTCTCTATGTAGTTCATGTGATTTTATTCTTAGTCTTGAATGTATTATGTTTTCAGTTCTCCACAATCTCATTTAGGAAAAGTTCCATGGAGAGGGAATACTGAATATTTGTTGAGAAATTTTTCTTAGATAGTTGCATCAAAATGATCTCATGTGCTATGAAATTTTCAATTGGCTAATAGAGTTTTATGAGCAGTACTTCCATACCATAGAAGATATTATATTTGACAAGAACACCTCCAAAAGAATTGAGATCATGCTAAAATCTTCTAGCACCTAGTTGCTAAAAGTATCTCACAATGAAAACTCCAATTTTTCAAGGAACAATTCAGTTTTTTATTGTTTTGACTATGAAGAATACTTTATGTAGTCACCTCCAATTGTAAAATAGGAGCATTGGAGTGATTTTCTTTGTTTCACATTAGTTTAATGTAAGAGTAGTAATTTTAAATTTTAAAGGAAATCATAAGCTTGTTTATTTCCTACGCTATTCACATTGCTAGATGCAATGCTTAATTTTAATTTATAATCTCAATCCATAAGTATACAATTGTAATATGTTTCATGTAATATAAACATTGGCATAAAAAGGTTGACCAAGTCATTCTAAACATAAGAATAACCTATATTTTATGAACATGAAAATACATCAATGTCATGATTACACCCTATAAAAGATTATATAAGCAAATCATATTAGTTAGTTGTGTGAACATAAAATCATATCAATATGACACAACTATCATTATATGCATATAGTTGAAAAGATAATTTCATTTTAAGTATAGAGAGCACCATATTACTTAAATAACACCAAACCTTCCCTGGAAAACTGTGTTCAGAAACGATATTAGAATCAATATAGATCTCATTAAATCAGTTTTTCCATGTTTAATTCTAATGCTCTAAAATATTTGAGATGTATATTGCTGTTGGTTTTGAGTGGACATGTTGCAGGACATACTATTGTATGAGAATTCTGTTTAATGCCAATATTTTCTCGCAAGCCTCACAATTGCCTCCTAGGTTGGAAAAATCATTTGAGTCAACTTTAGAAAAAGTAAATGTTCCTTTCGAAAGATATTTAGGAAATGTAAACAAAACATTGAACACTAGATATGCCACATGGTCAGTAAGCAGGTCTATAATTAAGTAGGAGACACAAAAGACAACAATCAAAAAATAAAACAAATCAAAACCACACAAAATATTTACAATTGACTTCTAATCCCCCTTATCAATACAAACAAAAGATAAGTCAATGCAAGCTTCACTACTGCCCTTCAACTTCACTACAACCTTTAAATATGAAAAGGCATTCATATATGAAAACCTGACTTGTAGAAAGAGCAATCCTGCAATCATCAATGCATGGAAACAAACTTCTTTAATAGTTTTGTAGTGTATGTAATTCACTTAAATACAAATTAGTGATGATATACTTAATGTAGCGCATTAAAGATGTAATAACTTTATATTGAGCAAGATTGCTTTTGAATAAAAATAATCCAACATGAATTGCAACTCTAATATTATTAGAGTATATCTAGAAATATGGAAGAAATATATTTGACAAAGTTGTGTGCTATTAGATAAAGGTTGATTTTCATAGTAAGGGAGTCCAGCTAATAAATTTGAATTAGTACAACAATCTCTTACATGGGATATGCTGCATGATAAACAAGAATGTAATGGTCGCATAAAGGATTCTATTTCTTATAATCTAGTGGTAATTTGCTCTCAATTTAGTGGAATTACAATAAAAAATAGAAAAGAAGAAAATTAGACAAAGTTATTATTGGTAGACTCTATGCCATGTGGTGGGAGATGGACACAGAATTACGTATAAACCCACATATCATTTGTAGACTGAGGAATAAACAGAGGTAATCAACTATTCTGGAAAAAAATGTTTAGATGCTTGGCTGGAGAGAAGCCCAAATAGTAGGACAATGTGTAACCCTAAGCTCATCAATATACCACCAATAACTCAGTAAATCAAAGACCAGTATTTATACTGTTTCAAATTGTCCATTGAATGAACATCAGGTGTATCAGATGAAAACTGAAAATTGAATGAAGAAATAGTGATAATATAAGAGGAGTTTATTTAATGGATGAAACAGTTGCATGAGAATGTAAGAGAACAAAGTACACAAAACAATGAAAAATGGAAAGAAGATGCTATTAGTTCCAAAGGGGTGAAGATCTCTAAAGTAGGTCATTTCATGATGGAGTTCATAAGGAAGAATGGCTTTCCCACAATAGAATAACAAGCAAAGATATAAAACTATTTGTTTCAGTAAAGTTTTGAGAACATCACTTGCTAGATTGAACTACTAGGAGTTGAAGAATCTCTCAATTTAAATGTTAAATATTTGTATGGATATCCTGGAGAAGATGTATAAAATATTGTAGATGAAGATGCAAATTTTTTAGAATGACAGATGCAGTTGTTTAGAACAAAATGAGAGAAAATTGAAAAGATGTGGATAAGAAGATTACTAAAACAATAAATTAAAGTTAGAAACAATCATTTTTTAAGGGTAAATCCCTGAAGGAAAGTACTTGAATTTTGGAAATAGGATTGTGAGAACCATCGAGGACAAAGTTTACCCATTGGAGTTTGAAGTGACGACACTCAATAGTTTCTTCCAACAGAAGAGAAGAATGCAAGATCATTAAGATAAGTGGAAGATAAGCTTTGGAAAAAAAGAGAAATCCAGTTCAAAATTATTGGAGATTTGCAAAAAAAATGGAATTTGATTAGAGATCAAGCATGATTTACCACATAGATCTCATTTTCAATGCATATTAAAAACTCTTACAATGTTCAAGAAAAATTGCTCTAGTTCCCTCTTTTACATGTACAAGATCCAAAGGTATCTCATATGAACAATAACTGTTGATCAGTCCTTGCTTGGAAGCAGACTTTAAATTGTGTCAGAGAGATTAAAAAGGTTATTGTGAATAGATTGAAGCAACAACTATATGGAGACTAATTTTTGTTCAACTCATTTTTCTAAGATTCTGCTTTGGTAGGGTTTCTTAATATTTTTCCTATAAACTCTGCCCATTTTTCTCATCGGCATTGTTGAGAGTGTTGGGAAATGTAATTTCTCCCTCAAATGAGATGTAACAATATTAATTAAATTAGAGGTTTCTAGAGGTTCTAGCTGAACTAGAGATTAGGAATAAAGTAAAATTTTGTAAAGTTCTAAAAATTATATTTTAGATGTTTGTAGAAACTTGTCGACTAATTCTAGATGTTTCTTAAGCTCTCTATAATAAGGGAACCATGTAATGATTTTGGATCAAGAAATTCAATACAAACATTTGGAGCAGCAGCTCATGTTTATTTGTGTGTTTATTTATGAATTGCTAGGTTTGTATTTGTTTATTGGTGTTGATCTATGTCCATCAACCACTATTAGATTGGTATCAGAGCTAGATTGAGATCTGGAAGAAACAAAAGTCATCACTGCCATGTATGAGGTTTGCAGCTCACTATTTGCAGCCAGCTGCCAGTCAAGTTTAGTAAAGGTGAGGTCACTATGAAATAATAAAAAAGGAGATCGAAAGTATCACAGCCTTGAAGAAGTCACTATTTTAGATTTTTTGAGGACCCGATAGCAAGGAAAGTCCGTTGGTCACTGGGAGAAATAAAATTTGCAGGTGTAGAGAAAACGCCAGTGCTGGATGCTATTGGAGACCCCTGGCAAATGAAGAAGGGTAATAAGGATCACTGATTTTATAGACAGTCCAAATAAAATCAAAGGTTGCCGATTAGGTTGAAGGTGCAATAGTTTTTAAAGGAAGAGAGATCACTGGTGCAAGAAAAGAGAAGATTGTAGAGCCTGTAGTAAGAAGATAAAATCGCTGGCATAAAAGACAAAAAGAAGATTGTAGTAAGTGCAGAGTAAATCATTGTTTTGTTTTGCAGATATTGGAGATTTGTTCGTTGTTTATAGCAATCTGGAAGTGTACGATTTGGTGCTACTGATTTGATAATAGATCATATCAGTTAAAGGAGATGAACGGTTGTCAGGTAGCAGTAAGTTAAATAGTATTTGGAATTGTTTTTTTTTAAGAAAGATTTATATGTTACAGTAAAAATCTGATTGAAGAAATGGGGGAAGAGCAAAAAGATTGTTCAAATTTTTACAAGAGCTCGTTGTTGTCAAAATTCAAGGGTTTTTAGCTATAGACAGATCAAAGCTAGATGATAATAAAGGACTGTGAAGTTTGCAAATTGTAGTTTAAGGGGGAGCCTGAAAGGATACAATAGCAGCTGTTGATTAGTACTATGAATGGATATCAAGGAAGAGGTGGCATGCGAAGTTTCTAGAAGAAGAATAAGGTAAGATTATTTGTTTGATTCAATGGGAAAAGCTGATAGAGTAAAGAAAGAGAAAACAAAAGATTTAGAAGAAGAATTAATAAAGGTGACGAAAAAAAATACAAGTTTAATATGTGAAAAAAAAATTTGGAAGAAGAATTGACAAAATTAAAAAAAGAAATGGGAGCAGAAAAATGTAACCTTTTAAATGTAATTAGTGATTCTAAAGAGTCAATTGAAGAGCTATAGGATAGGTTAAAGTTTGTGGAACAAGTACATAATTGGCAGGTGAAGGAATCATGCAAACTTAAAGAGAAAAATAAAGAGCTTGAAGAAAAACTAAAATTGTTTGATGAGATTAATATAAGGAATGAAGAATTGGAACAAAAAATGAAGTTGGTTGATGATTTAGAAGAAAAGGTGAAGAAATTAGAATAAGAGAGTAGTTTATACAAAAATAAAATATCAAGATTGAATGAAGAGAATAAATGTTTGAAGGCAAAGAAATCCATATGTGATGTTTCTTGTAGTACAGATGATTTGAATTTGTCAATTGATAAATATGTTTTTGCTGAAGAAATTTGTGATAAAAATTGTCAAAATGATAATGCTGTTAGATGTAATGGCAATGATAATAATATTGGTTTAAAGATCATGGAAAGAATGGGATACAAAGATAAAGGTTTAGGAAGGCATGATCAAGGGATGAGAGAATTAATTAATCCAATAATGAGGCCAAAGCATGAAGGTCTTGGATATGTGACAGGTAAAGGAAATAATGCAGGTGTAACAAAATTTGTTAAAGAAATGGAATGTGTGCAATGTTGTCTTTGTAATAGGAAAGGACATATGAAGGATAGATGTTGGGACTTACCTCCTTGCAGTATTTGTGGTTTGAAGAGTCATTTAGAAAAAACATGTTGGAACAGGTAGTGCAAGAAAGATTCTATGGAAAATTCCATGAAAATAGATTGTGGATGGGTTTATGGATCAAGTTGGCAGAAAATTACAAGTATGATCAAGAACTTGTTTAAGTATAAAAGTTTGCAAGTGAAAGTTGATGGCAATCAAGCAAGTTTTTCAAAAGGCATAACTAATAATAAGTTTGAAGATAATAGCAATCATGGAAAGGCAAGACATCTATAGAAGGAAAGACTCCAAGGAGTTCTCAATTCAAGTAGATCTGCAGATCATAGAGATGGTTTGAAGTTTGAAGATTTGGACAAAGACAAAGGCATCGTCAAGTTTGAGGATATCAAGCAAAGAAAAACATTTGTAAAGTTAGCAAACTTGATAGTAGTCAAGAGCAAGGAAATTTATGTAGCAGCATTTGAGGTCGAAATTAAGTGGGAATGTTGGGAAATGTAATTTCTCCCTCAAATGAGATGTAACAATATTAATTAAATTAGAGGTTTCTAGAGGTTCCAGCTAGACTAGAGATTAGGAATAAAGTAAAATTTTGTAAAGTTCTAAAAGCTATGTTTTAGATGTTTGTAGAAACTTGTCGGCTAATTCTAGATGTTTCTTAAGCTCTCTATAATAGGTGAACCATGTAATGATTTTGGATCAAGAAATTCAATACAAACATTTGGAGCAATAGCTCATGTTTATTTGTGTGTTTATTTATGGATTTTTGAGTTTTTATTTGTTTATTGGTGTTGATCTGTGTCCATCCACCCCTATCAGAGAGCACGACACAATTTGTGTTAAATCTTGAGGCAAGTCACTTGCCATGATTTTAGTCAAAAAAAATTGAGATCTAAACAAGGACAAACACTTTTTGTTGTGTTTTAGTTCATTCTAAAACATATCTATTGTTATCTAGTAAATGAAGGCATTGGTTATGTGGTTTTATAAGTGGTTGTTTTCATATATAATATTATTGTAATGCGTAGTGTTATATTCTTATTTGTTTCTTTTCATGGAGATATTCTGAACTTTGAAATGAATTTTACATTTATTTGGTGGTTTCCTTTTTTTCCTTGCTCTTGAGGTTATTTTGTAACAATTTTACTGACAAAATTATTTAGTGTTGAATGTACAATAGCCATTGTTGAAGCTATAAATAATGGTTTCCATAGCTATTTTCACATAAGTGAATAGTAAATATCAGATAATCTTCATATATTAAACTTAATATATTCTTCTTTGCAAATCTTAAATATTGTACAACACATATTTCTTCACAGTTTTGTGCCATTATACTAGCTCTTGTACTTTAAAGACCAAATATCAAGTTCAGGGATTGGTGTGATACAAATGACTAAAATTTTACAAGATTGTGTTGAGTAAGTGACAACAACTTGGTTTGGTTACTTGGTTAGGGTTGAGCGGTTAAATTTGGTACTAGTATACTTTTGATAGTATTATATTGTTTTATGAAACCACATGTCTATTCAAAAAATCAAGGGTGCTACATTGGAGAGATCATTTTTCCATAGACAAAGAGAGCTAGCATCTTTCCATTTGCATAAAATTTAGGTACAGTCAGTGCAATGAGTGCTGAGAGATGAACCACTACTCACTACTCATGAAACATGGGTCAATGAGTTTGACTCAAAAAAGTAGATAGTTGAATCCTAATAAATACCTCCTCCTTATTAATTAAACTATAGGGATACTGGTTGTACAAACATAAGTAACAATATTGTAAATCCAACGATATCCCAACTAGAAAAGTATCACATAAAAAGAAGTAACCCTACTTAGTTGTAAGGGTTGGGATCTTATCAATCAAACTGTAGGCATACTGACTGACACAGCAACCAGGAAGCAGCTAGAGAGAAGGCTAGGGATGCCTAAAATTATAAAGGTATTTTAGTTTAAATTGACTAAATTTTAGAATTCCCACTAACTACAAGAAATATTATTTACTCAGGCATTAATGCAACTTATTCTGAAATCAAATGCATAGACAACAAGGGTATGTGCAAAATCTTCATGGAAAAAATAGGCCCTTAAGTGGTAAAAATTTCAAAAAATCAAAGTTAGGCAACTTGACGTAAAATTTTGAATAAGTTATCTATATTATTTCAAAAATATGTAACAATAGAATTTGTAGAAAATTGAATGTAGTTTCTAAACTACTAGGTTTTTTTTTTTTAAATCTATTTGGTGAAAATTTGAAATTTCAATGCAATAGTACTTAAATTTTAGGGAAAAAATATGAAGTAGGGTCTGTCTGACCACCCTAACCACAATAAAATGATAATATTTTTTATAAGATTTTAGACATAAGTAGATGACTCATGTCTTGATGTGATGCATACTTTTTTGCAATTTTTTTCCAAGTAAATAATTAATTATGATTTTTTTATGAGACTCATCATTGTTAATACTGTGGTGGCAAAATTTACCCCCAAATATGTAAAAATAAAAGTGGCTGATTTGATTTGTTTTTGTTGATAATGCATTTCATCATTGTATCCCTTTTTTGCACTAAAAAGACTAATTATGTAATAGTAGATGATTCTGGCGCAATTGGTCAGGATTGCTTATAATTTTAACATTTCAAAATTTCATAATATGATTCTAGTTTGTTCATTACTTCACTATTTCTTATAAAAGTGTTCTATTTGGGAATTGATTTGTGTCAAATTTTGTTATATACAAATATGTGATTTTGATGTACATAGATAATTAGGTTCAACTTTTGTTTTCTCCTTTAACTTCTAACATAGGCTACAACTAACTTTTTATCCTTCCTCTTAAACTGTTAGTACTCCTAATGACAAAGGAGGGTAAAAGCCAAAGCACTATAAAGGTGGATGCTCTTGATTGTTCTACCCAACATTCAACAAGAATACAATCTATATATGTACTTCTAACCCTATACAGTACATGGACTCTATTACTCCCTCCTACAACTGGGATGCTCTAAGTTTGGATTTGGTAGCCCCTCACAATCTAACAAGTATTGTCCTTATGCATGTTAATGACACATCACTTGGTCTCATTTTTTGGTAGCTAAAAATTCCCACTTTAGGGATTCAGTGTGTTTTCTTTTAATGCCTTCTTCATGCTTTCTTTGTGTGTCTCACACACAAAATACAATTTTTTTTATACTTGTAAATATCATTAGATACTGACAACCATGCTTTATCCATTGCCAACATGCATAATTGATGAATCTCTTCAACTTTTTACATTTTTCCTAGGACAAAACTATTCTACCAATCTTTGGCAGGAACTTCATTGTCCTATAAGTTTTTGTTTTTATGAAAACCTATAAATAGAGATTTCAAGAGTTAAAATCCATAAAAATATGACATTTCTAATACATGCCTTAATCTAAGGGGGCTTTGCAATGTTTTAGAGTGCCAGATCGGTGACACACTGTGGTTCTTGAATGTTGTACATTTATTTTGTTTGTAGGCCTTTTGGCGAAAGCAAAAGCTAAGTGCGTAGAGTTTAGATGAAATTAAAATGAGTTCTTAGTGTTGAGGTGAAAGTGAATTTATCTTATAGAACATAGGGATGAAATCTACGAATAGAATTTCTTAGCACCAGATGAGTTTCTTAGGGTGGTTGCATTGATACACAAAAGTATAATGGTAAGTGTTTTCTCACATGAGGGTTAATGCATCTTGTTGTTGTTGTGTGATGGTGCAAGAGGAAGTAAATGTAATAATAAATGTTGTAGTGTTGGAAAGTATATTGTTTTTGGTTGCATCACTTGTGGTGGACCCGTATCGGCTGATCATTGCATGCCTGTGCATGCGACTACTAGAAATATATATATATATATATATATATATATATATATATATATATATATATATATATATATATATATATATATATATATATATATATATATATTTCTCTTAGGATAGAATGGAGGGAATATCAAGAACATGAGGGAAAGTCAACAGATCCAAACATAATGAGAGGCCTAGGTCATGAGGTGAAAAATAACAACCTAAGGAACTTAAGGAAAAGGGGGTGAAGGATGATAAAAGAGAGGAATTAGAGACGTTGGTAGAAGTGCTTAAGTGTATTCACCTTAGGAAGCAAAAAAAGAATAAGGAAGAAAAAATGAACAAGAGGGCCAAAAGTAAATTCTTAGCCCACCGAGATTTCCTATTGAATGTGGTCGAAGTGCAACCATGTTGAATGAAGAAGAGCTTAAGGAGTGTACACAACTAAATCCAACCTCCAAATTTTTACTGTTTTCTTGGGAGAGAGAATAGGAACCAGAAGAGTTTCCCTTATCTAAGAATGAAATGCAAATTTTTATGATATGTTAAAAAAAGTAAAAACTTTTATATAAAATAAAGATGTAAGAATCTGCATATAAACAAAATGAGACCTTGGTTTATAATATGTGGAGGTTTTGGAGATTTAATGTTATTTGAGATTCTGATGTAGGAGCATCCAGTGGTGTGAGGACAATATTGCATCACCCAAAAAGATGATTTCCATTTTTGTTCATGTTGTTTTCTTTTTGTAGATGTTTTTGCATTTCTGGATACCCTTTTCATCGAATAAGAGTTTCCAACTTTCAGAACTACTTTTCTACTTTTTTCTCAATTGCTATTTTTAGCACGTATGAATTTGAAGGCATGGGAAGACAAAAATTTATGGGAAGGTTCAGGACGGAAAAATAAGTACTTTGGTGAAAGAATTAGGTCAAGATCATTCACGGTTTGAAAGTTATTCAAGTTCTAGTTTCTTCTTTTTGCCCTAAAAAACCTTCTGAGTCCAATTTGAGGCCCTAAACGGTTCCGGATGGGCCCAAAAATTTGCGAAAATGCCAAAGTAGTCAACCATAGGCCTATTTTATAGAACATCGTCTTTTCGAGAGCTTTCTAAAAAGGTATTATCATTAAAGATCTAAAAGTTGGATTAAAAGTTATGGCTTCCGGAAGTTGGTGCATATTTTAGAAATGTGCTAATTTTCAAATGTGAATTTAAATTTGAATTTCAAATTGTAATTTTGGCACCAAACCACCAAAACTCATAACTCGAATGTTGTTTTTGGCTCCAAACCGAAAAGGGGCTATTTATGGGCTAGTTTCTGATTTTTGGATAGCTTTTTGGAGAAAGAGTTCGCATGTTGCGAAAGGGGAATTTTCTGTAATTCTGTAAAAAAAATTTGAAACTCTATAGCTTGCATGTATCACAGAGCTTGAGGATTTGAGATCCTCTCCATGTAATATTTTTATTATTGAATAATAATAAAGTTTTCTAGTTGTGAGCATTATTTCTGTGTCTCGGGTTTGCTCCCTCGTCAGATTCAATGCAAGTAGATGTTGGAAATAATCTTTTATTATGAATGTAATTAGAGTCTTAGAAATTGGGTTCTCAAGTGACCATGCATATTCTCCTACTCACCTCTGATCAAGGTGAAGTGTAGCATTGTGCTCCCTTCATATAATGTGAAACAATGGATATTAATATTTTATTTTACTTTATGGCGTGAAATTTCAAGATGTTGTGGGCTAGTGTTAAGTTTTCCTATTTTATTTATGCCTAATTATAGCTATCAAGATGCTTTTCCTTGCAATTATTATGAATATGTTGATTGCTAAGTTCATTTTACACATGATGATTTTCTTTTTGCTTGATATCTCTTCATTTCTTTACTATCGATGGTTATGATTAAATGTGTTGACTACTAGTCCTATATTATGCTATGATTATGCCATGAAAGCTGTAGTGGAATTTATAAGGGAGTAGGATGTCAAGAATACACTAGGTTCAGGGTGTGTAATTGTGTACTAGAGAAAGAATGGAATGAAACTTTCAGTCGATGCTAGGTAAAAGAGACAGTGGGTTTGTAGATGATGCAAATGCATAATGTTTGTAAATACGATAACATAGTATTTCCAACCTTGTAATTGTGTTGCTTCAAAGTTGTCATTAGTAGTTGAAGGCTCCTAGCTTGAGGATGATAGGTGAGCTTTATGACAGTCGACTCTTGATATTGCATCTAAGATGAAGTAGATTAAATCTATTAGTGTGCTTGGATGGTGAAATTTTTTCTCTAAATGGAATAACATTGGCTACACTCTAGCAAGGAGTATCATATGTGATTGGTGTGTTTCACTGTAATCAAAGGGCAGACGCATTATGAGGTAGTTGTATGCTTTATTGGCCAATAGACCATGTGTGCACCTTATATTGATCAATATAATTATTTGAACTCCAAAATGAGGTATGCGGAAGTTGCACGAATATGGAATATTAGTAAGGTATTTAATTATCCCAAAGCATGTTTTATGAAAGGTCGATTAGGATCATCACATAAGTGAAAAAAATAATATACTAACATGTGAGATGCATATTCATGTCATAGTTTTCCTTGTGCAAGTGAAGCACTAAAGTGAGTCATTGACTCCTTTGTGTAATAATTACATTTCTAATTTTTATGTGAGATATATTTATTTTTGATACTCATTGTTTTTATTGGATCAAGTAAAGATCATTATAATCAAACTACTATAAATTCATGCATTTCATATTTTCTGCAAGCAATGCACTTGTGCAAGAGATGCACTTAGCATGTTTATAGAATATAAACTTGAGCGAGTAATGCTCATTATATGCAAAGCATATACCCTATTTTGTGTGAGAGAGGCACTACATATAAGTTAGGTAATTATACCTTGTGCGAGTTATGCACCAGGGATTCATGTCTTCTTATTGTTCATTCTATGTGTACTTGTGCTTGTAAGCACTATCGTGATATTTGATTTGTATTTTATGTAATTAAAATAAATTATTCTTGTTGAATGTGTTGCATGTGACAAGCTTTAAGCTTACCTTTTGGGACAAGATGTTGAATGTGGGTTAGTAGAGAAGGTGATCTTCTTTTTGAGGTCAACCACATTTTGTATTTATGCTCTGGCCAAAGCTATACTATACCATTGAATTTGATGGATAATGAATGCCTAGCTTCTATATTATATGTTTCTCTACCACATCTTGTATGTAAGAAATAATCCCATTCTAGTGTTAAATGCATATAAGGCATCAAGCATGCATCAAGAGTTTCCCTCCTACCAATTTTTATATAGGTTCTAGGCGCCTCATGCAGGACCAACTATTCTTCAAGTTAGGGAGAACCCCGTGGAAGTTTTGTGTTCATGGTTGGGTGTAAAAAGCACCTTAACCATGTTTTTTATTTTTGATAACTGGTTGGTTATAATAGCTGCAAATAGAATATATATTTGAATCTTTCAGAAAATGGATGTAGCATGAATTTGTACTACTTTCTATGAAAATTATAATTGTATTTGATCAAAAGTAGAAATCGTATATATTGTATATTTTCCTTCCAATATAGATTAAGAGTTACTTTGTTGGTAAATGGATGTATCAATATTGAAATTTGATGAACTTCTTATTTTGATCTTCTAATAATGAAATGATCTTTTTATGAAGACCTTATTGTAAAATTGAGATGTTTCTATTGATGTAATTTTTTATTACCAATGGTCATAGCAGGTGTGGTTGCTAAACCTACAAATATTTCAATGAACATTAGTAATAATGCCAAATCAAATACAACAAAACAAGCATCTATATGAGATATTGAATCATGCTAAATAAGCAAAGTGATAAAATACCAAAAGACTAAGCATGCTCAAACCTATCCCATATTGGACTGGTGCTATTGTGGAAAATAGCCCTTTCCCAACCCTTGCTAATGCCAATGATGATGATGCAATGGACAAAATCAGTTCTCCAATGAAGAGAGTGACTTTGCATAAGCTTTGTAGATGATTTGTGGAGTTGTGTCAGAATTGAATAATAAAAGAGACCTCTATTTATGGCCAAAAGTGATAAAAGAATGCCAATCATGGAGGATGTGGGACTAAAGATAAGCCAATGAGAAGAGGCCACTTGTCAACTTGTGATAGGCTTGAGGATGACCACATTTTGGTCAATGTGCCAAAGAGAGGGAGATTTCAAATTTGAATTTGAGAGATAAATGTTGAGTTTGACTCTTGCAAGGGACATGTAAGAGCCATGTAAGGCCTCATAAATGCTTTGTTGGATGTACATGTCCACTTGTTCTTGAATTCAAACTTGAGGGAATATTCCTCAAAGATGCCATGTTGAGGGAAAATGCTGATTTTAATAAATCAATAAATTGATTTATTGGTGCAAGTGGGAAAAGCTAGAGGATGTGACATGCATTAGATTAGATTTAATCAGGATTAGCATAGATGATGATTAGTTTATTTGACCCATTTGACTTGAATATTTTGATTTATTTAAATCAAAAGGGATGGAAGGTGATTTCAGATTTAATTAAATAAAAGGTTTGATTTATTTAATTAAAAGGATGGTGATGTTAGGATCAAGTTGACTTATTTAATTTAAACTGTTGACTTTAGGAGATTGATAAATAAAATTGATTTATTTGCTGAGTGGATGAATATGACCTAATCAAATGCATTATGCCAATTTTGCGTGTCTACAGTACGAAGTATGGGATGCTTGTTTTGCATTATAAGAGAAATTGTTATGATGTCTTGTGCAAGTAGGCATGATGACAAAAATGAACATGAGTACATTATTTTATGTGAATTCCTAGAATATGAATAATATTCTATGAAGCAGAGGAATTATCTTGCATGATTTTATTCATCATAAAGTGTTAAACTAGGGCATGTGCAGGATCATCATGGAAAAAATAGGCCCTTAAGTGGCAAAAAATTCAGAAAAATCAGTGTTAGGCAACTTGACATAAAAATTTAAATAAGTTATCTATATTATTTCAAAAATATGTAAGAATAGAATCTGTAGAAAATTGAATGTACTTTCTAAACTACTAGGTTTATTTAAAAATAAATAAAATCTATTTGGTGAAAATTTAAAATTTCAATGCAATAGTACTTAAATTTCAGGGAAAAAATAAGTAGGGAAAAAATTTAAGTCCGGATATGATGCATACTTTTTTATAATTTTTTTCCAAGTAAATAATTAATTATGGATTTTTTATTAAATTTTTTAAAAATATAAAAATTCATGTCGACCACCTTAACCTGGTCAAAACTTCATGAAATTTATTTTTTTTTTTTAATCCTATAGTATGTGAAGCATAGAATGTGACGCATGTTTTGGATTCAAAAAATGTGATACCATTTGAAAGTTATAGATGTTTTTCAATCAGCCTATTGATCAGGACTTTAGTCATAATTCTAATAGAAAATGAATAGTAATTATTTATTAAATTCAAACTAAAGCATAATCTATATTGGTGGAAAGTTGAGAATCTCCTCTAAAAACCCTTTTTGTTTCATCAATTTTGGGTAAAAAAAAAGTCGTCAGCCACATATCCTATAGATACACATAATATTGCAACTTTTTGGCCCGTCATGATCCTACACATACCCACTAAGTTGATTTAATGAGCAATGCTCTGCTAACAATGATTGCAAGTGAATGCATGTTAGATGAAGGAATTTTTGTAGTTATGAACAAATAGATCCATGGGCAGCAACACAATTGTCAGGTGGTTGATTTGACATTGTGGTAAGACAAAATTAAAAAGGTATGATATTTTTATCTTTAGTTAAGTTGATCATCAGGATGATGATTCTTTAAGGGGGGAAGGATGCCATGACCCCTACTTTCAATAATTAATTTATAATTTAATATTACTATCTAAAAGTTCATTGACCAAACTTTGTTTCATGTGCATGACATAAGAATACTCTTGACAAAGAGAGAGAGTATCTTCGAGGAGGGGATGTCTAGTTACTGTAAATGACTATGGTGAAAGAAATTTGCACACACACAAACACATAGAAATCACATATCTGGATTACAATTGTATTAATTAATCATATTATATTGAAACTTATTTTATTGTTGGTTATTTAATTAATTGGTAGCTAAAATTAAATGCTCATAGAAAATAGAAGAAATATTTTTTAATTTATTTCTTGATTTTCTTTAAAAATATTAAATTATTATTATTTATTTTTTTATAGATAACTATGATACATGATAATAAATCATGTTTGTTATTAAATATTGGTGTTATTTAATAAATTAGAAATAAACCATAGAAAAGAAAGCAAGATTTAAAAAACTAAAACAATGGGAAAGAAAATAATGAAAAAATAGAAAAAAAAAACTTAAATGTAGAAAATAAAACAAAAAACAAAGAAAAATAAAAATAGAAAAAATAAGAAGAAAGAAAGTAATCAAAAGAGAAATATCTCTCAGTCTCTCTACACACAAGATTCATTCACAATTTTCATTCAACAAAACAAAAAATCGACGAAAAGATAAAGAGCTAAACCAATTTTCAAGAGTTGTAGAAGACAAAACCACCAGGTTTCATTTCTATTTAATCTATTTTGATGTAGTAGGAGCACTAGAACAATCTATTTGTGTGATATATATTGTAAAAAAAATTTCCATTATTTTACTTATATTAAATGGAAAAATCTATCAACACTATCTATATTTTTGTAAAACTATTTACTATTGTGTATATTTGATATTATACTATTCATTATTATAAATAAGAATATATTGTTATTGCTGTTCAAAATCCATTTATATATATTTTTTAAAATTTTCTTACATTCCTTATTATGATTTGCAAATCATATGTAAATCGATTGTCTTTCCTTTATTTTGATCAATACACACATTTATATGAGACTCTTTTGGGATTGGTTCACTTGCCTTTTCTATCTGTCCACATTTTCATGTAGCCACAATCTATGGAAAAATATTGAATTTTTCCTTCGTTGTTGTTGGTTATCTAATATAGAGCTCATAATTTTAGAGCAATTCTATTTTTAGATTGTTTCTCTTGATACCAAAAATTGACAAGGTAACAACAACTTATGGGAAACTCAGTTTATGGGGGACCTTTTGCACTGAACTGAGTGACCTCCAGATTTTTAGAGAAGTTGGCTTCTTCTATAATGGGGGTTTGGAAAGGGAAAAGGAAATAGATATAAAAAATGAAGTCTAATCTAAGGTGATGCACAAATACTTAGTTCATAGGCACAATAAATCATAGATTTAAGGGCCTAAGTAGTAATTTGTGATGTCCTAGAAAAGCCATAAATTAAAGATTCAAGTTTAGACAATCCATTCATTGACATAAAATAATGTTGCATACATTCCTATTGATAAGAAAAGTCATAAGACATGATCAAGACCAGAAAAATTGCATTCAATTTATAGAAGTTCACAAATGAATTATCTAGAGAATAGTAGTACAATCTAAAAGTTAATCAAATAGCATAAATAAATAGAAAGAACGAACAATTAGAATAGTCTAAGAGTCTTTGCAATCAAGATAAACTAAAATAAAGGCCTAGTGTCTTTTCTAAAAATCAATGTTCTTCTAAAAAATCTGGGCCCTTCCCTCAATATAGAGAGAATTATATATAGCAGAAAATTCCCACCACTTGGCGAGCAATAACCAAAAAGATTTCAAGAATCCCCAACAATGATGTAGAATGAGTACTCCTCCCAGCCATTGCAATAGAAAAGATTCGAAGACCAAGCATCCAATCACTCCTAGCTCAGATACATCCCATGCAAATGATGATAGTGGCCCCAGCAAAATGCAACAGACAAGTGTCATTTACCCTATGGGAAGGAGCAATTATGACATGCTATAGCCAATCAAAGAACTTAGCTCCCTCCATTCATCGCCCATAGACAAAACCTGTAGAAGGGACACGTGGCTGCATAGCACAACCCATGCAAGTCTTTATCTTTTTTTCATTGAAAGCTTGCATTGAGGTGACGTGTGGCATGTCAGCGGAGCCCAATTCAAAGCAAAAGGAAGCAGTTGTTAGTTATGCGTGGTGAGGATACATGGTGGCAAAGCAGGGCTTCTTTGCAATGTGAAGGAAGGAAAGCCGTCAGGGAGCACAAGGTAGACACGTGGCAGAAGCAGTGGTGCTTTGAAAAAAAGATTGAGTGGCAATGTGAGATGCACAAGCTGATACTCAGCAAAAATTATATTCTCAAAGGTAGCTTGGTGAATATTTATTCACAGCTTTTGGTGACTATTAGGGGCATTTTGCTTGAGGAATGAAGAACCCAAAATTTCTCTGGATTGTGGACCAAAGCACTATCCATTAGGAGATTGGAGTCAAAGCTTGGAAAGAGCCATCTACAGAGGTGGCCAATCATCTTTGGATGGATTTTCCATGTTGCAAAAATTCTTCTATGCTCCACCTAGGTCGAGCACTTCCTTATAAGGCAGTGTTTTAGGAAAACCAACTCCTGCTTCATAATGAAAAAGTAGTTGTGCTAGAGGATGGATAAACTCTTCAATGTTAGTTAAGGTGGGAGGATGGCTAAGGTTCTAAAGAGCATTCAGGTCATTTTCCTTTTCCATAATTCTTTCTGCAATCTACTCCGCTATAGCAATAAAGACATCTTCAATGAATGGAGATGGTAGGCCCATCTCACTTAACCTAGAGAAAATCTCCTTCATAGTCTCCATTATTTGATTCAAGGTAGTTGGGGCCGCCTTAGTGCATCGGAAAGCTGAGTGACAATGAATGAACTTGTTTACTATCTAGGAAGAAATATTCCAATCCTTAATTCCTGTAGGCCTTGGTGAGGTCTTCATCAGAGACCAACTACAGCTTGGTGAGCATATTCTTTTCTTCTAGGATCCTTTCCGAGATGAATCGTGGGAATTGCTCAATTGTGCTATGAACTTCGTAACTTAGTTGCACTGCCATAGAAATGAATCAAAGTGTGGGATGCAATGTTTAGTAAAAGGTTTTAACCTTCTCCTAATATGAAACATATAGCTTCTTGACCAAGGGAATAAGATCCGGCTGTGCAGGGGAGGTTAGGAGATGACTCTTTAGAGAGGTGATCTTTGCATCCTTTAAGCGAATGACCTTGGCCAATTCTGTATTTTTCCTTTTCTCAGATGCTAGCTGCTCCTTGGAGTTGTTCATTTCTTTTTTCCAATTCTCCTCAGCTTGGGAGTGATTTGCCACTTCTTAGTCAAGATCTAGGACTTTGTTTGCTAAAGCTCCTTTGCTAGCTACGCCTTGCAATCCTCAAACTTGACATCCTTTTCCTGTAGCCTCTAGTCATACTCAGCCCACTGATGTTCTATTGCCTCATTCTTTTGTGCCTTTCCTTGATTATATTCAATAAGACGTCACTCCAACTCTTTGTCCCTTAGTTTCACATTTTGTTCTGCTAGTGTCAGTTGGCTCTAGTATTCATGGTTTTTATTGTGCAACTCATTAACTACAACTAGGTAAATAGCTTGAATCTTTTCCAACTCTTCTTGAAGTTTTTAATTCTACTCCTCAGCATTAAGCGCTCTTTCTATCAAATGTACATTATCTGCTTGTAGGGATTCCTCCCTCTTCTCTAAGAAACTAGCCTTTTCCCTT
The DNA here is from genome assembly GCA_007258455.2 of Sequoia sempervirens. Taxonomy (NCBI): domain Eukaryota; kingdom Viridiplantae; phylum Streptophyta; class Pinopsida; order Cupressales; family Cupressaceae; genus Sequoia; species Sequoia sempervirens. The sequence goes on from VDFB02000017.1 coordinate 501,280,839, forward strand.
AAGGATTGGAATTTTTCATGCATTTTCTTTAGCCATCGGCTAGTTTAAAGAAAGTCAAAGGTGACCACCCATTGTGTTACCTCCATGAGTTTAACCTTATCTTGCGGGTGAGCTAACTTCATGTCAAGACCAACCGCATACATCTCATAATCTTTCAGATGCATTTCCCCTTTGTGGCTTGGATACCATCGAGTAAATGGTTGAAAATTTCAATGCCTATTGGGTCTCATCATAGACCATTTGTATCCTGGGTTTCACTGGCTTACTATCATCTTTGGCCTTGAGCTTCTATATTATGCTTGCACACGCTTCCTTTCTAGATTCAATTTGTGCCATGAATTGGGCCAATGAGAAGACTAGCTTGCCTAAGACAGAAGCACCAGGAGGTAGGGCATAGGGATAAGTAACTTTAATAGGTTTGGGCATTTTCTTCTTTTGAAGAGTGAAGGTCTGGGAGGAGAAGGGAGGCATGTTCCAAAACTTGGCTCAAGAGCCAGTAGAATGGCTTATCACCTACAAAGATTCAATTAGTGAACTGGTGGGAGAGCTAATGGCCTGAAATGATGCAAGAGGTTATATGGTAGAATCCACTTGTTGGGGGGTGCTACTACAATAGTTGTTTACACTTTCTAGGAGATCTTGATTTTTGCTGAAATCACATATTTTTAGAAAATATAATGATTTAAGCCTTGAAAAGTTCATTTAAAGGATTCCAATTGAAGAGGGTTTGATCAAACCACCTTAGACCAAGCCCCCTTGGATAGAACCCCGCTAGTTTTAAACCATACCTATAATGAGGTCTCCTTTACACCTATCAAAATGTTGATAAAAAACCACTTTTGATTTATCTTTTGGGGGATCAAATGAATTCATTTAAATTTAATTTTTTTGTAAGTATTTATTGCTTATTATAAGCTTCCAAAAAAGTATAATTTTAATTAAATTTAATTTGATTATTATATTTAATTTTTATTTCTTGTGAATGTAGGTATTTCATCAAAAATAAAGCTCTTTGTTCTACACGTGGAAAAATAGTATATTATAACAAAAAAATGAAAAATATGAGTTCACTAGATATTGATGTCCATAATCTAGCAAAAAAAGAAAAACTAAATTTTGATACATACAAAAAAAGTTAAGCACTGTATGGTCATGCTATGTCTGGATTGTAATTGGTTTGACCTTGAAAATTGATTAAATAAAAAATAATCAATAAAAAGATATCTAACTAAGTGGAAGCACTAGATATCAGAGTTACAAATTTAAATTCAAAAGAATTAGAATTTTATCCTTCATGGAAAAAAAATTATGCATTATATGGTGAGAGTCACTTTTTAAAATGTTGTTTTCTAAAAAACTAGTTTTTGAAGGGAGATAGAAAAAGAAGTGCAATTTGATTCCAAAATTTTGAAAAAAATATATTTAGAATCTATAGACAAAATGTCATGAAACTCTAGTTTACATCATCTTCAAATTTCTCACAGTTTAGCCATTATAGGTGCCCGAAAGTGAAGATTTAGTTAAAAAAATTATTTCAATGTCTAGTTTGGAGAAAAATTATAAACCACTATTGTGGGATCACCTTGGCGAAGAAGGGAAAACTTTGCAGTGATAGTAGTAGAAGGGGTGACAGTAGTGGGTAAGCTTTTTGAGAGTGAGGCAATGAAGGTCTAAGCAGTAGCAATTGGGGTAAGAGTTCATGAGGGAGTACAAGCGAATGGAATTTCCTATGCAAACTAGGAGAAACCTCCCAAATGCATTGGATTAAAAGCAGGAAGCAAAAGGCCAGCGCTCATGGTGATGGGTGCCAGAGAGACAGTGGAAGATACTAAGGAATGAGAACCAAGAGAAGGAGTGAGAGTTACCTATTGACTGGTCGATGACTGCTCCCTGCTTGATACTAGCTCCTCATCCTTATTTGGTTCTTGGCTGGCCACAAGCACCTAGCTCGTGGCAGGTTCTTGTGAAACTTCTCTGAAGCTAGTTCTAGTGTGCTACCTCTTTGCAGGTAGAGTTTCTCTAACCTCAACAGTTACTGTTGGATGTTGCTATAACACTCTTGTCACCTTAGCAGCCCAAGTGAGTGTGTATGAGGCCCTTGATATATTCATTCGCACATTTGTAGCCACGTATCTAGGCTTTCTTGTACAAATTTTCTCTTGCAAAGTGGAGGACAAGGAAGTCCCTACTTCTTCTTCTTCCTCTTCTTTTTTGGACCCACCTTCAGGGTCATTGCCTTTATTAGTGTTGGAATCAAAAGTTGCATGCTCATCATCCCACCATTTCTCAAATTCTTTGTCATCCTTCAAACTTCTGTAAGGGGCATCTGACTGTGCTATTTCCTAGTAGTATTTCTAGAAGGCTTTTATTTTCTCATCTATCCATTCCTCCTCCTTTCATAGCTTGTTGTACATGGTACAATCTATCTCAACATTCTCTTTAGCTCCTACCACAATGAAGTAAAATTTATGCCACAACCCTCTGTGATCCTGTGTGGGGATATGCACTAGATCAACATAAATTTCATCTTTGTCCTCATGTGGGTTGTGCCTCTTTTTCTAGTAGGGTCGAGAAACATGTATAATATTCATGTGTGACTATGGTAAATCGTTGAAAGGGTTGTACTCCCATTTATCACATATCAAAACTAACCCTAAATGAGCCAACTTATCTTGCAATAACTGGTGTGACTATTTCTTTGCCAGGGCTACTAACTTAAAACTCTATGGACAAGAGAAAGATCCTTTCCTTTTGATGCTTGTGTCGCTACACATAGTAAAATCAATAAAGCACACTTGCTGATACATTTTGAGTGCTAGCACTCTATCTGTGATGCATGTTGGGAGTCAGAATGGTCGATCAATGAATCCTCATGTCTGGAAGATTGTGAAATCTTTGCTGAAGAACTAGTCACAAGTAGTAACAAAGCTCTGCATATATCTATCTAGCTTTTTCTATGTTGAGTCGGACCATGTCACCTCCTCCTTTTAAATCCTGCAAAACTGGAGTTATAAAATAATCCAAAAAAGTAGTGCAGTCATATGTCTTGGAAAGGAAAGGTGTCCATGTAGACACCAAATTCCTTCTCTACTATTCATCAAAAATTGAAAATTCAAAATATTTTCCAAAGAAATTAGGATTCTGGTGCAGAAACATATGGGCCAAGAAAGAGAGGAACCAAAACTTCCCTTCTACCTTGTAATTTTCTATTTTCTTTATCATTTCCTCTATGAGAAATTCAACAAAATCATACTAGAAGATATTGTGTTGCCTATAGAATTGGAAACCTAGCCCTAATTAAAAGGCATGTACCATCTTGTTGGAATCTAGGCTGCACACAAATGCTAGCATTGAGAGGGTGTCATGCATGTCTTCAACAAACAAACCATGCTTTATTGGGATACTTGGAGGCTGAGCGCTTTGGATTTCTTTCTTTCCAATTTCTTCAATTAGAAAATTTGCGCTCTTTTTCATCCCCCTCCATCTATTTTATCCTTTAGTAGGAGTGAAGGACTCAATTTTATCTTGCCTAGTGGACGGGTCTGAGATACACAACATGTGCCAAATGGCTGGTAGGGTGATATTAACATGTAAGGTTTGGTCCTCAATGTTGCGGTTGCTTGGGTTATAACACTGGATGGCCACATCCACTATCTCTGGGAAATAATGCACCAACGAGACCATATACTATGGAGGCTCACTGTACCATACCTTCTTTTCTATCGATATATTCTTTTGGAACACCTTTATCCTTGCATAGGCCACATCTCTCAAATTTTTGGTGTTTTTTGAGAGGAAAGGGTCATGGATATTGTCCCATTTCTTGATGACCCACTTCTTGTTTCTGCAATCCTTGGGCCTATCTAGCTCTTTTGTGTGTTCCCATTCCGGCCTCACTGAAATTCCAAGCATAGCATATGATATTCCCTCGTAGACATAAACAACCTGTGAAGATCGCATAGCATCAAGCAAAGGTCGGTCTTCTTCCTCTTAAATCTCCTGTGATGAACCTTCCGCTATTTTTATTTTTTGAAAGCTTCTGCAGGGCTTAAATTCTCTACACTTACTTGACTTTAATACAACTTTACTCAGTTTTATGCAACTTGAAACCCTTCTTCACCTAACTTATCATATTTCAAAAAGACCTTTAAGCATTAAAATTTTTGCATGCAATATTTTTGCTATTTCCCCAAGGTGGTAGAAATAAGTGGGCTTTTTGCATTTAATTTGGCATGTACCACCAACTCCTTCTCTCGTACAAAATGGGATACGTGGCATTCTAAGGTGACAAGAAGGCATCATTGTGTTTAACAACCGTGCGATACAAGGCAATTTCCTTGGAACTTGGGCTGGTGATTTTCAATTTAACTTAGCATTCATATGCATTGGCAATTAATATCCCAAACAGAATGATTAAGCCAAAGTAACAAGCAGTGCCTGAAAAGATATCAATCCTACCTCAGTTTCTGGGAAGCACCTATGAGGTGACACAATAGCCTACAGACTGTGCAACTCACTGACGATGAGTGCCACCATTTTTAAGCTAATTTATTAGCTCTCATTAACTCTACATGCATTTGATGTGCTTAGTAGACACAACCAACCAAAAAATGCGAGTAAACCAAGCACATTTTCCAAGTTAGCATTCGGTGATCCTCGTATTTTTGAGTAGCTGATAAGCACACCTTTCCTCATTTTTTCTATAAATAGGCCTCTAAGTAGTGAGAAAATCACACTTATTATCTGAGCATTTTTAGCAATAGGTCATTGTCTTAGTGTTTGGCTATAGTACTGGCAAGGTTTTCATAGGCTAGGCAATAGGCAAATTTTAGAAGTAGTTAGCAGGAAATAGCAGTAGGTTGATGCCATGGAGACTCCTATTAGGTTAGTGTCCTACAAGTGGTAGATAGCTTTCCTTGGAAAAATTTCCACTAGGCATCTAAAGAGGATGACAAAAAACAAGCACTCGCTAGATTTGATAGCCATGAAGTGGGTTTTGGGTTGGGATTGTCTTGAGAACGAAGACAAATACCATGTCAATACTAATGTTTGTTTGCACTTCGTTGTTTCAATGTTGGATATTGGTGTCCCTAAGCCTCTAATTTTGAAAGTGGCCAAGGAGATCTTTCGTAGAAAGTATCTAAATGGTTTAGGTGAGGTTGTCGCTCATGCTGCATATGGGGTAGCCCTGTTGACAGCCAGTGACCTTCGACGCTACATCTAGGAGGAAGCAGTTATTAAATGGCTATCATTTCTTAGCGTATTTCATCTTCAAACACACCTGGATCACCAATAGAGAGTGATGCAAGCCTTGCACTTCCTCTTCAGGATTTACAATGTGGTTCCATTCTACAACATTGACTGGTATACTAACTTCAGGAACCTTGTGTTCCCTGTGCTAATGGCTGCCATTCAAATTGATGCTGCTTCTGCTACTGGTGGGCCTGTCGATGAGCCTATACATGAGGACATGGTAGACGCCATAATTGACGTGTCAATACTCACTTCTCATGCTTTCAAATGAAAATTCCTCCTATATTTTTGTTTTTTTCTTTTGAAAATACACCACCCGTCACTTGTTAATTTTGTTTTTTTTGCCTGAAAAAGGCCACATCTAGAATAGATATGAAAAGAAACAGAGTATAGGCATATACTTTTTGATTGTGGCTCTTTACTCTCAAGCCACTTTTATTGTGTAAATACAAAAGAATATATATAATGAATATAACTTTTATAAAATTATGGGCTCCTTTCATTTTTGGCGTTCTTTAATATAGGCTTCTTTCCTTTCAACACACTTGTTGATTTCTTTTGTATGCAAATGTTTTTCTCTTTGTTATATTTGCTAATAATTTTTAACTACCCTACTTTCTACAATAAGGGTAGCTTCTTCGTTGAAGAATAAATTAATTCTTAAAAACACCAGCGAACTGAACAAAAAGGGAAATAAAATAAAATCACTATTAACATATGTACAATAGTGAATTTTTCCACTTAATGGAATAGCCTAAGATGAATCCCGTTGACTAGAATTCCCAAGGCTTCATGTTCCATACTTTCTAATTCGAATGAATTGTGCTCTTTGCAATTAATGATTTTAAATGGACCTTCCCATAGGCTATCAAATTTTCCATGTTGACCTGGCTTAGTGGCCATTTCAGTAAATTTTAGCACTAAGTCTTTACACTTTAAACCTTCGTTGGATGTTTTCTTTTCAAACCATCACTTGATGACTTTCAAACCTCCATGGCTATTAAGGACTTATCTCTCTTTTCCTATACTTATAACAGTTTAGAAAATTCAAACCTCCATGGCACCATTTTGCTCTATCTCAAGGTATTTTAGCAATTGAAGCACCAAAAACTCCATAGATATAGGTAGGAATGCCTCTTTTCCATATACCAAATTATAAGGTGAAGTCTTAAGGACTTTCTTAGGAGTTATGTGGTCTACCCAAAGTGTCTCTCGGAGGTTTTTGTGCCACTCTCTTTGGTGTTCTACACCAATTCTTTTAAGGAGATGGGCCATGTTCTTATTTGTCGACTTAGCTATGCCAATTCCCTGTGGATAATAATTTGATGACGTCTTAAGCAATATGCCATGTGTTAGTGCAAAGTGACATACCTTTACACCTAGGAAGGCTCTGGAATTATTCAAAATGATAGTCTTCAGAGGGCCAAACCTTGACACTAGCTCTTCAAATAGATCCAGTATCTCTTCTTGATTTGCATTTTTAAGTGGAGCAACTTTTGTCCATCTAGTGAAGTAATCCATAGCCATTAGAATCTACTTGTGCCTAGTGCTGGAAGTGAGATTGATCATCCTGGTGAAGTCTAGGCCCCACTGTGCAAAGGGCTCATCCACCACTATAGGCTTAAGAGGCATTCCATAATTCTTCCTTCTTCCTATAAAGAGCTCGCATTCCTTGCAAGATTTCACTAAGGAATGTGAGTCATTGAAGAGAATCAACCAATGGGTATGTGTAGGATCATGATGGGCCAAAAAGTGGAAATATGATGGGTATGTCACTGACAACTATTTTTTTTTCCAAAATTGGTGAAACGAGAAGGGTTTTCAAAGGAGATTCCCATCATTCCACCAATATAAATTATGCTTTAATTTGAATTTAATAAGTAATTATTATTCATTTTCTATTCAAGTTATGACGAAAGTCCTGATTGACAAGCAGATTGAAAAACATCTATAGCTTTCAAACAGTATCACATTTTTTGAATCTAAAACATGCATCACATTCTATGCTTCGCATACTATAGGATTAAAAAAATAAATTTAATTTCATGAAGTTTTGACTAAGTTAAGGTGACATACAAGCTTTTATTTTTTTTAAAAATTTGTAATAAAAAAATTCATAATTAATTATCTACTTGGAAAAAATTACAAAAAATATGCATCACATCGAGGCATGAGTCCTCTAGTTATATCTAAAATCTTATAAAAAAGTATTATCATTTTATTGTGGTTAGGGTGGTCAGACAAACACCTACTTCTTATTTTTCCCCTAAAATTTAAGTACCACTGCATTGAAATTTCAAATTTTCACCAAATATATTTCTTTTTTTTAAACAAACCTAGTAGTTTAGAAACTACATTCAATTTGCTATAGATTCTATTCTTACATATTTTTGAAATAATATAGATAACTTATTCAAATTTTTATGTCAAGTTGACTAACTCTATTTTTTCTAAATTTTTTGCCACTTAAGGGCCTGTTTTTTCCATGATGATCCTACACATACCCCAATAGTAAGCCGCAAACATGATCTTGATGGTGGGGTAAAAACAAGAAGTTGGGGACATGAAGAGGGGAAGTTTCAACCAAAACAAAAATCTCTTAGAAAACATGTACGCATTATTAAAAAATGTGTATGCATTATACTTCAGGTAGTCGAGCCTAAAAAAATGTGTATACACTTACAAATGTGTATGTGTTATATAATGTGTACGTGTTTTATAACATACATATAAGTCATTTATTTGAAAAAATAAATACCTTTACAAACGCGTACGCATTTTAAAATGAGTATGTGTTTTAAAACGGATATGCATTTTGAAATGCATACGCATTTGTAAAAAGTATTTATTTTTTAAAATAATCAAGAAAATAAAGAATGCATATGTGTTTTGTAATGCGTATGCATTTTTAAAAATTTGAATTCCCAACCTACATGTTGCCTATGTTTTAGACTTGAGAAAGGCTTGGCAACCCAACCCTTAGCCTTTGACCTGCAACTAAAAACTAAGGCAGATTGAAGAAGAATGTCCAACTTTGTCAATATGGTTGATGCACTTTTTTTCTAAATCAATCTATAAAATTAAAACCCATTAGAAAACACATTATCTAATTTCCAAATATATAATTTTTATTAATATTGGATTATTTTTTCTATTTTTTAATTAATTTCTAAGCAAACTAGTCCTTAAACTTGAAATATCAGGAATTTTTTATTTTTTAATAACTTTTTTTTGGTTAAGTTTCTTGTAAAAAAAATTATATGGCATCAAGCTTCAAACAATTCTCTACACAATGAAAAAAAAATATTCAAAAAATGTTTAGTTTAGGTCTAGTTATGTTGCTCGTACAAGTTGATTTTTAAAAACAACAATTAAGGCCAATAAAAATTCAATAAAAAAAATATTCAACAAAAAATTGCAAGAATATTCCTCATCAATCTTCATGTTGTTAGCTCTCTTTCCCCAAAAGGAATTATAAAATAACTTTTATTTGGGTCAAAAAGTGGTGTTCGTACACATGCATGGTATGGTAAAAAAATGGGACTTTTGAAAGGCCGTTTTTATATATCCTTATCAAAATTTGATTTCTATAATATAGGTATTTGAATAATTTACATATTTGGAAACTAGATTCAAAATGATAAATTTCATATTATTGAATTTTTTAAAGATTCATTGTGTAAGTGCCTCAAATTTTCAGTCCAAGTGTGACAAATTCTGAAAAATAGAAAAAAAATTCCACTTTTTGAGCTTTTTATATACCCAACTTCTTGCATTAGCCCGATGGTAGTTTTAGCAGAGAAATTTCCACTCACAGCACTATTGTGGAAAGTGTCAAGGATTTTCTTTTCTTGCTCTGTAGTAACACATCACAAGAGGAGACCATTGAAATTTCTCTTGGAAAGGACTCCTTCCACTAGCACATATCTGCAATTATGTAGTCGATAGTATCTTCTCTTTTGGAAGGAAAGACCTGGCAGATACTTCCTTGTTTGCATAAACCTTACTCTATTTATTAGCCAATAGCCTTCAGAATCTCTCTCATTCATCAAAACACCTTTGGGTTTCTCTTCTTTAGTGGGCATCTCTTCATCATGCACCATGTATTTGCATAGTCCCCTTCCATGGATGGTTTTGGTGGGTTTGACCTCAATGTCATATTCAAGGATCTTGGTGATCCAATTAGTTCTCCTTTCAGTGATTTCTCCCTCCATGATATATTCATGCACACTAGAATGTGCAACATAGATAATAACTTTGTTATAGGAAATTAGACGTTGAAACTTTTTAAGTCCCTTCACTATTGCAAATGCCTATCTTTCAATGAAATTATAATTTGTCTCATATTCTTTCAGGGTCTAAGAATAGAAATTCATTGGATGTTCTCCCTTTCCCTTATTATCCTTTTGGGTTAAGATAGTAGCAATGCTTGACTTACTACTGAATATGTACATTATGAACTCCTTTGATAAGTCTGGATTCACTAGTAGAGGAGCTGAGGAAACAACATCCATAAATTTCTCAAAGGCTTCTTTGGTCTCCTTTGTCCACTTGAATGTTTGGTCTTTTTTAAGCATCAGGGTGATTGGCTTGATTATTCTTGTAAAACTTGCTAACAAAATTTACCTTCCCAAAGAAAGACTGAGCTCCTTTCTTGTTAACTATGAGATGAAGCTTCTTGATGGATTTCACCTGCTTAGGGTCAATTGAAATTCCTTCTTTTGACAACACGTGTCCCAATAACTTGCCTTGTGATACTGCGAATACACATTTTTCTAGATTCAGGGAAACTTTGAACTCCTAGAATTTTTGAAAAACCATTTCTAACAATCAAAATGATCATCCTTAGATTTAGAAAACACAGTATGATCATCCAAATAAATTAGGATAATCTTATTGATTAGCTCACTGAAAGCGATATCCATTGCTCACTGAAAGGTTGCCCCTGCGTTGGATAACCCAAAAGGAATTTTGGTATATGCAAATGTTCCCCACATTTTAGTGAATGTAGTTTTGTTTTGATCTTCGTCTTTAACTTAGATCTAATTATAATCAGAGAAGCCATCAAGCAGGGAAAAGATTTTTGATCCTGCTACTGTTTGTAGGATCGACTCCATAGAAGGAAGCAGATAATGGTCCTTTAGGGATCCTCTGTTTAGGTCTCAGAATTCCACACACAGGAAGATATCTCCATTCTTCTTTCAGACTTGAACCAGATTAGATAACCACATGCTATGCTTGATTGAAAATACAATCTGTGACCAGATTAACTTTGTTAGCTCTTACACCATTAATGCTTCAGTTTTGGGTTTCACCGGCCTTTGTTTTTGTCAGACTAGTTTTGCTCCATCCACCAATTCTATAGTGTGTTGAATGATGTCGGGATCATATCCCCTTAAGTTATCATAGGAATAGGCCACTACTCCAGATTTCTCATAGAAATTGATGAGTCTTTCTTTATCATGTTGCGGGACATCTTTGTTGACTCATAGATTTCTCTTGTTTGAGACCCAAAGGTCTATATAGTCACTTTTTTCTACCATAAACTTTCTTTTATCATTCCTTAGATCATCACATTCAAAGAGGTTTTTGAGAGTGACCAATCCTTTTAGAAGCTTATTAGATCTGAGCTAGATGATTTGTCCCTCATAGGCCTCAACAACCTTTGGTTGGAGGTGATTGGCGAATTTTCATGACTGTTGGATGAATGAGGCAATATGTTCATCACTTTCAAACACTTGCCAGCTTTGATCATTATCAGGAATTGCAGGTCGGACTATCACTGATACAAAGTGTTTATTATGATATTGAAGGCTTCTAAACCCTCAATTAGGTCCCAAACTTGGTGTCGATAGGATCTCATGTAGACATTCTTTTCCATGGAGATTTCCTAAACTTGATTGACCACTAGTTTGAAATCTCTGAACACCATTAATTGTTTGATGCCCATCCATGCTACAAGGCTTAAACCTTGTACTAGCCCTTCATATTCAGCTTCATTGTTCAAAAAGTTACCTAAAAGAAGAAAGGTCTTAGTATTTTTCATTTTGTTGGAATACCTAACATATCCCTGCTCCAATGCCTACTTTTCATCTTGCTCTGTCAAAGTACAATGTTCATAGCCCTGAGGTTGGGCTACTTACAGGTTCCTCTGTGACCTCTAGAATCTCTTGCTCTTCATCATAAATGACATATGTGCCTAGATCAATGGCATGGTAATTTCCAAAAGGATCTGTGTCTATAAACTCATTTAGAATAGCCTCATCTTTTTCACTTATGTCGTTAGTCACTTCCTCATCTTCTAGCAGTTAAGCACAGTACATCTCATTTTTAGTGATGGAGGTGTGGGTGGCATCAAAGTTCATCATATCCTCATCAACAACATGGTGCACATGTAGTGGTTTAGACAACTTTAATTTAGCTTTGTTATTGGTTAAGAAATTTGGGTTTGTGCAGGATCATCATGGAAAAAATAGGTCCTTAAGTGGCAAATTTAAAAAAAAAAACAGTGTTAGGAAACTTGACATAAAAATTTGAATAAGTTATCTATATTATTTCAAAAATATGTAAGAATAGAATCTATAGAAAATTGAATGTAGTTTCTAAACTACTAGGTTAATTTTATTTTTTTAATCCTATAGTGTGTGAAGGATAGAATGTGACGCATGTTTCAGATTCAAAAAATGTGATACCATTTGAAAGTTATAGATGTTTTTCAATCAACCTATCGATCAGGACTTTAGTCATAATTATAATAGAAAATGAATAATAATTATTTATTAAATTCAAAATGAAGCATAATTTATATTGGTGGAAAGTTGAGAATATCCTCAAAAAACCTTTTCGTTTCATCAATTTTGGGTAAAAAAAAGTCATCCGCCACATACCTTACAAATACCCATAATATTGCCACTTTTTGGCCCATCATGATCCTACACATACCCAATCAAGTGTGTCTAGTCCAGCGATAAATATCCCCCTATTTTAGCAGTAAATTCCTAAGATAATCAAAGACCAAACATTGAAGGAACATCAATGATGATAGTATCTTGAGGCACGGTGATGCGAGGACAACCAAAAATAGTTAAGGGGAGATACTTGATGATTCCCAATGTCTCAACCTTGTTCCCATTGAGACACATGACTCCTTTCTTCATAGGTTCATAGCTAAGTTCTAAGGCTTCAGTTATTTGTTTAGGATGACTGTGGTGCTAGCACCTGAATCAATCAGTGAATTATGCAATAGTTTATCACCCAAAATGAGGGTTAGAAAAAATGGTTTTGGCTTACCTTTAACTTCATTAAGGAGTTCTTTTGAGTTATTTGTGAAAAATTTGGCTTGAGGTATTGGATGTACAACCTTTTCTTTTAGCAATTGTTGCATCGAATTAGAGCTAACATCTTCCTAGAGGGATTTATGAAGAAATGTTTTCTGCTTCAGGATAGCTAGGATGTCCCACGGGGACACATTTGCAGAAGAATTCTTTAATTATTCCACCACATTGAACGATGGCGGATTTAAGCATTTTTTATCCTTGGTCTTTGTTAACATAATTTCTTTTTGCAGTTGTATAGGTGGTGCAACTACGGTGATGGTAGGAGTTTAAATGGAGACACTTTTATTTTGTGGTGTGACTAGTTCACCCATAAACCTCTGCTTGGAGTGAGTGTTGTAATCAGACTGAACTTATGGTGCCTTTGATGTGGAAGCATCATTTGTGAACACGACATCCTCTTCTTCCATTCATGAGAAGAGAGCATGATCAAGAGCGATATTAGACTCCTATTCTAATGACATCCCTTGAATTTGTGTGGTAAGAACCACACTCTCCATTTGTGGTGAGGCACATACATAACCTCTATGGTCTAGAGTCATGTTTTGGTTGTGTTATTCTGCCACCTTTTGTTGTCAATTGTTGCATAGATAGTTTCGGGGAATGTGAGTGTCGCTATAGGGTAAGCATCAAGGATTAATATCATCAATGAGGTTGTTCTTCCTCGTAGTCAATTCTCTATTTGAGCTTGGTGGAGTCCCTGCTAGTGGAATAGGTACCGACACTATTTGGTTGGCTATTGGAGCTGGTGGAGTAGTGCGGGGACCACCTTGGTATTGATTCTGCTAGTATGAAGACTGTTTTCCTTTGTAATTTTAATAGGTAGGCTTCAAAGGCATTGAATGGTTCTGCTGGAGGGTAGTTATGTCATTTTCCATAGTCCACAACATTTCTTTAAGATTTCTCATTTCATCTTTGGAAGAGCCAGAAGTAGAAGCAACATTCTACAAAATTGTCACATATGTGTATATTGACTAGGGAGGTGTGGAAGCACTAGATGATGCAACTTCCTAGAGGAGCCACATGATTTCTAGAAATATAGGCATGATGGGCTAAGGAGGCAACTTTCTACAATTTATCAATTGATTCTCCACCTTAATAGCAACACTACCCCTCCCAAAGACTTGATCATAATAGAAATGTTGGTGTTGATAGATTTTAGATAGAATATGAATGCCAACTCAAGAGTTGGGAAAATAGTAACTGTGATCCTCTACTAGTTTGTATGAAACCTGGCATTAAAGTCTGTCATGGCCTCTTGGGGAGCTCGCTTTATGACAGATAGTTGATAGTACATCAAGGAGCAGTCTCGATCAATTGAAAACTTCTTGTAGAATGGATCTCTGAGGTCATCCCAAGTGTGGATAGTGCTAGCAGGTAGTGTTCAATATCAATCTAGCGCTTTTCCTTTAAAAGAAGCAATGAGGAGCCTCAACACTATATTTTGAGCAATGATTCCATGCACTAGGTAGATGTCGACCGCATCTTGTAGATGTTTTATGGGTGTTCTTGAGCCATCTTCGGTAAACTTGGGTATAGCTTTCATAGCAGAGGCTGAGATAGCAACCCATGTAGCAGGCACTATTGGTGCTACAAAGGGGATTCTGACATCCCATGCCACACAATTTTTCTTGGCTCCTACCATTATGGTTAGTGATAAGGGTGTAAAGCGAAACTGTTACCAACTAACTTATAGGTTGCATTTTTCCTAGTAGTGGCCCTAGTAAACTGGGGTCTTTTGTGGTTTGGGATCTAGTTATAGGTTAGTGGATCATGCACCCTTCCTAAGTGTAAATTTTTTAAGTTCTATCCCACCGGGCAAGCTAGAAAAAGAAACAAACTATTGATACCAAAAATTGACAAGATAATAGCGTCTTATGGGAAAATTAGTTTATGGGGGACCTTTTGCGCTAAACTGAGTGACCTCAGTTTTTTTAGAGAAGTAGGCTTCTTCTATAATGGGTGTTTGGAAAGGGAAAAGCAAACAAATATATAAAATGAAGTCTAATCTAAGGCGATGCACTAAAACTTAGTTCATAGGCACGATAAATCATAGATTTAAGGTCCTGAGTAGTAATTTGTGATGTCCCAGGAAAGGAAAAAATGTAAGATTCAAGTGTAGACAATCCATTCATTTACATAAAATAATGTTGCATATATTCCTATTGATAATAAAAGTCATAATACATGATCAAGACCAGCAAAATTGCATTTAATTTATAGAAGTTTGCAAATGAATTATCTAGACAATAGTAGCACAGCCTAAAATTTAATCAAATAGAATAAATAAACATAAAGGTCGAACAATTAGCATAGTCTAAGAGTCTTTGCAATCAAGATAAACTAAAATAAAGGCCTAGTGTCTTTTCTAAAAATTAATGTTGTTTTGAAAAATCTGGACCCTTCCCTCAATACACAAAGAATTATATATAGTAGAAAATTCCCACTGCTTGGCGAGTAATAACCAAAAATATTTCAAGAATCCCCAACAATGATGTTGAATGAGTACTCCTCCTGGCCGTTGCAACAAAAAAATTTGAAGAACAAGCATTCAGTCGCTCCTAGCTCAGATACACCCCCTGCAAATGATGATAGTGGCCCTAGCAAGATGGCATAGAAAAGTGCCATTTACCCTATGGGAAGGAGCAGTCATGACACATAGTAGCCAATCACAGAATTTATCTCACTCCATTCATCTCCCATCAAAAAAACCTATAGAAGGGACACGTGGCTACATAGCACAACTCGTGCAAGTCTTTATCTTTTCTCCATTGAAATCTTGCATTGAGGTGACACGTGGCATGTGAGTAGAGCCCAATTCAAAGAAAAAGGAAGTAGTTGTTAGTTATGTGTGGTGAGGATATGTGGTGGCAAAGTGGGGCTTCTTTGTAATTCAAAGGAAGGAAAGCCTTTGGGGAGTACAAAGTAGAAACGTGGTGGAAGCAACAGTGCTTTGACAAAAAGACCGAGTGGCAATGTGTGATGCGCGAGCCGATACTTAGCAAAAATTATATTCTCGAAGGTAGCTTGGTGGATATTTATTCACAGTTTCATTTAGCATCACCAATATTCTATACAAGAACATTTTCCATGTTTAAAATATGACCTATCTAATTTTAGTTCATTTTCTTTATTAAGTAAGAATGGTTTGTAGCTTTAGTCACCTCCATATTTGATTATTCTTGGTATAGTTGAACATTAATAGTATGAAAACTTAGTTGAGAATGTTCTTCCTTCAAGAAAATTCTATATCAATCCTTTTGTCATTTAACTTACAAGATATCATAGCTAGAATATAAATCAAGAAAATTTGCATTTATTGACATGAGAACCTAGTTGTGCCCATTTAGGCAGCCTCAAGCAAAGTCCAAAAACTTGATCATATTTACTAAGGTAATTTAGACTATTGATTCATGCTCTTCTATTTGATGAATACTTTAAGGTAAAACACCAACTAGTGCTCTTTATGAGTTCTAAAATAGTTTTCATGTTGAGTTTCCAATAGGAAATAAGGAATTCTTTTAGTTAAGCATAACACATCATCTTTTATCTTTGAGAATTTACTCTAAATAGACCTAGGTATGTGACACCTTAGAACACTTTACAATTCCCTTGAGTAGACTTCAACTAGAATGATCTACTTGAAAATTTCAACTCTCAGAAAAGCATGACCCACTACTCTTCTTGGTTTTCCTTGAGTAAGAGCTTAAATTTATAAAAACATTGCCAAGATTCATTTGATGCTTGACCAGTTATACTAAAATGATCATTATCATTCAATAAAAACATGTTGATGGTATTGAATGGAAGCCACCATGGTTAAAGTAGAATTATATCCCTTATTTAATTGAGATGATACTAATATATATAGATTTTCATTTAATAAAATTATGATCTGCATCTTAAATTCAAGGAAAACATTAATGTATTTAATTATCATTTGTTGATATATATATGTAGATTCATATCTTGATCTTTATATATAGTATTAAAGATAAGGCATAATGAAATAATGTAAAGAGGATATATTAGAATAAGATCATTCGATGTTATATTATGAATCCTTTCATATCGATTGCAGTAGATGGTAAGAATTTGTAACCTTGGAGAGGCATATTAAATTATGGTTGAGTATTTATGGACCTAAACAATTATTTTTAGATCATATTAATCAAACAATATATAATTAAATATTAATGACCCTTTAGGGAAGCTAAGTGTGTGATAAATGTTATGGAATGAAATATTAACAATTTACCCTTCAAAAACATATAGTGTTATTATTTTGCATTATTAGAGGCTTGAGGGAAATATTAATGAAATAGTAAAAACATAAAAATTCTATAAAAAAGAGGCCAATAACTAGTGGGTCAAAATTAACAAAATTTGAAATAAATCATAAATAAAATAGAACTAATAAAATAGAAATAGAAAAAATTATACATATAGTACAAATGCTATCCTAAAATATATAATATAAACATAATAGAAACATTATTGGACTTTGGTGGAAAGAAATAATCTACAGGAAGAGGTTGTCACAATGTGTAGCAATCAATAAAAAACCTTCAAAACTTACAAGAAATTGTGGAGTACCAAAAAGAGATGGAAAGGAATACTAATTTCACCATCCAAGTATTCGAGCAAGAACTCAAGAACAACCAAAGTAAATAGGCTAGGGATGATCTTTAAGAGGCTGCTAGTTCCAAGAAGAAGGGTAAAAAAGAGGATAGCTCTATCGTGCCCCCTATAATAGATGGTGATACCATGAAGCAAAAACCTCTATCTTTCAAAGAAATGGTAGGAAATCAATGGCCTTAGTTTATTGGGTGGCTAGTAACTACTCTAGTTTCTTGTTGGTCTCTTTCTCTTTAAATGTACCCTTTTTTTGTTGATTTGTCTTTTTGGCTATTTTAGGTTCTAGTTTCTGGGTGCCTCACTTTTCATGAGATCCATTGTGTGGCCTTCATGGCCATTTTATAATGGGTATAGTATTTTCTTATCTTCATCTTAACCAAAACATTGAATATTAGAAGGAAATGTCACAAATAATATTTTCATCACCTTTGGACAAAGTGAAAAAAATTATTCCCCTAAAAATTAAAAAAATTAGTGAAAAAATAAAAGATAAACATTTAAAAATATAGCTTGAAAATTAACCTATAAATAATTTCTAACTAGTTGAATAAATCCTACAATATGATGGCTAGTCATAAAACTAATGAAGAAGTATGGTTACAAGAAAGAAAATATTTCAAACATAAACTATGAAATATTAATATGTGGGATTAACTAGTCCCTAAAAACAATCCAGTTAGGATGAATAGTTCTGTAAGTGACAATATAAGAAAGAAAAATGACATAAAAAAATAAAAGGATTCTACAAATACAAAAGATGAAAAAGATTTAATTTTGGTGGCAATTTCGAAGTCAATGTGAAAAAAACCTCAAATAAGCATAAAAATATAATTTGCACAATACAAAATAAAAATTAAACATAAGAACATTTAAAATAAAATAAAAACATCAAAAATAAGATGCAAGGTTTTTTTTTAGGATGAAAATACTCTTCTACAAAACACACCCAAGGACAAAAAAAAAATGCTAAAGAACCTTACAAATGATTTGGAAAAGAAAATATTAGATTAGAACAAAGATCTGAGAAGACATTCCAAAATATATAATATATAATATATAACAAAATATAAAAACTATATACAAATATATAGTTTTTTAAAATTTAACTTGCAAATGTAATCCACCAAAGAGAGAGTAAACTAATTCAACCTACTCAATCCATTTTATTCATTGGATGTGATAAATATGAGATAAACAAAGAGTTTGTACGGACTATTGGTTTCTCTTGAGATATTTACTACATTGGTCGAATGTAATCAAATTTTTAGGTGTGGCAATATGTCCTTGAGAGGGGTTCTCGTACATTTTTGGGAAGGAATATAAATGGTTGATATCAAATATTTGATTATAGGGCTAGGATGTATTACCTTGCTGGAAAAGCACATGATGAAGAAATGTTACTTACATAAGTGGAGGAATAAAATTAATTCTAGTGATGTATGGCTAGGAATAAATGAACTTCATATATAAAATCAAGTTTTATGCTTTGAGGTGGAGAAAATTATTTTAATTTTTAAAGATATGAAAGGGGGACTATGTATTATGGAATTATTATAATTAATTTAATCAATCTTATTTGTTTGTTAATTAATATACATAGATTTTTCAAATTATTTAAATAATTTATTTAATTAGCTAGTAAAAACTAGTTGAACTTGTGAACCAATATCATATAATATGTAAGAACACGACAAATGAAGACATTAATAAGATAAAATGTAAGTTAGAATAGAGATTCCCCATAGAATCCATTAACATGATTCTAAATAGGAAATGAAAGCAAGAAATGCAATGAAAAACAATAAAAGAGATTAATCCTATTTAAATAATGCAAACTCTTGATCCTATGAGGGAGTTGGTGCCAATTTGACGTGGAAATTGGCCCTATCCCAACTCCTAAGCAAGCTTGATGAGGATTTGATGATTGTGATTCACTTGGTGATTGCTTCAAATGCCCTCCATGGAGAAAACCTACAATAACCTAGCTGCAATTGATGGATTTGGTGCAAATGCTAAAGCTCTAAGATGAAATTGAAGTATAATAACTTTGCTCAAATTGTGGATACCAAAATGAGGAATGAAGCCTCTTATTTATAGAATGTTGAGATGGAAAAATGCCCAAAAGAGAGAAATGTGGGACTAAGAATCAACAAATGGCAAGGTGCCACTTGTCAACATGTGAATGGAGGAAGCTTGAGCACATTTTGATCAATGTGCAAGTTTGAATTTTGAATTTGATGAAGTGACATGTTTAGTGGGGATGAAAGATGAGAGGTAATGCCAAGTTTGACTTGTGTAAGAGACATGTAAGAGCTCTTAAATGCTTTGTTGGATGGACAAGTCATGTGGGAGGAAAAATTCAAATTGGAAGAATATTCCCTCAAAGATTCCATTTTGAATGAAAAAGGAGGAATTATTAAATCAATTAAATTGATTTATGTGGACAAGTTACAAAATATAGAGAAAAGAGGATTAGGATTAGCATTAATCATGGTTTGATTAATTTAAGATGATGATTAGGTGATTTTGACTTTTCACTTAGATTTATGGATTAAAATAAATCAAAAGGAGATGGAAAATTACTTAGACTTAATTAAATAAGGTTTGATTTATTTAATTAGAGAGGATGGTGTTAGCTTTAAATCAAATAAATATTAATTTATTTAATTTAAATGAGATGACTTTAGAGATTAATTAAATAAAATAAATTATTTAATTAAAAGAGGGACTATAGGATTAATTAAACAAAGTGATTTATTTAATTAATAGAAGATAATGAATTAATCAGATAAAAAATGATTTATTTAATTAAGAGATGAAATTTGATGAATTTAATTAAATAGAGATTATTTAATTAAATGATTAGAGAGATGATTTAGAATGAACTAGTGTTAGTAAGATTAGGATTAGGTGCATGTACATTTTATGTGTCTATATTTTGTCCCGCTTTGAAGCAATGTACTTGTTGTGTTGGTTCAAAGAATAAACTGTCTTGATCAAAATTCAAAAATTCTTTTACTTTTTCGGATGCCCCATTGCTGCCCTAGTGGAAAGAATTATGTCGGTATACTGCCCCCTCAAGAGATTGGGTGAAGAGGTTTGATTTGAGGGTCAATCTCTCGGAAAAGAGGTTCAAGATCAGTTCAACTCGAATATTTGATGTAGATAGATTTGATGATGTAGATAGTCATTAGCCATGGGTAGCCTCATGCCTATTTTGATATATACCATGATAGTTACATTATTGATGATATGATGATGCATGGATGATATGGATGCACATGATATGATATGATGATGATTTTATGATTATGCAAATGGATGATAAATGTATGGTTTATGAGATGCTTAGAATAACCAATATATATTATGCAATGATGAAATGCAATGCATGCGAGATTATCAAAGTTTATTATATGATATGATATGATATGTAGATGGTTTGTGGATGTAGGATGGATGCATTTAGTGATGATTTGTGATTAAATATCATGGTACCATGTTAGCATGAAGGGAAGTAAGAAGAAAATAAGATGATGACAAGAGACACCAACAAGCCAACTTTATTAGAGATGATGATAATGATTGATGATGATGATGATGATGATGATGATTTTCTTACTGAAGAGTTGGGATTTTAAAAGGGCCAATTACCTTATGTTTGATAACACACGTAGACATACGATGCATCAAGGTATAAAGAACCAAGATGACATTGTACCTAGTGTGATGGACTTTAACTCGAAAAACAAATAGGAGTATTCTTGTTCACACTTGAAATACAAAAACCTTGCTAGGATGTACCTAACAAAGCAAGTATTCACCAAGTTATATTACAAGAACGTCCAACAAGCATAGCATACAAAAAGATAATGATTGATGCCCCATTCCTTTCTCTCTAAATTGCTTTCATCATCGAGAGGTCATTGGAATGAGTGCAATAAGATAAATCAAAAGAAAAGATCAAGGACATAAACAAGTCAGCCCATTGTCTAAATGATATATCCTAGGACATGCATTGTATAGGATGATGATGGTTTGATAAATTGATTAATAGGCTACTGATATAAGGTTGATTACGATGTCTAAAAATGATCAAGAGTTTGATTTTGTTTTAATGGTTTGCTGTTTTCTTTTGATTTTGCGTTTGAAGCTTTCTTTTGCTGATTGTTGTGGTTGTTTCCATTTGTTTTACCAAAGGATGAAGGTGACGATTTCTTTATTTTGGATGAGATTATTGCAGGTGAAAGTGAGATGAGATGGATGGATTTTTCAAATATTTGGATTTTTTTGGAGTTTTGAAATTTTTTGAGGCTTTATTTTAGTATTTTCGAGATTTTACAAATGTTTTGATTTTTCAAATTTTCAATTTTTTTTGTGTTTTTTGATATTTTATGAATTTTTTTTTTTTTGATGTTTTTTTGAATGTTTTTGGATTTTTGTGTCTTGGGGGCTTATCAAATATTAGCCTTGCCTACATTTAAGCTTAGAGATAACGTAGTTTGGATACTGTGTTTTTGATTTATTTTGGGATTTTTTGAGTGTTTTTGGATTTTTGCATGATTTTGACGATTTGGATATGAATATGTGTGATGATATCACTGATCTGTTTTGGGATTTTTTTGAAGACCAAGCTAAGGTTGATCGATCAGATCGATGGATTGATGATGATAACATTGTTGAGGATACACAACAATGCAAGGATAGTGTTAAGCAACACAAGGATTAGGATGGATATCCCAAGATGATAAGGGATTGATGATGATAACATTGTTGAGGATGCACAACAATGCAAGGATAGTGTTAAGAAACACAAGGATTGGGAAGGATCTCCCAAGATAATGATGTATTGGTTAGATTTGATTGTTCAGGATTGATGAAGCTTGGTTTGGAACAAAAGTTGGTTTTGAATGATTTGATGTGACATTGAAGTGAAAATTAGATGCAACTGACATTGATTGTTTGGATTGATGTTCAATGAAAGATAAAGCTTGATAAGGAACATCTTCTCATCAAAATATGCCATGGTCTAGTGATTTGGATTCTTGCTCACAAGTGGTTTGACCAATTTGATTTTATGCTTGCCAATGTTTGGATCCCCATATAAGCTGGAGGATATAGATCAAGAGTTATTCCCAAAGCAAGATGTAAATACCTACCCCCAGTGTCTAGCAATGTATGGAATGACATGGATGGATGCTTGGATAGATGTGTGGATGGAGGGATATGGATTATCTTGCAATAAGGCAAGGTGCTTGAACAAAGGATGCTCATTTGGATAGTGCTTCATGGCTCAAATAATGCTGGGTAGGATAGGATCAATGAAAATTACCCATGTCAAGATGTTTACCATAAGAAAGTGTAAAGTGTACACTAAAGTTTCATCAAGATTTAAGATAACTTGGACTATGGATGAAAATGGATGACAATGGATTGGATAAATGGTTCATGGATGAAATTATTTATTATGGATGAGATGGATGGAATGCTAGATTTATTATGGATGGGATGAGATGCTTTCACCTGAACTGGCTTACGTAGATGCTCGATTATACATATGATGCATGTTTTCTAGGTTTTCATCATGGTACTTGTTCAAAGCGCCACCGAAGTGGTTTTCACTAGAGGAGGAATTTTCTCTTTACTATTTTTGGATCCTTTTTTCTAATTTAGATGCTTTTGTCATAATGTGCCATTGATATCCTTCTTAAAGAAGCTGCTTTGCTAAGATATGTGCACTTGAATGCAAATTTTGAGATTCCTGATCTACTTTATTGATACCGAAGCTAACTTTATCTTTGTGTGCACATCGCGATAGAGTGCCTTTTGAATCCTTATGATGAAGGGTCACTGCCAATACATGGTCAATGTGAGAATTGGGTATCATGTGTGGAGGTGTGGATGGAGTTTGTTTAGGAATAAATGATGGATTGGTTGATAGTTTGGAACCTTTGAATCTCCAAACTTGGGAAGATGAGCAATGATGGGTGGATATGGAAGTGTGCATGAAATTAGGACCAATTGATTTATATACTTTGTACATTGCTTGAGAAGCCTACTTTTTCCTTTGTAGACATCTTTGATGGATACTTTTCCCTTTTCTATTTATCCCCACAGTTTCTTTGACTAATGGAGTTTGATAGGGATAATCTTTCTTTGTATTCTTTGGTATCCACTTGTATTTGATTTTTCTGATATGCTTCTTAGCTTCTTTTTCTTTGATAATGTTCTTTGTACTTTGATTCAAATATTTCTTTTGATGTTGGTCCCAATTCATGGATGGGGTGATGGATGGATGAAGATTCATGACATGACTGGTTGTAATATTAACATCAGTTTCATCATAAGGATTCTTCATGCTCCCTATGTTGGCATTTTCTTGAGACAAAATTTCCCCTAGTATGGTGGTAGTGGCACCTTCGTTCCTTGATTCTACTTGTTTTGAGATGTCTTATTTAGTAAGCATGCTCTGATAAATGACCACTAAAGATGATGCTATTTCCATTTGTTACTTTGCTAACTCCACAATGTCCTATTCTAACTGACATGTTTCCTTGAGTGGATAATGTTGGATATCTTCATACATGATGTCCTCATTCAGAATTTGGGATATATCTGATCTTGATGTTGACAACTCAGTTTGACTATAGGAATCAATAATTTTCTCTTTTTGTGTAACAAAATCCTACTCTAAATGAAGATCATGTATGTGTCCATCCATAGAAATCATCTCATGGGTAGATGGAGGAGTATGTGTTATATCGATATGATCATCATGTATAACTAGGAGAGTGTCCATTAGATCATTGTAGTATCTTGGAGATATGAATTCTTGATCTTGAATGATTTCAAAATTGCTTTCAACATGCTTTGGATCAAGATCTTGACACGGGTCAATTTCAAAGGATAGATTGCTTACAAAGGGTTCTTGGATATCTTCATTAGGAATAGGAAGTGGCTCAATATCCTCTTGATCTTTGAGTGGACTTGGATCAAATGTTGAGTTGAAGATTCCTTCAATATCTGCAAACATTTCTTGGAAAGAACCATTGCTAGACTTTGGTGAGAGATGTTGATCATGCTTTGGAATAAATTGTTGGGATATGTTCTCTAACTCATTGGATGATGTAGAGACATTTTCAACATGATCATTGGTCGATGGATCACCATTAGCTATTCTTTTTATTAATCAGGTCTTCGATGAGATTTTTGAGTCAAACACAATTTAATGTTGTGTGTCCCTTTATTTTTTGATACTCACAAAGGTGTTTCTCATTATACCATGGTGGTTTTACCAAGGGCTCTTAATGATTCTCATAGATGGGGATTTTGATGAGATTCTCATTTAATAGTTGCTTCATGACTGATTCGATTGATTTCCAAAGTGGTGTGTATTTTTGTTTGTTACCTTATGAGATTTGTACTTTAGATTGACCTTGTGGTGATTTCTTTTGGAGATGTGGTGATTGATTTTGGACAATGTTCTGATTTGGGATGATGTTTGGATTTGGCATGATAGGTTGAAATTGAACATTGTTGTGGTTGGGAATCACATTGTCGTGATTTAGGTAAATTTGATTTTGCATGGTGTTACCTTGAATTGGACTAATACATGGAGTTGTTAACATCTTGTATGGAATTTGAAGAACATTTGTGTGATTCATAAACATATCTATCCCAAAGTTTACCAAG
The DNA here is from genome assembly GCA_007258455.2 of Sequoia sempervirens. NCBI lineage: Eukaryota > Viridiplantae > Streptophyta > Pinopsida > Cupressales > Cupressaceae > Sequoia > Sequoia sempervirens. Next base: position 501,305,756 of record VDFB02000017.1, read on the forward strand.
TGTGGATTTACAATGTTCATGTTTGGTAAACTTGGTGTATTCACATTTGACATGTATGGATTTGGTGGGATAATGTTGCTTTGTTGAAGACCCATGCATTAATTGTTTGGTTGATAGATTTGTAGGTTTGGACTTTTACAAAAATCAACCATCAAGAAAGGTGTTCAAAATTTTAGATTATGCATACTCACATTTGTTGTACCATTGAGGTTTGTATGAGATAATAATCCCATGTATGGATTACATAAATGTGAGTTTTGATAATTCATTGGTTTTGTAAGGATTTGATAGTTTGGTTGATTTAGACCACTTATGATGTATGGATCAAGTTTATATTCCATGTTCTTCTTGTGTTTTTACCTTGTTACAAAAGTGACCTCTAAGGTGTTTAGGACCAATGATGAGATGAAGGATGAAAGGGGTGAATTATATGGGTGTTAAAATTTTAGGAACCTTGGAGGGATACTAAACTTTAGGAATTTTGGATTTGATTTGGATTCGTATTTTGACTTGGATTTTTGGATTTGGATTTGATAATGAACTCATAAACTCCAAGAGATTAGATGTTTTATTGGAATGAATTTTTCCATAAGGTGATAATTTAACTAAGTGTATGAAGAAGGATTCATCTACACACACCTAGTCAAACAAAACTATTTTGTTTTGATTTCAAGAGGATTTTTCCAAAAGTCTAGTATGAATGATTTTCCAATGGTTCAAAAGTTGTTTGTGAGATGGGATTTGATTGATGTTTGAGATGGATGAAATGATTGGTTGTCTTGATCGTAAATGAACCTAAGCAGGACTTGTTTACAAGACCACGGTTATGAAGAACATGTTTTTCCCTAAGAGAACTTCAAACCAAAAGATCAATGTTTGTTCAAAAGACCATAAAACAAAAGATAAATAAGCACATGTGTGGGGTTCAATTGATTTCATCTTGATTAATGAATTTTTTTTACCACAAACACTCTCTTGATTAGCTTTTTGAAACTAGATGTCCAATGTCCTAATTTCCTTTCATCCCACAAAGAACATTATGTGGGACTTTGATGAAATCAAGGCAAGGGTTACCTATTGTTAACTTTAGTAAGAAAATTGAGATATAATCCAAGTGTTTAGAAACCTCTAAGGATAAATCCCAAGGGCAAGCAATAACACATGTATTTGGTCAATTGTATTTGCCTCCTAAATGGTTTGAAATTTTGATGATGTTAAATATTGGTTTCCAAATGTTTTCTTACAAGAAAAGTGTTTTGTAACCAAGAACAAGCACAATCCAATGGATATGAAAGACTATATTTGTTGAGTCCTCACTTGGACAAGTCTAGCTACGCTTATTTTTAGCAAATGGTTAGATGCTTGAACCCACTAGCTCCCTTCCATGACACTCACTTCTCGGGGCAGCCAAGAATCAATATCCATGAAACTCCCATGGCATACTTCCATTTCTACTAGAAATTGTAAGAGTGTGGGGTGGCTTCAGAACAACCGTTCTTGCACCAACAAATAGATAGAGATTTTGGCCTTTCTACAACAAGGGTTTTAATTCATACTTTACATTCGTAGGATTTGATCCATGCAACGAGAGTCCCTTTTGATCTATCTCGTCATAGCCAACCATGTGACACTAGCGTTCATTCCAATACCCACATTTATATCCTGGTTGGAAATACTCTTGGCTATAGAGTGTTACCAGTTGACTCGTTCCCTTGGCTGAGTACTTTTTCTCCAAGGTAGGTCCTCTAAGATAAACAATAGTGAGTAAACATATTCATAGTTTGATCAACCTTCATTTAGAAAAAAGGGAGAACACATAAAATAGGTTTACTCACACTCACAAATTTTATTGTTCAATTTTAAACCCAAATTGAAGTGTATGGGAAATTACTTATGCAACCTAATGCCACCAAAAGCCTTTTGATTCTCAAGATCATCGTGAGGCATGAGAGAAGCGCATATGTCTTTTGATGATATTACTTTGCATAAGTAATTACAAAACAATGAAAAAACTTGTTCATTTTAATTCCACAAAGCAAAAGTGTATTCCTTTTAGTGCACCAATGTAAGTGTGATAATTTTCCTTGTTCAATTATGAAACCCAAAACAAACTCTAGTAAATTTGAGTCCTAATGTTCATTTTAAGCCCTTTTGTAAGAAGAATTTAAAAGGTTCTTTTTAAAGCGCAAATTGAAGTTCGTAAGTCCTACTGTAAGAAAGATAAAAAAAAATTCCTTTAAGAGGAATAAAGAGTCCTCTAAGAGTGTTGAACAAACACTAAAGTGTTTAAAAACACTTGGTGTCATGAAGTGAGGTCATCATGCTTTCTTTTCCTTTTCATCTTTGATTGATCCAACCTACAAGAAAATCAGTTAGATTCTATGGAAAAAGAGGTCAAAAAAGTAGAAAATAGACAAAGCACGATAATTTGACAAAAATCATGTGCTACAAATAAATTTTCACTGTCTACTCCCCTCTAGTGGTGCAATCCACGAAGGCATCACAATTTGAGGTAACCAACGGTGCTGTATAGTGTCGCTTACCAGACAGCATCACTCTATAACTAGAACAATGAGCATGAAGGCGTCACCCTTTTGGTCAGCGGTGCAGTTTTCATTTTTGAAAGATTCCAGTGAGCCAAAACATTTCAACGGTGCAATTTAAAATTCAAAATTCTGGGGGGTAAACAGGAGTATCATAGTTTGGAGTTTTTAGCGATGGAATATAGTGATGTTGGAGTGTCAGCGATGCTGAATAGTAACGCTGGTCTACTAGCAGTGGACTTTCCTATAAACACAAAAAGCAAAAAAATTTTGATAAAAATGTGATTCAAAAATAAGAACCAATATCCTATACTCTACAAGAACACAAAAAATAAACACATTAATAAGATCAAATGCAAGTTAGAATAGAGATTCCCTATAAAATCCATTAACATGATTCAAAATAGGAAATGAAAGCAAGAAATGCAATGAAAAGCAATAAAAGAGATTAATCATATTCAAATAATGCAAACTCTTGATCCTATGGGGGAGTTGGTGCCAATTTGATGTGGAAATTGGCCCTTTCCCAACTCTTAAGCAAGCTTGATGAAGATTTGATGATTGTGATCCACTTGGTGATTCCTTCAAATGCCTTCCATGGAGAAAACCTGCAATAACCTAGCTAAAATTGATGGATTTGATGCAAATTCTAAAGCTCTAAGATGAAATTGAAGTATAATAACTTTGCTCAAATTATGGATACTAAAACGAGAAATGAAGCCTCTTATTTATAGAATGTTGAGATGGAAGAATGCCCAAAAGAGAGCAATGTGGGACTAAGAATCAACAAATGGCAAGGTGCCACTTGTCAACATGTGAATGGAGGAAGCTTGAGCACATTTTGATCAATGTGCAAGTTTGAATTTTGAATTTGATGAAGTGACATGTTTAGGGGGGATGAAAGATGAGAGTTAATGCCAAGTTTGACTTGTGTAAGAGACATGTAAGAGCTTTTAAATGCTTTGTTGGATGGAAAAGTCATGTGGGTGGGAAAATTCAAATTAGGAGAATATTCCCTCAAAGATTCTATTTTGAATAAAAAGGGGGAATTAATAAATCAATTAAATTTATTTATGTGCTCAAGTTGCAAAATCTAGAGAAAAGAGGATTAGGATTAGCATTAATCATGGTTTGATTATTTTAAGTTGATGATTAGGTGATTTTCTCTTTTGACTTAGATTTATGGATTAAAATAAATCAAAAGGAGATGGAAAATGATTTAGACTTAATTAAATAAGAATTGATTTATTTAATTGAGGATGGTGTTAGATTTAAATCAAATAAATATTAATTTACTTAATTTAAATGAGATGACTTTAGAGATTAATTAAATAAAATAAATTATTTAATTAAAAGAGGGACAATAGGATTAATTAAACAAAGCTATTTATTTAATTAAGAGATGAAATGTGTTGAATTTAATTAAATAGAGATTATTTATGAAATGATTAGAGAGATGATTCATGATGAACTAGCATTAGTAAGATCAAGATTAGGCCCATGTACATTTTACGTGTCTGCAAAACTTATTAAATAAATTTAGTGGATGGGTAATATGGGTTAATGATGGTGATGGTGATGAAAATGATTTATGTTACTAAAGAAATAATTGATGTTGTGATTAAAAATATGTTTTATAGTTTTAAATATATTTTTAGTTACAATTTATATTCATATAATAATTAAATTGTATTATCAATTATAGAGATTTGGAGTACTACCACTAAACAAACATTGACCATATAATTTGCAATAACTATATGATTGTGACATAGAACCTTGTCATGTTGCAGTATATTTATATTTTTTATATATGGAAATCCTAACCTTTCATTTATTAGATATTATAGAAATATTCATATTTGTGTGATGTGAAAATAAATGCATATTTGAGATAGATGGAAAGATTTGATCTTATTTTTAGTACATTTTATAAAATTTTACTTTTGATCCATATAAAAAATGGTTAAAAGGTGTACATTCACTCCCAAGAACTTAGAGGGTATGTACACCACATACAAGAGTTACTTGAGCCATTATATGAATTTTTACATATGTAATAATATTTTTTTTTTTTTTAATAAAACATTATAGAAACATTAATGAGAATATTTGATACAATAACATTCACATTTAGAACTTTTCTATAGTTAGTGATATTTTCCACTACTTATTCATTTTCCTTTTCATGAAACAAACATTTGAATTGTATAAAGAATTGTAATTTAATTCCAACACACCTTTTAACATACATTTATTCTAAAATAAGCTATTATGATTTTTAGTTCTAATTACTTTTCTACTACTTTACAATAAATACTTTTCACTTATTTAAATTAAATACATATATATATCATTTCTCATTTAAAAATAATTAACCATAAAAAAATATATTTAATACCCATTAATACTATGTGTCCCATTGCTTATTTTATTTAAAATTGTTAAACAGATTTATATATGATAACCTATTCAGCCAAAATATTTTGGTCTACCATTTTGAAATAGATTAGCACGTAGTTTTGAATGTACGTGGGACTGAAACATTACAGCTATCATCTTTTTAATACAGTAAGTACAGTGTTTAGTATTGTTCACTATAAAGGAAAATTAATTGGTTTCAGTTGCACTAAAAATTAGGTACATATTTTACTTATCCGGATTCCGTATACTTCACACATATTGCAAAGAGAATGTATAATAATTTGATATTATTCATGCAACTGTACTGCATCTGCCCTCACGCTCTTGTTGTTTAGTTTATTCTGCACTTACACTGCGCTTTCATGTGCTAGGTAAACTCAATATAACAAACTATCATATGTGGCTCTGTAACAAGTTATGGAAGACAGCGGAAGCCCGCTTTGGGTTTCGTGATTATTTGACTTGCTAGAGCAGGCAACAGGCAATTTAGATAGGCCAGCAGTTTAATGAGAAGGCAGATCGCCATTTGCGCCGGTGATCATACCAGGATTGAGGGCTCAAGGTGTTCACAAAAGTAAAGCAAGGGCCTTACTGACGCCCTGATTATGAGGTAGATTCAAATGCTCATGATGCCCATGAATGTAAGCTGCCAACAGTTTAGTTGAGTAGTTGCCAATAGTTTAGTTCAGTTCAAATTGTTCATAAACCCACTATCTCGTATGGCTTGAACGTATGTTCTAGTCGCTTTCCTCTCTTGTAATTTTGAAAAATTACTCTGCATTCCCCATCTACGTTCACACGAACACATAGGGTTCTTTATAAAATGATGCTAGTATAGAATGAGCACACTTAACATTTAAGGCCGTTGCAGTTATTCGAGTAGTTAATCTGTAAGGTCAGCACGAGTTTTGATGAGACGTGTTTTTTGGTGTCAGATCTAATAAAACATATTTTCACGTCTGTTCTAAATATATTTTTTGGCCTTGATGGTATTGCTTTTAATCCTTGTTGATCTGCCAGAGCAATGTTGTTAAGATATGCCGCCAATACACGCTAGAGATGCAGATATACATTGATGGCTGCTATGCATTCTATTCCACCTTGCTGCGGTCACATTATGAGGCTCCAATACTCGTCTCTTGTACCTACCATTATGATCTCGAACCATTGTGTTTTAGATAGCATATATATTTAGTCTTTATGTATTAAATTTTTTATTAACCAAAAAAATAGAGCAACTCTGTTTATTGTTTCACTCATTTGCTCTATTATATTTAATATCCTTTTATGTATCTAACAATATATTGGTGGTTTTACTCCATTTTTTTTATATGTTTTGATTGACATGGATGTGAATTCTTTTGGGTTTTTCATCTATGCGCTTATCTTTAAACCCAACAATTGATAATTCATTAGGAATTTAGAAACTAGGGTAGAGTAGTGAATGTTTTTTTATGTCATGTAAATTTATTTTGTGGGAGTTCTTTATTTTGTGAGAGAAATACATGACAATTTGTAATAGTTTAAATTTATCTTATTTTCAAATACATTTATTCAAAGGAGAAAACTATGATTTTTAGAGCATAAAAATGTCAAATTTATTCATTTCACAAGATTTTTGGGAGTTAATTGAAAATGGTTATCTAAATCCTAGAAATGCTCAAAAAATCACATCTTTAAGTAAGGAATAGAGAGATATGTAAAGACAGAATAAGAAAAATGATTCAAAGGACCTCTTCACCATCCAACAAGTTGTCCATCAATGCATTTTCTCACAAATTGTTGCAACTAGAAAATCAAAACAAGAATAAGATTTGTTGAAAATGTATATCAAAGCACTAAAAAGTGAAAATAACTAAACTTCAAATTCCTTGAATAAACATTAAAATATATATTTGAAAGAATATAAACCTATGTAAAAGTTCTTTAATCATTTGATCAATTTAGTTATTCAAATTAGATCTTATGGATAAAATTTAAATGATAAAAAGATCAAGAAAATGGATGTGATGTATTCCTCATTAATTTGATCTTGTTGGATACTAGATGATGAACTAATAGAGGAAATATTAGTAGAGGAGGTAGAGGTTATAATGTTTCTGATAGAGAGAAATTTTAACAAAAATGAAATATGCAATCAAATCTATAAAAGGTCACATGTTCAATACCATTTGTGAAAAAGGGTTTTCCATTACGAATGATCATATTGACAAAAGAGTTAAGGACATGCAAAGATTTATAAAGAGAAAGATCACTCAATCAATTTAGTTTCTAAATATAATTCTACAAAGCAAGGTCAAAAATATGTATGGCTTCTTGATAGTGGTTGCATTAGTGGAATGATAGGAAAAATATCATTGCAAATATGTGAACTATTGAAAAATGTGTGGGTTTATCAAAATGAATAAACGAGACGATGAACCACTTTTTTCTTAGGGATGGTTCATTCAATTATGAGTGCTGAAATACATAAATAACAATTAGAAATCCATCCTAATTGTTATAAAAACAATAGGGGAGATTTTAAGAGGATGAAACAATGTGTACCTTGCTAAGAAGGTGTTGGTTTGAGGTCACTGAGGACTCATTTTCCCAAAGTGGCTAATTGGTCTCTACTAGGGTTTCTAAAAATCACTTTTAGGGTCCTATTCCTTGATGTATATACTTTCAAATTTTCTTAGGTAACCAACTCCCAAAAGTATGAAACAAATTTTGTAGAGCTCTATTTGTGATCTTGCAATGTAGATGACAACTTTGCAACTTTTCAACTTTGACAACTTTGACAACTTTTGTTCCAATCTTTTTCTCCACTTGAACTTCAACCTAAGACATGCAATAACACATCAAAGGAGAAGAAAAACTTGTTGATTGTTAGAGAATAGAGGTTTTCTTTGGTCAAAGCCCATTTAGGTAATTAAACCTTATGATGAAACAATAAATTTTGAACATGAAATATGAGACAATGATACCTTAGATAATGTCTTGGAATGTAAATCCACAATCTAACATGAAGTGGTCATGTAGAATGTAGATCTTGATCTTGAATTGGATGTGAAACAATGCTTGAAAATGGATCTTCAATACTATATCAACACACACTAGCTCAACAACATGTTTGATGTTCTATTCCTTTGACATGATAATATGATCTTGAATTTTTGCAATAAAACCTTGATCTTGGATGCTCTTATAAAGTATTGTGTAAGTGCTCTTGATTGATTATGAAGTTCTTAGGATTGCTTAGATTATCTAGGATGAAACTATGTGAATTAACCTTATATTTATACTAAGCTTAAGAATTAACCCTAAAATTCAAATAACACAAGCCAACATCAAATCTAGGATTCAAAATCATTAAAGCACTACCACAAATAAGTTCAAAAAGGGATTTCCTAAGTAAGGAAGACCCATTCACCACCTTTGGAAAATGGGTCCTAGCAGAATTTTCTAGGACCAAGCTTTGAGGAGGTGATATATTACAAAAATCCCATCACAAATAAGTTAGAAAGGAAGCATTATAGGTAAAGAAAATGGGTCCTAGCGAAATTTTCTAGGACTCAAACCTTTCCAAGTTAAATGATATGCAATATTATTAATGAGTGTTGAGATAAATCCTTTGGAAAATGTAATTAATAAGGCTCAAATTTGAATTTAAGGGGCCAATTAAGCTCTAATTACCCTCAATCAATTAATAAATCCCTAAACTAGTGCGAAAGTGTAAGAAAAAACTCTACAACACCATAAATAAAGTACAATAAAGTACATTTTTTAATTAATTATTAATTCCCAAATTAAGCATGTAAAAGGGTTACTTTTTTCAATGCTACATTTTATCCCCACTTTAGTGAGGTTTTTTCCCCATGTCAAACACAAACTAAAGTAGACATTCAAGACACTTAAGTATGCAATAATAACAAAAATACATAATCATACCCTATCAAAGACCAAGAAAAGAAAAGGAAAATAAAGGATTAAGGTTTGATTGTTCCAAAACAATGTGGAAAACAACTATTTTTCCAAGAAAAAGGATCAAGATTTGGCAGTCCAACATAAAGTGGAATGCACCTAGGTTGCTTTTCTGAGAAAAAGGATCAAGTTTCAATGGTCCGATGTAATGTGGAATGTATCTAGGTTATTTTTTTGAGAAAAAGGATCAATATTTGATGATGCAAAGTGATGTGGAACACATCTATGCTATTTCTCGATGAAAAGGGGTCAAGCTTCAATGGTCCAACATGATGTGGAACACATTTAGGTTGTTTTTTCGTAACATGTGTGCTCACTCTAGGGTAGTGTAACCTCATGTTGTCCACTAGTTGAGTTATCCTAATGAGGTGTCAAATGATAGAATCATATTAGCCCCCCATCTCATAATTTAAAGAAGAAACTACAACATCAAGAGAACCTCTACCATCACACAAAAAACTACTAAAATTCCTTGCCACATAAATTAGGGTATGTAGTAGCAACATAAGTGGAAGCATCCTCCACTCCATTAATACTTTATAGTAAGAAATATTATTGAATTGGAGACTATTGAATAAGGAAGCCCTTACGGGCCCAAAAAAAGGAGCATGAGTCTCCTCCACATTCTTCCCAAAAGCCTCACATCCCCACAACCTCCTATGAGCCTCTAAAAGAATATCAAGAAGGAACTCATCTTCTTGAATTGCCAAATCATACTAAGAACTAAAGAGGTTGAAGCTAGATCTATCACAAGAGAAATGAGAATTTTTTTCCTCAAGGGTATGTAGATCCTCATCAGAAGCATCAGTATCTTCCATTTCCCAACCCTCTTGATCATGGAAATTGACCTCTTTAGCTCCCACATCAAAGTAGTCATAGCAAGTAACCCAATCATCACCTTAAGTAGCATTTTCAACTAAGCCATATTCATCCTCTATGTAATAATACTCCCCAATAACTTCTCCATCCACAACACCATCACCTACATATTCATTGTTGCACCCACAAGAGGAGCCTGCTAGGGTTTAAGCTCACGTTCTTCACATCGTGCAATTTTTTTACCAAGAATGTTATTTCCAACATTTTGGTATATTTTATAAGGTCAAGTATAGTTAAGTGAGCTCACCCCACTTCACAACATGCTTAAAATATATAACCACTTAGCCAAGAATAAAAAAATTACCCTTAAGTTTATATACCTTAAAAAAACATATGGTTTGTTTTAATGCTTAGATATCAGTTCAAGGATCACTAGGCCGCCAAAAAATGGAAAATAAAATATTGAACTAGTAAATTCTTTTGATTCTCAAGATGACTGAAATTTCCAAGGGAATCAAACATACATATCTATCCTTCAACAATGTAATTTAGAAGAAAATTTTGGTCCACAAAAATAATTAGGTACAAGAAGTGAGCATTAATATGATAAACACAAAGAAATCAAGACATATGGTGTAATTAAATATTATTTTATCATTAAGATCACATAAGGTGAGAGAGGAGATAATACACAACATTCTTGCACCAACATATCAAATAATATTTAATCAAATTTTAATGGTCCTTTAGGTAAATTAAATTTGTGATAAATGTTATGCAATGAAATATTAATAATTAATCCTTCAAATATTTTAAGTGTTATTAGTTTACATGATTAGAGGCTTGAGAGAAATAGAAATGAAATACTAAAATCATAAAAATACAATAAAAAAGGACAATAGCTAGTGGGTCAAAGTTAAGAAAATTTGAAACAAATCATAAATAAAATAGAACTAATAAAATAGAGATAGAAAAGGTTATACATATAGTACAAATGTTAACCTAAAATATATAGTATAAACATTAGAGAAACATTATTAGACTTCGGTGGAAAGAAATAAACTACAAGAAGAGATGGCCACAATGTGTAGCAATCAAGAAAAAGCCCTTCATAGCTTATACAAGATTATGGAGTACAACAAAGAGATAGTGAATAATACTACTTTCACCATCTTGGTGTTTGAGCAAGAACTTAGGAACAACCAAGGTAAATAGACTAGGGATGACCTTTTAGAGGCTACTAGTCCCTAGAAGAATGGTAAAAATGCTGGATAGTTCTACCATTCCCCCTATTTCATAGCTTACATGAGATTGTGGAGTACAACAAAGAGATAGTGAGGAATACTACATTCACCATCAAGGTGTTCAAGCAAGAACTCGGGAACAACCAAGGTAAATAGACTATGGGTGACCTTTTAGAGGATGCTAGTTCCTACAAGAATAGTAAAAAAGTGGATAGTTCTACGTCTAAAAAAAATGTAAGTTTTGGAAAAGGAATGGTAGGAAATCAATGGTCATATGTTGTTGGGCAGCGAGTAGCTGTTGTGGTTTCTTGTTGGTCTCTTTCTATTTTAGTATCTTTATTTTCTATTCATTTGTATTTTTGGCTATTTTAAATTTTAGTTTTTGGCTATCTCACTTTTCATGATCTTCCATGTGTAGCCCTTCCTATCTTTATCTTAATCAAAACATTGCATATTAGAAGAAAACATCACAAATAATGTGTTCATCTCCTTTGGACAAAGTGAAAAAATTGATTCCCCAAAAAATAAAAATTAGTGAAAAAATAAAACATAAACATTACAAAATCTAGAATGAAAATTAACCTATGTATAATTTCTAACTAGTTTGAATAAATTCTACAATATGATGGATAATCATAAAACTAATGAAGAAGTATAATTACAAGGAAGAAAATCATTCAAACATAAACTATGAAATAAAAAAAATATGGGATTAATTAGTCCCTACAAACAATCCAGTTAGGATGAATAGATCTATACATGAGGATATAAGAAATAAAAATGCCATAAAGAAATAAAAAAATTGTGCAAGCACAAAAAATGGAAATGATAAAATTTGGTGGAAATTTTGAAGCCAATGTGAAAAAACACCTCAAATGAACATAAAAATATCATTCACACAATACAAAAAAAAATGAAACATTTAAAATAAAATAAAAACATCAAAGATGAGATGCAATGTTATTTAGTAGGATGAAAAAGCTCTTCTACAAAAATCACATCCACAAGACCAAAAAAAAGATACAAATGGACCCTACAAATTACTTGGAAAATGAAATATTAGATTGGAACAAGGATCCCAAAAGACATTCCAAAATATACAATATAAAATGTATAATAAAATAAAAAAACTACATACAAATAGATTTTTTTTAAAATTTAACCTGCAAATGTAATTGATTAAAGAGAGAATAAACTAATGGAAGAAACAAAGAAGTATCTCAACCTACTCAATCCATCTTATTCATTGGATGCGATAAATATGAGATAGATAAAGAGTTTGTACGGAATATTGGTTGCTCTTGAGATATTTACTACATTGGTAAAATGTACTCAACGTTTTAGGTGTGGCAATATGTCCTTGAGAGGGCTTCTCATACATTTTTGGGAAGGAATGTAAATGGTTCATATCGGATACTTAATTATAGGGCTAGGATGCATTACCTTGCTGGACAAGCAAATGAGGAAGAAATTTTATTTACGTAAGTGGAGGAACAAAATTGATTTTAGTGATGCAGGGGCAGGAATTTATTAATTTGAATAAACGAACTTCAGATATAAAGTCAAGTTTTTATGCTTTGTTTTGTGAGGTGGAGAAAATAATTTTAATTTTTAACGATCTGAAAGGGGAAATGTGCATTATGGAATTACTTTAATTAATTTAATAAACATCATTTGTTTATTAATTAGTATACATAGATTATTTTAATTATTTAAATAAATCATTTGTTTATTAATTAGTATACATAGATTATTTTAATTATTCAAATAATTTATTTAATGAGTAAAAAATTAGTTGAATTTATTAAATAAATTTAGTGGATGGATAATGTAGGGTAAATGATGGTGATGAGAATGAGAATGATTTATGTTTCTAAAGATGTAATTGGTGGTGTGATAAAAAATAGGTTTTATAGTTGTAAATATATTCTTAATTACAATTTATATTCATTTAATAATTAAATATTTTTTTCAATAGTAGAGATTTAAAGTATTATCATTAAACAAACATTGACCATACAATTTGCAATAATTATATGATTGTGACATGGAAGTTTGTCATGTTGTAAGATAGTTATATTTTTTATGGCTCTAGGAAATTCACCAAAGGAAAATTCATAGGACAATGAATTTTTCACATGGTCAATTGTCATGATGGTGAATTTTTTTGGGTGAATTGTTTGTGAGATGTGAAAATAAATACATATTTGAGATAGATTGACAATTATTTGACCTTATTTTTTAGTACATTTTATAAACTTTTACTCTTCATCCATATAAAAAATGGTAATTAATGGGGTCCACTTCCTTGATAAATATTGAATGAATTTGCATCCACTAAAGGAGCTTAAATTAGTAAATGGTTAAAAGGTGTGCATTCACTCCCAAAAGGTTAGAGTGTATGTACACCACATACAAGTGTTACTTGAACCATTATATGAATTCTTACATAAACAATAATAATTTTATTTGTTTCAACAAAGAATTATAAAAATATTAATGATATATGAATTGTATTCATATTTAGAATTTTTTTATAATTTGTGATATTTTGCACTACTTATTCATTTTCCTTTTCATGACACAAATATTTGAATTGTATGAAGAATTGTAATTTAACTCTAACACCCTTTAACATACACTGTGCTGAGATAAACTATCATACATAATTTTTAGTTCTAATTACTTTTCTACTACTTTACAATAAATATTTTTCACGTACTAAATTCAATACATAATATATTTCATAAATTGTATAAATTTTATATCATTTCTCATTTATTTGAAAATTTAACCATCCCAAAACTGTCTATGATTGACAAAACTTTACTATACTAAAATATTTTAAATACCCATTAAACTTATGTGTCCCATTGCTTATTTTATTTAAAATTATTAAACAAATTTATATATAACAGCCTATTCAGCCAAAATATTTTGTCCTACCGTTTTGAAGTAAATTAGCACGTACTTTTGAATGTACGTGGGATTGAAACATTACATCTATCCCCTTTCTAATACAGTAAGTAGAGTATTTAGTATTGTTCAATATAAAGGAAAACTAACTGGTTTAAGTTGCATTAAAAAATGTTCACATATACTTCACACATATTGCATGGAGAATGTATAATAATTTGACATTATACATTCATGCAACTGTACTGCTTCTGCCTTCATGCTCTTGTTGTGTAGTTTATTCACCACTTCCGATGCGCTTTCATGTGCTAGTTAAACTCAATATAATAAACGATCGTATGTGGCTCTGTAACAAGTTATGGAATGCGGGGGTTGTCTGCTTTGGGTTTCGTGATTATTTGACTTGCTAAAGTAGTCAACAGGCAATTTAGATAGGCTAGTAGTTTAATGAGAAGGCAGATCGCCATTTGCGCCGGCGCCGGTGATCACACTAGGATTGACGGCTCAAGGTGTTCACAAAAGTAAAGCGAGGGCCTTACTGACGCCCTGATGATGAAGTAGATTCAAATACTGATGATGCCCAGGAATGTAAGTTGCCAACAGTTTAGTTGAGTAGTTGCCAATAGTTTAGTTTAGTTTAGTTCAAATAGTTCATGTACCCGCTATGTCCTATGGCTTGAACATATGTTTTAATCTCTTTCCTCTCTTGTTATTTTGAAAAATTACTCTTCATTCCCCACCTGCGTTCACACGAGCACATAGGGTTCTTTGTAAGAAGATACTAATATAGAATCAGCACGCCTAACATTTAAGGCCGTTGCAGTTATTGGAGTAGTTAATCCGTAAGGTCTACACTAGTATTGATGCCACGATATTTTCAGGTGTCAACTCTAATAAAGCATTTTTTCACGTTTATTCTAAATATATTTTTGGGCCTCGACGGTATTGCTTGTAATCCTTGATTTGTGAGCCTGCCTTATCAATAAAACATTGAAGATAGCAATCTTGCTAAGGAGGCTCTAACCCTCCAATATATTATAGAGATGCAGATATTCTTTGATGGCTGCTATGCATTCTCTTCGAGCTGCTGCAGTCACGTTATGAAGCTGCAACACTCCTCTCTTGTACCTACCATTATGATCTCGGACAGTTGTGTTTTAGATAGCATATCTATTTAGTCTTTATGTATTAAATTCAATGATTAACAAAAAGAAGAACAGCTCTGTTGATTATTTCACTCGTTTTTTCTTTTATATTTAATATCCTTTATGTATTTATCAATATATTGGTGGTTTTACTCCATTTTTTTATATGTTTTAATTGGCATAGATGTGAAATCTTCTGGGTTTTTATCCATGCTCTTGCTTTTAAATCCAACAATTGATAACTGAGTAGGAATTTAGAAACAGCCCTAAATTCTTAGCAGAGTAGTGAATGTTTTTTATGTCATGATTTGTTGCAACTAGAAAATCAAAATAAGAATGGAATGTGTTGAAAATGTATATCAGAGAACTAAAAAGTGAAAATAATTAAACTTCAAATTCTTTTAAAACATTTTAAAACATATATTTGAAAGAATATAAACCTGCATAAAAATTATTTAATCATGTGATCAATTTATTTATTCGAACTAGATCCTATGGATAAAATTTAAATCATAAGAAGATCAAGAAGAATGTGATGTATCCTCCTTAATTTGATCTTGTTGGATACTAGATGATGAACTAATAGAGGAAATAGTAGTGGAGGAGGTAGAGGTTAATGTTTCTAATAGTGAGAAATTTTAAAAAAATGAAATATGCAATCAAAACAATAAGAAGCCACATGCTCAGTACCATTAGTGCAAAAGGGTTTTCCATTATGAATGAGCATGTTGAAAAAACAGTAAAGGACATGCG
The DNA here is from genome assembly GCA_007258455.2 of Sequoia sempervirens. NCBI lineage: Eukaryota > Viridiplantae > Streptophyta > Pinopsida > Cupressales > Cupressaceae > Sequoia > Sequoia sempervirens. The sequence goes on from VDFB02000017.1 coordinate 501,321,566, forward strand.
GAGATTTATAAAGAGAAAAAAGATCACTCAAACAATTTAGTTTCGAAATATAATTCAACAAAGCAAGGTTAAAAATATGTGTGGCTTCTCAATAGTGGTTGCATTAGTGGAATGATAGGAAAAATATCATTGTAAATATGAATGGGTTAGTTTGTACTCAAGTGTGTCTTTGAGATGAAAAAGTAGTTAAAATAAAATAATATCAAAAAAGATAAAGACTTATAACTTTTATGTACATGGGTTGATGCCTAGTTTGTTGATCATACAAAAAAATCATTAAAAATAAATAATATACACAATGTTTAAATAATATGATTTGATATTTAAGACAAGAATAGGCTTCCTGAAAGTTGGAATGTTACAATTCAAGATATTAGCTTTTTGACTTGTATAAAGTGAAACTAAAGTTCTTAAGAGAAATTTTAAGGGCAAGTTTTGATTGTGACATATAAGATATTGATATTTAATTTTTGAGGGTTAAAATTACTTTTTCAAAATAAAATTGTGAGAGGACTACAATATATAGAAAAGCATGATACAAACCATGAATGATGCACTAATGGAAAGTAACATCAAGATTTTTTAATGCAAATAGGTTGAACTTGGAGAAATAAATACCACTTTAAATGTTACAAATTGATATTTATAGTCCAATTTAGATTTTTTCTCTCAATATAAGTGGACACTTTCTTATTTTGTGGATGAATTTAGTATAAAGAATTATACTTATTTCATTGAAAAAAATTGGAATCATTTATTAAATTTTAACACATAAATGAACTATGGGGGAGTGAGGTTGGAGAGTGACAAGTCACTTTCTAAGCTTCCATATTTCAACTTACCACATTAATTCACGAGAGATTTTGAAGGGTCAAATCATGAAAAAATGATTATATCACATGTCCAATAGGCCCCTTCACATAGGTATAGACCCTAGAGGTCTATTTTCTCAAAAACCAATAAAATTAACCATTCAACACCCTTTATAAAACCCACTCTAGACAAATCTAAGATTCAAAACTCAATTAATTATTCCCAATTCCTAATGTCACTTAAACACTTATTCACATAAATCTATGATTAAATACCCCAAAAAAATCCATTACACACAACCCATAACATTAAATGCCATAAAACATAGATAAAAAAATCTCAAAAATAGTAAACCCCCATAATACCTTCTAGGTCAAAAAAATGGTCAAAATTTTAGAAATTCACATTTGAATATTTTATTAAGGTTTAGATGGTTCCCATTTTCTATTGGAATAATTTATCCCTCCACATTACCCACAACAATCATATCCAATTTACAAGAATTACGATAATAATTAGTCACATTATTTCCTAGACAATATTTATTATTTTAATTATAACTAATTCACCGAGCTAATATCTCATACAATTCAATCAAACAAAATTTAAATTTAGGTCAAGGGGAATGAAATCATCAAAATTGCATTACCTTTTTAACCAAATTTTCCTTTAAATTTGCTAGGTTTACCTTCATGTACACCTAATCGAGATTGTCAATCCATTCTATATGGTCACTTAGGAGGTATCCACTATCCTAGTCCATCTTATGGCTAACATCCACCTTAGGGAGCAAAAAACATTAGTAACCCACCGGTTAAATATAGATTTAACATCATTTATTTCTCCTAGAATGATTCATTTTTTTTTTGCAACATAGATCATGAATCAAAACTAACCTCATCATTTCCAATTCAATATATAGTCACCTAGATAATTACTATTGTAGTTTTTATGTCATACATAAACTCACCTTTCATTTCATGTGACATATTTAAGAACCAAAAGTACATAACATAATCATTCAAATTAGGTAATAACCTTCAAGTATAAATCTTGAAATGAGATGCATGAGTTATTAGTATCATTAATTAAAAATATCCAATTTCCTTTGGTATATAGGGGAGAGGGGCCAATAGTTGTACAATGTCTAATTGTTTTTGTGGCACTTATTCTTATAAAAATCCGCCTTACCACATATTTATATTGAATATTGTAAATAAAAAGACCACATGTAAATAGAAAAATAACCATATGTTGGTCAAGATCGACCCATACTTGAACACATGTGAGCCTATAAACATTATATAAGAAAAATACATTCATGAAGAAGTGAAATAAATATCTTTTTGTCTCTAATAAAATATCATAAATATGCACTTTAAGTGTGTTGTTTATTTCTCATTTAACAAAATAAGACACTAATTTTAAACAAGTATTGCTATCATAGTGAAAAATATTGCTCATATGTGTACTACTATTGGGATAAAAGTGTACAAGCATTACCGTATTTCGTATTAATAGTTTGTCCTATCATACATATAAAAGATGAGCACAATAAATACCTCTTGTTTTTCCATGAAATTTGAAGTATTTTCATAAATTTATATTGTTCAACTATTGGTCCATTACTATTTGATATAAGTTGTATTTTAAATAATTATGTGTTGTTTTTATAAGAAACAAATAACTTTTTCATGTTAAACTATTGGTATACTTGTAATGAATATAAAATATAGAGTTAACAAATGTTTATAGTTACCAATAGGTGTTTAGTCCATTCAAGTTGCATATATGTTCTATTTTCATTAAAAATATGATATTTGACAAACATCATGATAGATTATAGTCTCCGTGATCTTGAAATTGTATCTTCAATTTTGATATGTTTGCCTTTGTTTTTATCTGATTCGAGTAGTCTCATTAGGGAACTCATGTAGATTCTTGTTATCTTGATCCTAATCATCGTTTATTTTAGAGGAGGTTGTTTATTTCAACACTATATTTGTCATCTTTTGATAGTTGTCTACCAATTTTTTATGCTTTAGTGATGTTCTACATGTTCCTCTTTTTGGGACATTGTTTCAGTTGGAGGATTCTTAGCCCTTCACCTTGATTTGGATGTGTTTTCAATCCTTCATTCTCCTTTCTCTCTTTTAGAGAGAATTTTTTCCTATGTGGTTTACTCTTTTGTTTCTAGTTTTGAGATATCTTTTATTTGTACATGGGTACCTCACCAGGCCTTGTTTGTTGGGACCCATCATGCATTCTTTTTATGTTTTTTAGCTACTTGCTAGGTTCATCTTAAGGGAGTGTTAGAGTAATCATACATATTAGCTAATAATTAATTAATCTTTAATTGATTATTGGTCTAATTTATTCTCATACACTTAAGCTAGACTTAGGAGTGATTTACTATGTTTAATAGAGAATTATTATTAGGTCATTCTATCTCATTGCATTAGATGTTGACAATTGTCATGATCTAATCCCTTTACCATTTAGGGTTGCTCCTATATAGGAATTAACCCTCAATGCATCATCATGCCTTTGATAGAACTCTTAACCTTTGAGGACTCTTTTTTTTCCTTGAAGATTCTTGAGGTTCATTTTGTAGCTTTTTATTGTTGAGGAATATAATAATTCTTTGTTTGCATATCTCTTGCATGGAACATGTATTTATTCATTGTTTGATCCCATGGCTTGTGTTTTGCATATTTCTAATAAATTTTGTGTTTTCTAGTTACTTTTCTTCTTGAGGCTTAGGCTCTGCTTTGGCTTCTCTACAATTTTACATAGGTACTAAGGAAATTTTGTCTAGTTTTGGTCCCTCTACAATAAATATTATGTAATCTCATATGAACTCTTATGTATGTATAAACTTTTTTCTTTATATTAATACAAATTTTCAAGCTTTTCACCTTTTTCCTTAAAAAAAATATAAGTAAAATTTAGAGAAATGCCTAGGGTATTCATTCCATTGATGAAAGTTAAATTTTAAATGAAATAAAACAAAGGAAAGAGGTAAGTGAAGGTGAGTGTAATTGAATTTATCTTTCATTCATGATCATGAGAAAAATTTAGAGGAGGTAGTAATGGTTGACGAGAAACCAGTTAACATCAAAGTAGTTAGAAATAATTGAGATGTAAACTACATACAACTTAACACAATGTAATATGCTAACACTCCACCCATTATTACAGTGTTCTTGCAAATGTATCCCCTAAAATCTCTTATTCACTTTTCCAAGGGACCCCCTCTTAAGGCTTACATAACAAAACTTGTTGAATACAAAATGTATATACATATTTGTCAAGATCTTTCTTGAAGAAACAAATCTTGAATCAGGTGGAACTCCATCAAGGTGTCTCTTAACCCTTGTAAAGGTGTAGCCCCTAGCTAAATTACCAAGTTCTCCCTCCCATGAACTTTTGAATCACAAATTCTCAACATATTAAACAATAATCCATATTGATCTCTCTTAACACATGGATCCATCAAGTTGTTTGATGACCCTCGAAAGGGTATAATTCAAATCACAGCCTCAAGTGCTCACTAGATAACCATCCATATTGAGCTTTACACAAAGCATCTTACATATCTCCAAGAATCAAGCTTCAAAATATATTTATTCTTCAAATTCATCAGCAACAATGAGGACAAGCAAAAAATTAAATCCAAAAATGCTTCTCATGCAAAGCATCATCTCAAAATGAGAAGCTAACTTGAAATGATGGAAATTCCACCATCCTCCAGTGCCACTTGATGGAATTTTAATTTCTATGTCCCATCTCAAACCCTTGTTGCATTTAGGAGGGTTTAGAATTCATCTTCTTAAAAGCATTTAAATTTTGTATTTTTTTATTAACTCCCTATTGCTCGTTGCTGATTACTGTTAAAATTTCTACATTTACTTTTATTTATTTGGCAACCGGTTCCCTAATCATTGTCCAATTTTTTTTTTTATAATGGTTTTGGGGTTTATTTAAGTCTTCCTATCCATTGCACTATCCAAGGAAGTCCCCTCCATTAAAAAAAAATTATGAGAACATGCCTAAATATTTTTACTTAAGTTCAATCGACCTTTTGTCTTTATCGCTCATCTCTGATCACTTTTGCAATGTATGTTTTAAATCAGCAATGAGTGATGAGGTGATATATCTTTGATATCGCTCATCGGAAATAGTGATGAGTGAGGTCCTTATTACTATGAAGGGATTACTTATCACTAATGATTTATGGCCTCTTAGAATTATAATAGCGATGAGAAATGCGCTCCAGCTTTATGATCATATTTTTCATCATTTATCGCAAATAGGTTATGAGTTGACAATTTTAAATCAATGACAAGTGAGGATATGAATTTTCAATTCCATCACTTCTCACGGATGTGTTTTGAGCACTAAATTCTTGATTAGTGATACAAAATATGTAATGATATTAAGATATTCTCTCATCGCTAATTGCTCGCAAACCTTATGAGGAGGATTAGAGATGAGCAATAAGGTTTCTTTGAAGAAGGTTTCTCTTTCTAACCTGAACACGTCTTATTTGCTATATCTTTTTAGGCCATTGATTGTTTATGCAGGTGTACATGTCAAGGTATGGTGTTTTCATCTCCTATCGCTAATAAAATCCAAGGTGCAAAGTTGAATTAGCAAGGAGTGATGGAAATGAGCATGATCTGGAAATAGGCCACTGATCTAAGGGCTTAGTTTTTGTCGCATAAAAAACTTACATCGCTGATATACTTGGATGAGGATGGATTAAATTAGATACGAGCGACAATCATTATAGGAAGGGGCAACATGGTGAAATCCTGAGGATTTCGTATAAAGAAAAAGGGAAGGTGGTGAGATGGATTAATAACCATTGATATCAAAGGATCAATAATCAAGGTTTCAACCTGAATGGCTAATTGTCAGTTCACTTGCTGAACAAAAGAAGATACTTGGTTGATTGTGCATACAAATTTATTGGTTGGTAGAAGGAATACCAAAAGCTGAACAAATTGTGGGGTAAGCCCCATAAGTTAGCAATAACTAGAGTAACACTGCTTTCACCTGGGTAAGAAAAACTTATATTTCCTTCTAATTGAAGTATTAAGGTGAATACCCTGGAAAGTTGGTAGGAAAGTTGGGGTAATTAGCAATTCATTGATTTCTGGTAGTTTCAATTTTGTGATTGAGTACTATATAAATTGTGAAGAAAAGTGTCCTATTCAGTAGTAGAGTTTTGTCTTATCATAACTGTGAAGGGTTTTATTTGGTCGTAGGAAATTGTAAACCTTAGTTTCATTTTTCATTATAAGCATGAGTGACCTAGAGCCTAGTGAATCTAGTGTTAGACCATAAATGAAACCAAAATAGAACAGGGTTAAAATACTTATAACTCATAATGTTTCAACTTAAGTTAAGCCTAAACTAGTAACTATGTCTAAACCCTCACCAAGCACCCTTGCAACATCCACTAGGTCTAGGAGTGCAAAGAAAGAGATAGAAAAAATCATGCAAGAAACCTCTGGAGGTATCAAAGGAGGGTCATGAATTGGTAAAACACCCATAGGAAAAGTTGCGATGACCACTAGGTTGATTGATAATGTAGGAAAAATTGGTGAAAAACCCCAACACCAAAGTGGATGGCAATTGTTTCGGTATGATTTCAATAGGAAAAATTCTAGCAGGCCTTCATGCTATCTATGGTGGTTCAACCTAGGAAAGTTGGTGGTTACAAATGTGTATGTAGAAGTTGATTTAATGATAGAGTTGGCCAGGCAATATAACCCTACTAATAGGACAATTGGAAGTGAGAATGGAAATATAGTTTTGGAGGTGACAAAGGACAAGATGATAGATGTATTTGGGTTGAATCCCAATTATACTTCTAAATTCAAATGTGTTGACTTGTATGTTGAGTATGAAAAGAGAAAATTTGCATTCAAAGAAGTACTACTTGTGCGACATAGAAGGATCAAGGAAAAATTTATTGTTAAGTATGTTGATCCTTTTGAGTGTGAAGAATTTCAAGATTATTTCAAAAACATTTATTACTATCTAAATCAAGTATTGGATTAGGATTCTGAGGTGAGGATAGCTCCTTATTTATTCATAATGGTGGATGATATACAAAACTATAATCAAAACATTGGTTTTGATTATGCTAACTTTTTTGTTGAAAGGATGCATGAGGATTTTCTCCAACTAAAAAAGGATGTGCTCCCTTTGTCTTTCCCTGATTACTCTTTATTGATGCATTTTCTTTTGTGGGAAGGTGATTATGAGTGGAAAAGGAAATTAAATATGAAGATTAGGAATAGTGAAAATAATGCTAACCCTGTACAAATGTGGACATACATTTGGGATTGAGATTTCTCCTATTCTAATTACATATTGTTTTCCAATGTTGTAAGATATGGTATCTTAGAGTCATTGGGTGTAGCACCGAGATTCAAACTTTCTCTAGAGATCAGAAGCCTTATGTTCCTAAAGGATGTACCAAGCTCTAAAGCAACGTATAATTGGGATGACTATTTTCTACATTCTAAATATACTTTGATCAAGGCTTATGGAGCTAAGGTGGCACCTCATTGTCTACCCTTGTATGCCTCAAACAAATTGGCATTCATGGAGCTCATGTGGCAAGTTGATGTCATCAATTATAAAATGTTTAGAAAAGATAGAAAGGGAACTGTAATAAATGCCCAATGTACTTTTTCTTACTTCAAGATCACTACCCCTAAGGGTTATGAAAAGCTTGGAATTATGGTAAATAATCTCATAATGCCTATTAGTGAGATTAGAGTTTTTAATCCAGAAAGGTTTGTGGCAGAAATAAGAAGACAAAAGAACTTAGGTATCATACACCATGAGTTTTTCTATAGAGATTATCTACTAAGGAATCTGACAAGTGATGAGGCTGTCATGGCTAGGAAAAGGGAATGGAAAATTATGAAAAACCTAGAGGAGAAGATTATGAAAAGGAATTCCTTCTACATCAGTCCATATAATGTAATTTCAAATCCCTTGGAGAGGGCGTTTACTATGATAAGGGATTATCAATCTAGCGAGTTTAAGGTAAAGGTAAAGGAGGCTAGAGACAAAGCCCATGTCCTCTTAGAACAATAACGATAACAACAAGGTATGGATGTCCCAGAACAACCTATAGATGTTCAAGAAGAAGAAGTGCCAGAGCATGTGCTGAGAAATGAGGAGGTGGAGTTGAAATTTTCCCTTCCACATATTGAAGAAACTCATAGTTTAGATGTTTCTCCTGACAGGATTGTCAAGTGGTAGTATGACAAAGAAAATGATGAGTTTTCAGCTGATGATAAATTTTTGTAGACCAAAGAATTTTAAGAGTTTATGATTAAGTAGTGGAGTAAGGAAATAAAAGAGAGACTTGAATTAGCCTGGGCTAATGATGAACCTTCTCACCAGGAGGAAGCTGATAAAGTAGAGGAAGAGAAAATTAGGGATAAAATTGCAACTAATATTCCCACTGAGGCTCAAAGGATTCTCAAAGATAGTGGAATCATGTTGTTACTAGGATGTACTATCACTTCTTCCATATCATATAATGCAGTTAGGAGAGATCCTCAAGCTTTGATATCTGAGGGTCAATTTGAGAATAAAGTATTTGGTTATGGATATAGTTCAAAGCTACATACTCTTGCAATTTGGTCTATGGCACATAATACTAGTAAACATGAGGTTGTTAGGCCTATTGAATAATTTATTGGTTCACTAGTGGTTAAGAGAGCTATTGACATAACTCCTATCCAAGCAACTGAGTTAACTACACATGTTGTAATGCTTAGTTTGGATACTACACATATTTCTCAAAGGAGATATGAATCCTTGGTTAAGGAATATAATAAGGCTTTGAATGAGCTAAATCAAATGAGAGCCACTGTTTAAGATATTCAGAAGGGAACAACTCAATCATCATCTTCTTCTTCTTCATTTGATATGTCTACACAAGATAGGGAGAATTTGGCCCTAAGAATTGATGATTTGAAAGAAAAGTTCGCTACTGAGAAGGAAAATGTCAAGCAAGCAAAACTAGAAATAGTTAGGGTGGCCAATGAAATTTTTGAGGATGTGTTGAAGCATAGGGTGACCAAGTTGGTACACAAAGATAATTATGCTTGGGCCATGTATAAGAATATTCATGAGGAAAATACAAAGTATCTGCAAGTACAGGAGGCCTTCAGTAATGAATGGAATAATTGGATTGCTAGGGTAAATGATTTGAAAGAAATGATGCCAAAAATGAATGAAGACCCCAAGGCACCAAAAAATATTTCTAACATCTTGCAAACTATTGACTCAATAAATGGGATAACTAATTTCCATGGAAAGTTGGGTATATAACTCCAGAATAAGTTGAAAATATTCAAGGAAATGGAAGAATGTGGTATTCCTCAAATATTGAATCTAAAAGGTGAACTACACCAATTTGACACTTGGAAGAAAGATTTAAGAGGAATGCTTGAAATGGCCATGATGGCCTTGTCTGTCATTGATTACATCTTGCTCAATTCAAATATTGACACAACATTTGAAATTGAATAAAAAATGGATATGTTTGTTAAAGAGGCCAAGATTTTAGTTGATGCAAGGTACACTCAGTACATTACAAAGGTGTGGCATTTGTTGAATATTAAATGGCCCATTGAAGAGGAGTACAACACTTGGTTGGAGAAATACACAAAAATAATCTGTGTAAGGATCAATGAATGAGGAGAATAACGGACAAGAGAAGAATAATACATAGCCTGCATACAATACATATTTGGATTTTTCTATAACATGGTAAAATATTATTCTCTCCTTGAATTCAGATGAATACAATGTGGTGCTAATCTAGAATGAAAATTTTTGACCTTTTCTTCTTTCCTTGCCTTTCTTCGTAAGTTTTGTTGTTTTGATTCCCTTAGGGTTGGCATTTGAACACATGGGGAATATCTTGTAACAAATTAATGATGTTTTTGGAGGTGGGACCTATTTTCCATGAAGAGTTGAGGTTAATTTTTCCTCATGTTTACTTACTCCACCTAAATACTCAAGTGTAACTGAAACAGGAATATTGTTGTAAGCGGTCTGATGGGATCATGACATGTGTGCTATCTGGTCTGAGGCTCATTTTCTCCTGCATCTCTATAAGAATTAATTTAGGACTAGAAGCATAGGAGATGAAAAACGTTTTCAGCTAATACTATTAGATTGTCAAGATAATATGAAGCAAGTTTTAGAGTCTTTGTTTTAAGTTTCTTTTGATGTTCATACTTATGCATGTAAGACTGATAATGATATAGCATTTATAATACAGAGTAATATTAGTTTTATGGTTATTTTCTCTCCTTGTATGTGTCTCATGAGTTATGATTAAAAACTTAATCAATTATTTCTTTCATTTGTCTCTGTCATTACCTAATCGATGTTTAGTTTCATGCTTGTTTATTGAATCAATGAATTGATGTAAGTTCTTGTATGAGATTAATGACTTATAAGAATTGTGTGCTAGGATACTTGTAAGAATTAATAATCAAGAACATCACAAAGGAATGTTGTAATGCAAGATTTCTTGAGTTTATAGGTGCTATCTTTTGAATTGTTATCGGGTTACATAGAAAGGTATTGACTTCGTGCTTGGGATAAATACATTGGTTCACACAAAGTATTTGTGTTACACTTTCAGTATTGATTCATTAACCACTCAATCTTTAACTCACATAATTTCAAGGGGATACTATTGTCAATGCTTTGTGTTGAAAATCTACTCTCTCATATTCAATACATATAACATTGGTATATAAGCTTCCAACATATTTGATGCATGTTATTGAATGGTTTCATGAGAGATATCTATTATTGACAATGTCTTTGAATATAATTGTGACAAGTCCTTAAGTATACATTGTGGGATCACCCTCTCGAGTTTCACAGAGCCCAAAGATTAGTAATAGAAGCTTAGAAACCACTATTCATTCATTGGCCAATCCCTTTTGAATTGTTGATAATTGGAAATGGAATTTAAGTCCATAGGTATTTCAGAAGATCAGTTGGGTTCTTAAAAAAAAACCAATAGATTGGTGACTTTGTTGGGGACTAGCTAAGTTCAAAGTTTCTAATTTTAGATCAGGCATAGTTAAAGTTATCTATTTTTTGTGATATTCTTTACTGCTTAAGGAATAATCAGTTTAAAATCTGTTGCATTAGTCCCATCATACTAAGTCTTATGCGTCAGGTGTTATTTCAGTCTGCCATTATTTGTCGGGTAATGTTTAAAGTCTTTTCTGATGTAACAACTACAAAATCAAAGTGCAATCACTTTTTGTTTCCTAGTATTCAAGGTGATGACTCTAAGTTCTCTAGTACTAGTGTGAAGGTTAATTCAAAAAAGGAAAAAAACAAGAAAGATTTTGTAGTACTTGAAATTATGAGGAAGACCAAAAGATATGCAAAGAAGCACCCTGAGAAAAAGGCAGAATCATAACCTATAAAGAAAAGCAACCTTAATGGGTCTTGAAATGCTCTGAATCAAGTAAGTCTGTCAATTCCCATCCTGATGTATCTCCTACTTTCAATGTTGATATAAGTAGTGCTAGTGTCCATGAAGAAGGACATAAAGTTCAAGAGTCTAACATATACCAAGGAATTTTTACAATTGAACAAGTATTTGATAGTGAGTTAAATATCTCAAGAGAGGAAGATAGGTGGGAGTTTTGGGAAATGAACAAGAAGTTCTTTGAGCCTTTAACCCTTGGAATTGGTTCTATTTTTAATGGAGAGAATTTTAAGCTACAAGGTAAACCCCTTGATGAACTAGTCCATTTTCCTCTTGAAGAGGACCCTCCTGACCAACTTTACTTTACTCCTACCCCAAGTGAGCATGGGGATGTTTTGGAAAACAAGGAGGATATAAATAATGGCATGAAAGCCATTGAAGAAGAAGAGTTAAGATTTCAAGAGAAAGAAGAAAGGAGAGTGAAATAATTGAAAGAGAAGGAAGATAGGATTCAAGCTAAGCAACTTGAGAGAGATGCTAGGAGAAAGAATTTGGAGAAGATGAGAGAAGAGGCCACGAGGCACAAATATTTTGAGGAAAATATTTCTAAATTCACCTCTAAAATGACTAATGATATTCCTGGAGCAACAATCTCAATGGGAGCCTCAACTACTGATACTTATACAATGTCTGTCTCAACCACTAAAGCCTCAGACCCTCCTATTAGTACTAAGAAAACATCATTTGTAGATCGTGAGAAGAGACCTATGGACCAACCCAAGAAAACTACATTCAACACAAATGATAAAACCAATACTTCATCTACTAAAATCCCCACAAATAAAGCCAAAGGTGATCCAACCCCACCTGATACACCTCTAGATCCTGAGATATTACGGTTGTAGTTGGAAAGTGAAAGACTATGAGAAGATTTGAAAACAACTGAAATAATACCTTCTAACATAGAAATGGCTAAAAATATTGCATTACTTCAAATTTCCACCCATATTTCAAAGGCTTCAAGCTTTGGACATACTAATAATGAGTTTCAAAAGAAGAAATTTGATGGATATACCCCTCGTAGAAGTGGTGGTGGAGGTCAAGGAGGAGGTGGTGGAGGAAAAAAAAGGAATGATAAGTCTTATTTTGAAGATGATGATGAAAGTAAGAAAGGGGGAAGTGATGGTGAAAGTAGAAAGGAAAAATATGGTAGCCACCTTGATAGTAAGAAAGATGATGAGCACAGAGATGATCATAGGGATGAACATACTAGGAGGCCACTCCAAGTATATAGATACCAAAAACTGTGTTTCACTAGAATACTTGGCTACCCTAACCCATTACCTAAATATTTTAGGTATTCTCTAGTCAAATTGTCTAGGAATAATGCTTTAATTGGTGAAGACCATCTCAAAGCATTCGCTAATGTTATGGATGATTTTGAGGTGGAGGAAAAATATGTCATGATGAAGTTGTTTTTGCAGTCTCTTGTTGAGGATGCAAGAGAATGGTACAAGAGTTCACCTACTGAGAGCATTGGCTCTTGGGAGGAGTTTAAAAGGGTTCTTAGAGAACAATATGGTGACAAGACTGACTCAAGTTTTCTATTGAATCAGTTCAATAATATTGTTAAAGGATCTAATGAAACTATTGTTGAGTTTAATGCAAGGTTCTAAAATGCTAGAAAAAGGTTGCATCCTCATATACAATTAGATGATCATGTGTGTTTGGTAAATTACTACAATGCTTTTGATGCAAAAATAAGTTACTATTTGCTAGATAAGTATCATCAATCTTTGAGAGAAGCTTTCAAGATGGTAGAACATATTGAAAAAATCAGTAAAGTAACTGGTAAAGTTGGCAAAACAAATGACCCAAAACTCTTCAATAGTTCAAAAAGGAAGAAAAGAATTCAAGCACTAAAGGGGGGACAATTGAGGACAAGCTTGATAGTTTCATGAAAACTATCAATGATAAAATTGTAAGGCAAGAGAAGGACCAACCTAAAAACTACCAAAGGAATGAAAGACCCCCTAGATTGCAAGATCACCCTTACAATAGCAATTGGTATAATGGAAGTTCCTCTAGACCCTCTGCAAAAGAATTTAGGAAATTTTGTTGAAGATACTCCTTGGTGTATGACTTGCCAAATTCCACATTCCACACAATAATGTGCAGTAGCACAGATGGTGGAAGTAGAGGAGGACATACCCGAAGACTATGATCAGTGAGATCAAGAGGATGATGATGTACTTATGACTATGGATGATTCTGACGTTGCCTGTAGTGAATGTTCTTCTGATGAATGTTCTTATGAAGTGGATGTAGATAATCAAAGGAAAATTTCTATTGCATATCATCAACAAGTTCTTTCTGATGAGGATGACACTTGTAATTATGAGTCTTAAAATTTGGAGATAATTGAAGATGGTTTTTCATTAAGAATACCCTCTGTGGAAGAAATTGTAAAATATACGAAAGTCTTAGTTGCTCAAGCTAGGAGATCATATCATTTGAGGAATAGAACTGTTGGAGGTAAACAAGATAATCCTGTTGGTATATTTATCAAGGAATATAATGCTAAGGGAAAAGAACATGAATCTGATGAAAAAGTAGAAGCAGTCAAAGCTAATGAAGGAAAGGGAGCTAAAATTTGGGAAAAGAGAGCATACAAGCCAAAAGCTACTCATGGACACAGATTTCCTACTTGAAATTAAAGACACAGAAGCAAGCTCCTAATTCCATAAGGAAGGATGCTAAACACAAGGCTAAAGTAACCAAAAATCAATAGAAATATAGTAGCAACAAATGAGGTATGCCTTCAATTGAACTCCCCAAGTATACTCTTGTTGATATGTTTTAGTTACTTAGCCAAGTTAAAGTGTCTGTAACTTTTCTTGAAATGATGAGGATAGAAGAGAATAAACAAAAGGTAGTGACCCTTATTAATGGTGCTTCTATAGCCTATAATGATATAGTGGAGATCAATCCTTCCAAAATAAATGAAAAGGACAAGAAGGGTATAGAAGTTGAGGAAGTGACTACTGAGATTCCCCATATTTTCCTAGGAAATTTTGTGAACCCTTATCTAGATAAGATAGATCCATTTTTTCTTACCTTGGTAGTTGGGGGGAATTTTATAAAGAATTGTATTATTGACTTTGGTGCATCAAACAATATTATACCAATTAAAATCATGGATGCATTAGGGTTAAGGGTTGATAGCACTCATGTCAAGTGTTATGCCATGGATGCTAGAGAAGTCCCTGTGGTAGGTGTGATAAATGAGCTACCATACAGATTGGTAGCTTACCCTAACAAAGATTTTAAAATGAGTGTGGTAGTGGTTGATATCCCACCTAACTATGGAATGTTATTGTCACGAAAATGGAGTGCATCTATGGGAGGAAGTATGCAATGTGACATGTCTTATACCACATTTCCCATTGATGGTAAGAATGTCCAATTAATGAGGGAATTACGAGGACCACATATGTTGGAACATGTTCCTAAAGATGACACAATTCTTTTCATAGATACCAATATTGGTGAGTTCAAGGTAGAAGAAGCACCAAGGGAGATTAAGAGAGGTCCTACACCTATAGAAAATGAAGTTTCAAGAATGCCTGATAAAGAACTATGGGAAATGTACTTTTATGGTGCAAGTTCAAAAGAAGGATCTGGTGCATGAATTTTACTAGTATCACCTACTCGAAATACTTATAAGTTCTCTTTTACATTGTCTTTTGTTTGTACAAATAACATAACAAAATATGAAGCCTTGTTATTGGGATTAAGACTTGCTGAAAAATATGGAATTAGAAAGCTAATGGTAATTGGTGATTCTGAGCATGTAATATCCCAAGTAAGATCTAAATATGCCTGCAAAAATAATAGATTGAAGCAATACAAAATGTTGTTTGGGATTCTATTGAATAGTTCGATGCTTTTGGAATTGATTTGATGGAAAGAGGACATAATAGGGTAGCTAATTTACTTGCTAATATTGCATTAAGACTTGATGAAATAAATTTCATGGGAATTTCTAAGGTTGAGCTAAAAACAAGACCATCTATCCCTGACAATGTATACAATTGGAAAAAATTTAATGATGATGAGGATATCCTTAGATTCTTAAATTGTGCTAATAAATATGAAAGTCAGTAGATAGATTTTAATGGATTTGTAGAAAGTACTAATGGAGAGGATATGGTATTTGGAAAACAGGTCATCCAATTAAAGATAAATAAAATCCCCAAAGGCCTTGTAGCTCCTGAAAGGGTCTTTGATAGTCAAGATACAAACAAGGCCAAAACAACTGCTGCTCACCAAGAAGACCTAGAAGTAGTGAACTTGGGAACTATAAATTCCCAAAAGAAAGTTTATGTAGGAAAGAAAATGAAGCCAAAGATAAAGACAATGTTAATCCCCTTACTCAAAAAATACAGACATGCATTTTCTTGGTCATACGATGACTTGAAAGCTTACATGGAGGAATTGTTTCAGCATGAAAATCCTTTAAAGGAAGATGCAAAACCCTTTAGGAAAAAGAAAGGACCAATAAATCCTACTTTAGCTCCCAAGATACAAGAGGAGTTGGTGAAGTTGAGGGACGATGGCATTATTAAACCCATTAGACACTCTTCATGAATATCTAATCTGGTACAAGTAAGAATAAAGAATGGAGACATAAGATTATGTGTTGATTTTAGGAATTTGAATGTATCCTCATTAAAGGACAATTATTCATTACCAAACATGGAAGCTATGTTGCAAAAGGTGATTGGATTGAGCTACTATCAATGATGGATGGTTTTTTAGGATATAATCAAGTAAAAGTAAAGGAATATGAGTAGTACAGGACTACATTTACTACTCCTTGGGGTACCTATGTATATGTAAGGATTCCTTTTGGCTTGAAAAATGCAAGTGCCACTTTTTAGAGAGCTATGGATGTAGCTTTCTCAAATTTTATTGATTTATTTATGGTTGTATATCAAGAGGACTTGACCACTTACTCTAAAAAAGAAGAGGATCATTGTATGCACTTACCGAAAGTTTTTATCAGGTCACTAGAATATGGAATATCTTTGAATCCAAAGAAATGTGCCTTTGGGGTCACCAAGGGAAAATTGCTAGGGAATATTGTGTCCAATGGAGTAACAATAGACCCTAAAAGAGTGGCAGCCATTGACAAGATCCCTCAGCCAAAAAAATTCAAGGGCATCCAATCATTTTTTTGGCAGATAATTATTTTGAGAAGATGTATATCCAAATTTGTAAAAATTACAAGACCTATTTAAAAAATGTTGAAGGAAGGTGAAAAGGTACTTTGGAGTGAAGAGCCTAGTCAAGATTTCAAGAAAATAAAACAAGCTATTAGAGAGGCTCCATTTTTTAAGTCTCCCATTTTTTCTAAACCAATGCACATTTTATCTTTTGCTTCTTTTCATACTATTGTTGTCTTCCTACAAAAAAATGAGCAAGTTTTTGAACAACCAATTGCATTTTTTAGCAAATCTTTCCAAGTTGCAAAATTGAAGTATGACATGTTACTGAGAAACAAGCATATGCTTTGGTAAAAGCTGTGAATAATTTTAGGACATACTTACAAGGTGCTATAGTTACGGCTTTTGTACCAAGTGTAGTTGTGAAGGAATTTTTTACCCAACAAGAAATAACAAGAAGAAGGTGTAGATGGATCAACAAGATCCAAGAATTTAACATTGATGTTCAGATTACCAAATTAGTAACAGGATAGGGCCTAGCCAAGTTGATGGCTAATCAAGTTAATCATATTGAAGTAATTTATATTGCACCTCTCTGTGATATACAAACATGCAGATGGTATAAAATAATTATCTAGTATTTACAAACTTTGTAATGTCCTACTAATATGGCTAACAATGAAAAAAGAACATTGAAATTGCATGCTATCAAGTATGTGATTATTGACAATGAGTTATGGTGGAGAAGCTTGGATGGAATACTTCTAAAGTGTGTAGATGGAAAACAAGCATTGGAACTTTTGCATGAAATGCATAATGGGGTGTGTTGTGGTCATTACATGGAAAAGACTACTACACACAAAATTTTGAGAGCTAGATTCTAGTGGCCCACTATTTTTAAGGATGCTCACAAGTTTGTTAAAACTTGTGATGCCTGCCAACAAATCTTAGGAAAATTGAAGTTCTATGGAAATTTACCACTCAGGCCCATGATAGTTGAAGCTCCTTTCCAACAATGGGGAATTGATTTCATTGGGGAAATACCAAAAAAATATAGTGGAGGTCACTCATGGATTCTTGTTTCCACTGACTACTTTATAAAATGGGTGGAAGCAATACCTACAAAGGAGGCAACAAGAAAGGTGGTAGTTGATTTTTTGTTAACTAAAAATCTTATCAGATTTGGAGTCCCTTAGAGGATTATCTCAAATAATGCTATGTGCTTTAGATTAGATGAATTCAAGTACTTTTGTGAAAGACATGGAATACAAGTCTCTTATTCTTCACCTTACCATCCTCAAGGAAATGGTTAAGCTAAGTCTAGTAATAAGAGCTTGATGAAGATAATCAAGAGAGTTATGGAGAAGAATAAAAAGGCTTGAGACTCAAAATTGAAACTAGTGCTTTGGGCAGATAGAGTGACTGTGAAAAAGGCTACTAGTTATTCACCATTTGGCTTAGTATTCAGTCTAAAGGCTAGATTGCCACATAATGAACTACTCAAAATGTACAAGTTTGTGTAGGAATATGATGAAGAAATTTGTGATGATATACAACACAAAATAAATAATCTAATAGAATTAGATGAATCTAGGAGGGAAGCTCAAGTTAAAAATTGGAAGATGCAAGAATAGGTTAAGAATTTATGTGACAAGAAAGCTTCTCCCAGAAATTTTGAAGTAAACAACATGGTGTTAGCCTCGAATGTAGGAGCTTAGGTTAAGGGAAAGCATGGGAAATTTGAAGCATTATGGATTCACCCTTATTTGATAGTCAACACTCATGGAGAAGATTCATATTTCCTTCAGAGCCTAATAGGTGAAATTTTTTAACTACTAGGTCATGGATAGTTCTTAAAGCCATACTTCTCGTAAGTATGTTATTCTCCATGTACGTTCAGTTTTGTATATTATGTATATGGGTTTGTTTGCATTTGTTTTGTTTTGGTTCTGCTACCTTGTCTAGGTAGTTCCCTAGTTTGGGTCCTTTGGTTCTAATCCACATTTTGGTCTGCTTCAACCTGAGATTCTTGGGATCTTGCCTTGCCTGCAAGAGGCATACATCCCCAGTTGGAGCCACTAATGGAACTTTAATTTCCATATATCCCATCTCAAACCTATGTTGCATGTAGGAGAGTTTAGAATTCATTTTCTTAAAATACTTTGAATGTTCAATTTTCTTGTTGACTCCCTATTGCCTGTTGTTGGTCAATGTTAAAATTTCTGCATTTATTTTTATTTATTTGGCAACTGCTTCCCTAATCATAGTCCAAAAACTTTTATTATAATGGTTTTGGGGTTTATTTAAGTCATCCTATCCATTGCACTTGTTTGCTACCAAAATTTGCACCCTAAACTGAACTATACAAGTTTCAACAATCTTGGAGAAAACATTGGATTCACTTCTATGTGGGAGTGCTAGAACGAAGTGAAACCTCCGGGTTCTAGGCCGGTTCCTAACTTGTAATATCACCTAAACTACAGACTTGATGGGAAAAGGGTAAGATTATGACTATGTAAGGCAGTAAATACTGAAAATATGAAATGGAAATGGTGATACACCGAACTAATAAGAGCTATGGAATACTTCGATTTACACTTGAAAATTGACAATGAACATAAGATTACACATCAAATTTCTGTAAGTTTTGCATTAATGTTTTACAAACAGGTTTGATTCACACACATTTTCAAGAAGGAAAATATTTTTCACAGATTAAAATCCATATGTAATTCTGTGAACACAGTTTGTAATTCATATAATGCCACTTTTGCAAAGGAAGGCATGGAAACAAAAGATAAAGTTATAAGGGAATAGAAGAAATTTACAAAAATAACTTGATCATTAACCTGGAAATGCACAACACTTTGCAAGGAAAATATGGTAATTTGAATCATCAACAGTGACCACTTGGTAAACTCTGTATATCATGCTCCAAATGAGCTACAAAACCTATAAAATATATGACAAGGGACTCTCAAAGTCACAAATTCTCTACCTGCCTATTCAGAACTAACTCAAAAATGAGTTACAAAATAGCTAAAATAGCCAAACTCCTGAGTTGCTCCACAAAATAAGGTTCTAGAAAACCTCATTTCCATAAGCCACTATAAAGCCAAAAATTAAGGACCTAAATTTTCATCAAAATGACTCTCCAAGGTTGGAAAAGTCAAGTTAATCTTATCCAACCATAAAAAAGGGTCCCTAAATATACTCAAAAAATTTCTAAACTGACTTCAAATATCCTTATTTTACTCCCAATGTTGGGAAACTAAAAAGAATTCCCTATATACCCTCTCCTTGTAATTAAGACTCAACTGTATCCCTTTTTGCATTTAGAATAATATAAACTAAGTGGTTTATAAATACACCACTTAAGTGAATATTTTACAATTTCAAAGTAAAATGAAAAATAAAGGGCCAAGGCTTCGGCCTATGTTTTAGAAAACATATGAAAATTTATTAAAATAAAAGAAAAAAGAAACATGCCTTTATATTATCGACATTTTAGGGTAGAAGAAACCCTAAAGATAAAAACTTACATTATCATTTCATTTCATTTCCTTCATTTCCTTTTTTTTGATGCGCCGCCATGAGCTATGTACATATCAAAAGTTAGATGCTTTTGGAGGTGAATCTGGACGAGAACCTAGAATTTTATATAGAATTCATGCAATAAAATGTGGGATGCTATGCTCCATCAAAAATATCAGTTGTTTTGTTAATTTTTTGATGATCAATTACATGAGAAATTTCGTTTTATGTTGAGATATCATGTATTTATAGTTTCCTCAATGGGAATTATGGAAAATGCCTTTACACCTTCAACTGTACCTTATCCTTTCGGGCCTCTTTCATTTGAACTGTGTATTTGCAATAACAATGGAACTTGAGGAACACACAGGTCGCCATGTGAAACTTTTATTTGTAGACACTAGAAAATCATTCTCTTGAGGCTGAACCTTGACGAATATAAAATGTAGTTGTATTTGTTTGTCCCATGCATCTAGACTTCCTTTATACTCATGTCTTGTTGTTTTCATACATTTTTCTGTAGAGGGTCTTCTTTACTTCTATGGCGCGGCCATATACACTTGTAGATTATTTAGTTTTCTAGCGTGGATTTTTAGGGGCATTCTGGTTTTACATTGAAAGCTTCATGACCATATCCCTCCAAATGTGGGGTC
Organism: Sequoia sempervirens; assembly: GCA_007258455.2. Taxonomy (NCBI): domain Eukaryota; kingdom Viridiplantae; phylum Streptophyta; class Pinopsida; order Cupressales; family Cupressaceae; genus Sequoia; species Sequoia sempervirens. The sequence goes on from VDFB02000017.1 coordinate 501,342,301, forward strand.
TTTGTACAATGTGGGAAATTGCTTGCTCAACTACTCATCGTTTTATCTAAAGCTGCTCAATAAAGGTTGAGCCTTGATACTCTTGCCCTGTGCACTGAAGGATAGCTATTGACTGTAGAAAGCATAGCTATTTGATGTGATATATCACCATTCTTGGTTTCTCACTGTCTTGTACAATAGGCATCTCATATTACTATTTCATCATTCCAAATTTTAAGACACCTTCTTTAACATGCTGCCATATTGGATCACTATTTGATCCTACAAGAAATTAATTACCTGTTTGCTAATTTGACTTTCAGATTTGATGCAATTCTATTCAAAAAGGCTTTAATATATTATAATCGCAATACACATGATGCCATGGAATAGCATATTCATTTGATTGGGGAATTCATGAAAAGATCTTGATCTTACTATAACTTTGCATGGCGATAATCCATCTAGTGAGCAAATCTGTGTATTATGATTTGACTGTTTAATGCTATTTTTATAAACCTTTTTTCAATAGTCCTCATTGTATTATGAATTAGGTATGTCTTTACATCCAATTCATTCTCAAACTCATCAATTCCACCACTACCATTATGATGACATCGTAAGGAACCTTTTGATCGAAGATTGAGTATAATTATTCCTTTTGAGTCACTATGCATACTTTGGCTGTGATTTACCCTGGATGTAGATTATGTCTTTTGTGTGAGGTTTATAAGGACTATTGAACTGTATTATCATACCCTATTATCTGCCATACATGGAAAATGCTTTCTAATGTTCGTATTGATGATTAACATCACTATCCCTGCACTTTTATCCATTGTCATTTGAGCCTTTACTTGCTTATATGAGACTTGATCATCAAATACCATAACATGGTCAACACACAAAATTTAAGCATGCATTCCCTTTATTGTTATTTTCATGATTCTGACTGTGCCCTGGACTATCCCTTGACTGTTATTAACTATGACTTTAATAACAAGAGTTGACATTGTCACTATCATTTGAAGCACTACTATGAAATAAGAGCATTCTTGTTGTTCCTGGATAAAAGATTTTGTCACCTATCTTGAATGTTGTTCTGGGCTTTATATTGTGCAACCTGTCTCATAGCATTAGCTATCTCATATTCTTTTAACATTAAATTGGTTGCTATGTTAATAATTTTGCATCGTATAAGGACGGTTTCCTTACAAAGCTTTAAATGATCAGGCTAACTTTATGATCCTCCCACTAATTAAATGAGCAAAGGCTTATCATAATAACAAAGATATTGTTATTCCATAGTAAATGAATACCTCTGTTTAGTTTTATGATACTACAAAATCTTCTGTATTATGATTATGAACTGGGCTCAACCCTCATGGCAGCCACATTTATCTCCACTCATATTTGATTTAAGACATATCTACACCTGTAGCTACACATGAACAAACAAGTTAGAAAAAATGACTGTCATTTGTGTGTACATTAACCAAATGGTTTTCCTAAACATGTGAGGCATTCATTGATCTTTTGATGCACATGGAGACAAATTGATACATGGATAGGTGGGTAGTATAAATGATCATGTACAGTTATGACTTTTCATTACTTAGAGTATAACTCTAACACATTGCTTTGACTGCTGCAAGGGCATGAGCATATGAAAACTAGGAAGGACAAGCAATGAGGACAACATTAAAGTGAGGCAAACACCACCCAATCATTCAGGCAATGACTGGTCATCCCTTCTACATGCTTATTTATTTCCTTCATCTATTCATGTATTTATTTATCTTTATTTGTATCAAAGAGAAGTCAGTCTCACAGCTTGCTGTGTGAGACACATGTACCTTATCACATTCAATAAAGATTACATTTTCAGAAATATGTGAATCTTTCTCTATTACATCCATGTGTATGAATGTAATGGTCTATGGTTGCAATATTTTTAGATTTTTCATTTATACATTTGAATGTGATGAAGGAGGATAATAAAATGTACCTTATCTTCCTCTAGTTTAAAAAAAAATCTACCCTTTTGAACCTATGAGTGAAAAATGGGTAACAACACTATCCTAGGAAGTCCCCTCCATTAAAAACAACTGATGAGCATGTGCCTAAAGGTTTTCACTTAAGTTCAATCATCCTTTTGTCTTTACCGCTCATCGCTAATCATGTTTGCAATGTATGTTTTAAAACAACAATGAGTGATGAGGTGATATCTCTTTGATATCGCTCATCGTAAATAGCTCCTTGAGATTCAAATTGCAAATAGTGATGAGCAAGGTTCTTAGTACTATGAAGGGATCAATTATAGCTAACAATTTATGGCCTCTTAGAATTATAATAGTGATGAGTGATGCCCTCCAACTTTATGATCATATTTTTCATCGCTTATAGAAAATAGGTTATGAGTTGATTGTTTTAAATCACCAACAAGTGAGGATATGAATTTCCAATTGCATCACTTCTCGCGGATTTGTTTTGAGCGCTAAATTCTTGATTAGTGATACGCAATATGCAATGATATTAGGATAATCTCTCATCGCTAATTGCTCACAAACCTTATGAGGAGGACTAGTGATGAGAAATAAGGTTTCTTTGAAGAAGGTTTCTCTCACTAAATTGAACACATCTTATTTCTGATATCTTTTTGTGCCATTGATTGTATATATGGGTGTATGTGTCAATATATGGTGTATTCATCTCATGTCACTAATAAAAGCCAAGGTGCAAAGTTGAATTAGCAAGGAGCGATGGAAATGAACATGATCGGGAAACATGTTGTAGATCTAAGGGCTTACCTTTTGTCACATAAAACACTTGCATTGGTGATAGAATTGGAAAAGGATGGAGTAAATCAACAATGGGTGACAACCATTATAGGATGGCACAACGTGGTGAAATCCTGAGGATTTTTTATAAAGAAAAAGAAAAGGTGGCGAGATGGATTAATAACCATTGATATCAAAGGACCAATTATCAAGGTTTAAACCTGAACAACTAATTGTTAGTTCGCTCGTGCGAGCTTACGATCAAGTATTAATGGTGACACACTTCTCTCTCAGTCATAAGACAAAGTAGATGTGTCATAGAAAAAGGACCCTTTGCTTAACATGGGATAATTCATGATAATTGGACTTAATGAGGCCTTGATTTAAGTGTTGTGAAGCATTTCATGCATCCACACTAGGTCTTGGACCCTTCTACACTAAAGAAAATGTGTTTATTAATGTCTTGTAAAGGTGTTGTAGAGTCTTTAAAGGAATTTCACGCTTTTCTAGACCTAATAAACCTATCTATCCTTAATTTAACATTATAAAACATATTTTAATACATCATCACATTAACTTAAAAGGCTTGTAAAATAAACTTAATGTGAAACTAGTCTTGTAATGTGTCTTGCACATTCACATTGGTCCTTGTGCCTTCCCAAGCTATGTGGACATCATTTCAGTGTTGTAAAGTGTATTTAATTATAATTTCACATTGATTTCTATGTACCAATCCCTATTTGACATTTACATCATCAATAATAGACCTCTTTTAACTCATATTGTACATCCCAAGGCTTAAATTGATCAAACACCCATCAAAGTTATAATTTGAACTATATTTCTTTATCTCCTAGCTTATGAGCTGTCAAATGGACCCATGTGGGATCCATTCACCATGCATGGAAAATAATTCCCATCCAGGTGGGATGCATTCACCATGTGTGGAAAATGAGTCCTATCTAGCCCCCATTTTGACCTTTGAGTGGGAAAAAGTGAGATTGAAAGTTCATTATCACATTATGTTAGCCTATGATGAGGTATTATCGAGTACTAAGGCACACTTGTCTATAAATAAGTAATTTTATCCTCATTTTACATATCTTATCTCATTCACACAATTCTTATTATTCTTTCATCATCTATTTTCTCATTCAAGTCAAGTAACTTAGGGTTTCTCCATTAGAAGTTTTCAAGTTAGCATTCTAAAGCATCCAAGGGAAATTTTTGCATGTATTGCTATAGATTTACAAGTTCAATCATCATTACAAGGTAAATTATTCCATTTTTTGTTGCATGTTTCATTTATTTATTTCATCAATTTGGTTTAATTACCCAAAAGGGGTTTGACAAAGGAAAACCTCCATGCCTTAACAATTAACAATTTCTCTTTCTTCTGTTGTTAGTATGTAGATTTATGTCCTTTGGAAGTGTAAGAATCATTGAATATTGTATTTTAAAGTTATCTGAGCCATCTCCTCTTCATTCAAGTTAAAATAGCAAGGAAAAGTCATTTTTAGACCGATTCTGGTAGAATTCAAAGCAGACACCTGTAGAAGGACGAATTGCAGATCTGAAGCTACAAAATCATCCCCTGATTTTCAGATCCCTAAAGGAGGAAAAATTCTCCAAGCATGGTGAACTAGTCCCATCTGTGGGCCTAAAAACCTAATTTTCTCATAATCTAGCTCTCTACAATCTAAAACCTATTTTTGGAAGAATTCATCAGAACAGGGACTGATTCTCCATAGATGTCGAATGAGTCCTATTTGGCTTCAGAAAAATCACCAATCAGCATTGTAGATGTTCCAGATTCATCACATTTTCCTAGGTGCACTTTGATTTTACCTATCTCTTTCTATTCAACATATTTCATTCATTTAGTTCATTTTAGTAATACATAATGTGTTTTCAAACAAAGCATGTTTCATTAGTCTTGCATGTTTAATCAATCATTTACTCAACTTAGTTGCATTCATATCATCCCATTTAGTCTAAATTCCATCATACATTACATAAATTGAATGAACCCCCTAGGTTTTTGTGGTTTATCTCTCTCCTTTTAGGTGAAAACCCCTAAGAGTGCAATAGAAGTATATAGACCCAAAACTCTATGGTTCATTTTAGTGAACCTACTTTTTGATCACTTTCTTATCTGATTTTTGAGTCCTTCATCACTAATTTAGTCTTGCATTCATTTTGCATTAGTTTGCATGCTAGGTTTTAACTTTCACATTCATAAAAAGTGTATTTAGGTTGCATTTAGAGCATCTAAATTCATTTAGCTTTACTAAAATTATGCATTTTTCATTTACTTCTATATATTGCCTCTTAGAATTCATAAAAATTAGTCTGATTTTTTTTTTGTTTTTGAAAAAGGTTCATATTGGGACTCATTTGCCACCTTGGGTGAATCAATCCCTTTGGGAACCTGAAACAACATTTTATAGATCTGAGACATTGGTTTTTAGGCTTTTGATTGGTGCCTTAACCTGTATATATCAGTTAGTTGCATTTTTGTTGCATGCATTTCATTAAATCTTACTTGAAATAGGTCATTCTGTTCATTGTTTAATTTCACTTTTGGATTCATAACATTTCATTTTCAAATAGTTGCATTGTATAAACAGAAAATTAGATTACTTCAAAACTGAAAATTGCATTTCCTTTTAAGTCATTGCATTGCATTTTTCTTTCCTTTTTCTTCATAACATGTTTTCTTTCAAAAGATGTGGCGTTGATTTCATTAATAGTGGATTGTATAAGTACAACATTCCCTCTTATGAGTTCAATTTTGATTACAACAATGAAGACTTTAAGAAACATGATCAAACCCTTGATACAATCCTTAATATCACATTGCCCTTTGGTGTGGATGATAGTGTTGACAATCATAACAATCACACTTGTCCCTCTTCTATTACCTCTACTATTAGTGATGAAGGTATCTTGGTGAATGAAGATATAAGCGTTGTGGGTCGTGATTGTCCCTATCCTAATTCCCCTTTGGAAGAAATTAGACAAAAGGAAAATGAGATCATAGAAACCACTTTGCTTATCCCAAATCCATCTCTCAATACCCTCCCTACTAGTAAGAAGACTTTAGTACAAAAGGATACAATCTCGAATGATCATGCACATCATATTTATCAAGAGGACATATGGATTGAAAGTAATAACCTTTTCTCTCTCCTTCCTATTGTACCTAACATTTGGAAAGGCCTCTTTGACCAAAAGAATTTAACCATTCATGAAAATCATAATTGTCCTTCTCTTGATACGTCCCCCACTTGTGATGAAGCTTCTTTAAAAACCTCAATCTTAGATGAACATATTATAAGCTCCCCTAGTAGGGTAGATAATATGGAAGAAGAGAATAAGACCTTAGAAGCATCCGACAATCAAATACAATCTTTTCCTAATCTCCCCATTATCAATAGTCTAATACATTCAACCATTAATAACCCCCTTAGTTGTGATGAAGTTATTTTGGATGAACCAAACCTTACTTGTCATGAACATGTGGTTTGTTGTTCTCCTATGAACTCTCCTTCTATGGAGGAGATTATGTACCAAGACAAAGATAATATCCCCTTCACAGACAATGCAAAATCTCACTTGATAAGGGATGTTAACAATATTCAACCTAAACTTATCCTTTACCCACCTTCACATCCAATTCATTCTTCCAATAAACCTAAACTTACCCTTTAGCCACCTTCACATCCCCTTCATCCCTCTAATGTATCACAGTAATCTAGTATTGATATTGTTTCTCATACATATAACACTCGAGATAATCTATAACCACCACAACCAAGTCCAACCTCTTTTCCTTTACCCAATCCACCTACTGCTCCTTGTTACCTCCCACACACAAAGGAGTATGGTCTTGTTGAACAATTAAAGAATACTCCTGCCAAAATTTCCCTTTGGGATTTACTTCAAAATTCACCAAATTACAACAATATTCTTCAAATAGCCTTAAAAAAAATTGAAGCTCCTCATGGTACAACTCTGAATGATGTGGTATCCGTAATCCATAAAATGAATCAAATTAATCTTGACATTACTTTCAATCAACATGAGCTCCCTCCTTTAGTGTTACAAAAATGAAATGAAGCTTTCATGATCATTGCTCGATACAAAAGAACAAAGATAAAACTCACTCTCATTGATAATGTTTCTACCCTTAATGTGTATAGTGTGAGTCTCCTTGATCAATTAAATGTTGACAGGTCACAAATAATACCCGATTCCACACCTATAAGAGGATTTGATAATTCAATAATGCGACCGTTTGGTGTAATCACTTTTCCTATTATGGTTGGGGTGGTTACTTTGCAAATTCCTATTCATGTCATGCCTTATGATCTTTCCGATAATCTTATTTTAGGAAGACAGTGGATTCTTGAGATGAATGTAGTGGCTTCAACCCTTCATTGTAAAATGAAATATGTCTATTTAACAATAAGACTTATCAAGTTGAAATAGACCCTGAGATGGAAAGTTTCTTGAACTTTGAAAAAGGAACTACAAGTCCTCTAAAAGCATTACTTGCAACATCCAACATAGAAATTGAAATCAATGATGAGGAATTTCCATCTATATTATTTGGTGATGATTGGGGATCCTTAGAATTCACACCTTCATTTAAGGGTGAACACATATTCACAAACAAGAAAGATGAAACACAAGCACATCCAACCATCATGTCAACACAAAATTCATACAACCTTTCAAAAGCATCCACCTCAACCACTTTAAAAAATGACAACACACAAAACAACCATTGATGAACACAACAATGAACAACAACCTAATTCCAAAGCAATGCAAAAGCTTTAGGAAAAGGGTATAAACTCTTAACACAACAAGGATATAGTGGAAAAGGATGTTGTGCTCACGAACAAGGTATTCACAACCCTATCGATCCTAACATACAACAAAAAACTCATGGTCTTGGTTATTGTCATTTGATCGAGATCAACAAACCTTCACTCAACAATCTCACAAAACAAACTCCTAAATCATCCATCACAACTAATTGTCTTGAACATCATCCTTTAACTATGACACAAACAACTACACCTTCTCTTAATGTCAATGTCATCTCACAAAATGTGCATGATTTGAATTCGTTAGATTTTATACCTTCCTATAATGGGAAGCATAAAATTTTGCAATCGAGAGACACTTGTGAAAGTATGGCATATAATACTGAACAAGATAAATCTTTGACACCAACCAAAAGACCACCTTATCCTCTTGATCAAGAGGGTATCTTGTTGTGACTCCTCCAAGATCACTTGATCACCCTCCCTCCAAGAACTCGTAAGAAATGTTATTAAAAGACTTCATTTTGAAAATATCATAGAGTTCATGGTCATTCCAATAATGAATTTCATGCTTTGAGTTGTAAAATACAAGATTTTCAGGAATTTGGTATCCTTTCCTATGTGGGGGCATCTACTTCCTCTTTATTTTCACCCTAGCATACATTTCATCCATCCTTTTGGATCACCTTTGTTTTGCACTAAGTAAGGGAAAAGGGTTGTCTAGCCTTGTCCTCATATATCACTTGTCGTTGCCTTCTTTGGCTAGTCATTAACCTTTCATGACTACATAAGAGAAATCTTTGGATGTGGATGAAATGCCTTTAGTTGGCTGACCTATGACATACTATCTTCTTCATGATGTAGCTTATCAAAAACATATGAATTTTCATAGGTCTTTCTATGTAAGCTCTCCTCTCTTCTTCTTTCTCTTCTACTTTAAAGCAATTTCTCTCAGTAATGGTGCTTGCAACTACTTTAAAGTAGGGGCATACATCACCACTTACATTTCATTGTGTGATTTCTTTCTTCTTGCGATGTGTTCTTTTCTTGGTGGAGTCATTGGGTTTGATTCCCTCCAAGAGCATGATACTTCTTTTGCATTTATCCTCTCTTGGAGATATTAAGAACAATGTCCCCTAAGATGAGACCTTACATGAAGAAAGAAAAATCCCTTTGAACAATCCTTACATTATTTTGCATTAACAATGTCTATGTGTCAAGCATATGAAGTTTTGCTGACCTCATGGAGCTTGAAAATCTTTATGGTGCCTTGTTAAACTTATCAAGAGGTATAAATTTGGCATGGTTGAGTGTGAAGCCCAACTAGTGGCATGAATTTCCCCATAGCCACTTTTTTTTTTGAGTGCATGCCAACTAGCATATGTATCTCATTTTGGGATTTCTCACCCCATGGATAGCCAGAAGTTTCGTGGGACTAGAGTGATTATGTTGTGGCCTTCTCATCCCGTAGACAACTTGAATTTCTGTGGGCCTAGAGTGAGTACATATTTTCATCCCCATCTTTGTTTCCACCTTTCCTTTGCATGATTTTGTATCGTGGAGCATTGGCATACATATAGATCTCTCTTAAATATCTAATTTAGTGTGAGTTTGAAGCAGGTTCATCCTCTCACTAAAGTGGGGGTTAAATGTGTCATAGAAAAAAGGACCCTTTTCTTGAAATGGGATAATTCAAGATAATTGGACTTAATGAGGCCTTGATTTAAGTGTTGTGAAGCATTTCATGCATCCACACTAGGTCTTGGACCCTTCTACACTAAATAAAATGTGTTTATTGATGTCTTGTAAAGGTGTTGTAGAGTCTTGTAAAGGACTTTCATGCTTTTCTAGAACCAATAAACCCATTTATCCTTAATTCAACATTATAAAACATATTTTAATACATCATCACATTAATTTACAAGGCTTGTAAAATAAACCTAATGTAAAACTAGTCTTGTAATGTGTCTTGCACATTCACATTGGTTCTCATTCCTTCCTAGGCTATGTGGACCTCATTTTAGTGTTGTAAAGTGTATTTAATTACACTTTCACATTGATTTATGTGTCCCAAGAAGTATTTTACATTTACATAATGAATAATAGACCTCTTTTAACTCATATTGTGCATCCCAAGGCTTAAATTGATCAAACACTCGACAAAGTTGAAATTTAAACTGTATTTCCTTATCTCTTAGATTATGAGCTATCAAATGAAACCATGTGGGACCCATTCATCATGCATGGAAAATCAGTCCCATGTAGGTGGGCCCCATTTGCAATGTGTGGCGAATGAGTCCTATCTGGCCCCCATTTTGACCTTTAAGCAGGAAAAAGTGAAATTTAAAGTTTATTTTCACATTATGTCAACCTTTGATGAGCTATTATTGGGTACTACGACACGCTTGTCTATAAATAAGTAATTTTATCCTCATTTTACATATCTTCTCATTCAAACATCTCTTATTATTCATTCATCATCTATTTTCTCATTCAAGTCAAGCAACTTAGTGTTCCTTCATTAGAACTTTACAAGTTAGCATTCTAAAGCATCCAAGGGAAGATTTTACATGTATTGCTATATATTTACAAGATCAATCATCATTGCAAGGTAAATTATTCCATTTTTTGCATGTTTCATTCATTTATTTCATCAATTTGGTTTAATTACCCAAAAGGGGTTTGACCAAGGAAAACCCCCATGCCTTAAATATCAACAATTTCTCTTTCTTGTGTTGTTAGTATGTAGATTAAGGTCCTTTGGAAGTGTACGAATAATTGAAGACTACATTTTAAAGCTATACAAGTCATATCCTCTTCACTCAAGTCAAAATAGCAAGGAAAAGTCATTTTCAGACTCGATTCTGACAGAATCTGAAGCTGACACCTGTAGAAGGTAGAATTGTAGATCTGGAGCTATAGAATCATCCCCTAGCTTTTTAGATACTTGAAGGAGGACTGATTCACTAAGCATGGTGAATTAGTCCCATCTGTGGGCCTGAAAACCTGATTTTCTCAAAATCCAGCTCTTTGCAATCTGAAAACTGCTTCCAGAAGAATTCATCAGAATAGGGAATGATTTGCCATAGATGGCAAATGACTCATGTTTATCTTGAGAAACATCATCAATCAAAATTCCAGACATTCTAGGTTCATCACATTTTTTCCAGGTGCACTCTGATTTTACCTCTCTTTATGTTCAACATATTTCATTCATTTAGTTCACTTTAGTAATACACAATGTGTTTTCAAAAAAAGCATGTTTCATTAGTCTTGCATGTTTAATCAATCAATTACTCAGCTTAGTTGCATTCTTATCATCCCATTTAGTCTTCATTCTATCATACATTAAATAAATTGAATGAAGCCCCTAGGTTTTTGAGGTTTATCTCTCACCTTTTAGGTGAAAAACCCTAAGAGTTCAAAAAAAGTACATAGACCTAAATATATATGGTTCAGTAGATACCTGGGTTATTGTGCATGTGAATTCATTGGATAGCAGAGGGAATACCAGAAGCTAAACAAATTATGAGGCAAGCCCCAAAATTTATTAGTAACCAGAGTAACACTACTTTCACCTAGGTAGGAAAAACTAATATCTCCTAATTGAAGTAGTAAGGTGAATACCTTGGAAAGTTAGTAGGAACATTGGGGAAATTAGCAATTCATTCATTTCTAGAAGTTTCAATTTGGTGATTGAGCAATGTATAAATTTTGAAGAAAAGTGTCCTATTCAGTAGTAGTGTTTTGTCTTATCATAATTGTGAAGGGTTTTATTTGACTGTAAGAAATTATAAACCCTAGTTCCATTTGTGTTACAAGCATGAGTGACCTAGAGCCTAGTGAATATATTGTTAGACCAAAAAGGAAACCAAAATAGAAGAGGGTTAAAAGACTTAAAACTCAGAATGTTTCAGCTGAAGTTAAACCTAAACTAGTAACTGTGTCTAAACCCTCACCAAGAACCCTTGCAATGTCCACTAGGTCTAGGAGTGCAAGGAAAGAGACAAAAAAAATCATGCAAGAAACCTCTAGAGGTATCAAAGAAGGAGGGTCATGAATTGGTAAAAGGCCCATATGACAAGTTGTTGTGACCACTAGTTTGATTGATAATGTTGGTGAAATTGGTTAAAAACTCCAACCCAAAAGTGGATGGTAATTGTTTCGGTATGCTTTCAATAGGAAAAATTCTAGTAGGCCTACATGATATTTATGGGGGTTGAACCTAGGGAAGCTGGTGGTTTCAAATGTGTTTGTAGAAGTTGATTTACTGATGGAGTTGACCAGGCACTATAACCCTATTGATAGGACAATCAGAAGTGAGAATGGAGATATAGTTCTGGATGTGACAAAGGATAAGAAGATAGGTGTATTTGGGTTAATTCCCAATTATACTTCAAAGTTCAGACGTGCTTACTTCTATGCTGAGTATCAAAAGAGAAAAATTTCTTTCAAAGAAGTACTGCTTGTGTTACATAGGAGTAGGGAAAAATTTACGGCTAAGAATGCTAACCCTTTTGAGTGTGAAGAATTTGAAGATTATTTTAGAAACACTTATTACTATCTAAATAAAGTATTGTCTTGGAATTTTGAGGTGAGGATAGCTCTTGATTTATTTTTAATGGTGGACAATTTACAAAAGTATAATCCAAACACTGGTTTTGATTATGCTAACTTTGTTGTTGAAAGGATGCATGAGGATTTTATCAAACTAAAATAGAAGGTGCTCCCTTTGTCTTTCCCCCATTACTCTTTATTGATACATATTCTATTATGGGAAGGTGATTATGAGTGGACAAGGAAATTAAATATGAAGATTAGAAATAGTGAAAATAATGCTATCCCTGTACAAATGTGGACATACATTTGGGATCGAGATTACTCCTATTCCAATTACATCTTATTTTCCAATGTTGTAAGATATGGTATCTTAGAGTCATTGGGTGTAGCACCTAGATTCAAAATTTCTCTAGATATCAGAAGCCTTATGTTCCCAAACGATGTACCAAGTTCTAAAACAACACATAATTGGGTTGACTAGTTTGTACATTCTGAATATACTTTCATCGGGGCTTATGGAGCTAAGGTGGTACCTCATTTTCTACCCTTGTATGTCTAAGATAGATTGAATTTAATGGATTATGAAATGTTGAAAAAATAGAGAAAGGGCATTGTAATAAATGCCCAATGTACTTTTTCTTACTTCAAGGTCACTACCCTTGAGGGGTATGAAAAGGTTGGCATTATGGTAAATAATCTCAGAATGCCTATTAGTGAGATTAGATTTTTTGATCCAAAAAGGTTTTTGGCATAAAGAAGAAGACAAAATAACTTAGGCATCATACACCATGATTTTTTACATAGAGGTGATGTACTAAGGAAACTGATAAGTGATGAGGCTGTCATGGCTAGGAAAAGGGAATGGACAACTATGACGAACCTAGAGGAGAAGATTATGAAAAGGAATGCCTTATTCATCAATCCATATAATACAATTGCAAATCCCTTGGAGAGGGCCTTTACTATGATAAGGGATTATCAATCTGGTGAGTTTAAGGTAAAGGTAAAGGAGGTTGCAGACAAAGCCCAAGTCCTATTAGAACTTGAAAATGATAGCAACAACCTATGGATATCCTAGAACAACCTATAGATGTTCAGGAAGAAAAAGTGGCAAAGCATGTGTGAATAAATGAGGTTGTGAAGCAGAAATTTCCCCTTCCTCATATTGAAGAAACCATAACTCATATGTTCCTCCTGACAAGATTTTCAAGTAGTAGTATGATAGAGAAAATGATGATGATCCCAGGAATAGGGAGTGTGATTAGTTTTTAGCTAATGATAAATTTGTGTAGAACAAATAATTTTAGGAGTTTATGATCTAGCAGTGGAGTAAGGAAATAAAAGAGAGACTTGAATTAGACCTAGATAATGATGAACCTTCTTGCCAAAAGGAAGCTAAGAAAGTAGAGGAAGAGAAAATCAGGGCTGAAATTGCAGCTATTACTCCCATTGAGGCTCAAAGGATTGTCAAAGATAGTGGAATCATGTTGTTACTAGGATGTCCTTTCATTACTACCATAGCATATGATGTAGTTAGGAGATATCCTCAACATTTAATTTCTGAGGATCAATTTGAGAATAAATTATTTGGTTCTAGATATAGTCCAAAGTTGAATACTCTTGCAATTTGGTCTATTGCACCTAATACTAGTAAACATGAGGTTGGTAGGCCTATTGAAGAATTTATTGGTTCACTAGTGGTTAAGAGAGCTATTGACATAACTCCTATCCAGGCAGCTGAGTTAATTGCACATGTTGCAATGCTTAGTGTGGATATTGCACATATTTCTCAAAAGAGATATGAATCCTTGGTTAAAAATATAATAAGGCTTTGAATGAGCTTAATCAAATTAGAACCACTATTCAAGCTATTCAGAAGGGAATGGCTCAACCATATTCTTCTTCTTCTTCATTTGATATGTCTACACAAGATAGGGAGACTTTGGCCCTAAGAATTGATGATTTGAAAGAAAAGTTGGTTGTTGAGAAGGAAAAAGTAATGCAAGAAAAATTGGAAACAGTTAGAGTGGCCAATGAAATTTTTGAGGATGTGTTGAAGCATAGGGTGACCAATTTAGTCCACAAAGCTAATGATGTTTTGGCAACATATAAGAATATTCATGAGGAAAATACAAAGTATCTGCAAGTACAAGAGGGCTTCAGGAATTAATGGAATAATTGGATTGCTACGGTAAATGATTTGAAAGCAATGACGCCAAAAATGAATGAAGACCCCGAGGAACCCACAAATATTTCTAACATCTTGCAAACTATTGACTCAATAAATGAGATAACTACTTTCCATGAAAAGTTGGGTATACATCTCCATAGTAAGTTGAAAATATTCAAGGAAATTGAAGAGCATGGTATGCCTCAAATATTGAATCTAAAAGGTGAAATACACCCATTTGAAACTTGTAAGAAATATTTTGGGGGAATGCTTGAAAGGTCCATGATGGCCTTGTCTATCATTGATTACATCTTGCTCTATTCAAATATTGACACAATGTTTGAAATTGAATAAAAAATTGATATGTTTATTAAAGAGGCTAGGATTTTAGTTGACACAAGGTACACTCAGTACATTACTAAGGTGCAAGATTTAATGCATATTAAATGGCTCACAGAAGAGGAGTACAACACTTGGTTAGAGAAATACAGAAAATGAATCTATGTAAGGATCAATGAATGAGGAGAATAATGGACATGAGAAGAATAATACATAGCCGAAATATAGTACATATTAGGCTTTTGGTATAACATGGTAAAATATTATTCTATCCTTGAATTTAGATGAATAACACACATGTGGTGCTAATGTGGATTGACAATTTTTGACCTTTTTCTACTTTCCTTGCCTTGCTTCATAAGTTCTGCTGTTTTGATTTTCTCGTGGTTGGCATTTGAACACATGGGTAATATATTGTAACAAACTAATGATGTTTTTGGAGGTGGGACCTATTTTCCGTGAAGAGTTGAGGTTAATTGTACCTCATGTTTATTTACTCCACCTGAATACTCAAGTGTAACTGAAAGAGGAATATTGAACATTGCAACCGGTCCGATGGGATCATGACATGTGTGCTATCCGGTATGAGGCTTGTTTTCTCCTTAATCAATATAAGAAGGAATTCAGGACTAGAAGCACATGAGTTGAAAAGAGTTTTGAGTTAAGACTATTAGATTTTCTAGATAATACGAAGCAAGTTTTAGAGTCTTTGTTTTATGTTTCTTTTGAAGTTCATACTTATGCATGTAAGACTGATAATGATATAGCATTTATAATATAGAGTAATATCAATTTCAATATTATTGTCTCTCCTTGTATGTGTCTCATGATTTATGATTGAAAGTAATCAAGGATTTATTTCATTTTTCTTTGTCATTACCTGATGGATGTTTAGTTTCATGCTTGTTTATTGATTCAATGAGTTGATGTAAGTGCTTGTATGAGATTAATGACTTATAATAATTGTGTACTAGGATACTTGTAAGAAGTAATAATCATGAACACCATAGAGGAATGTTGTAATGCAAGATTTCTTGAGGTTATAGGTGTTATCTTTTGAATTGTTATCAGGTTATATAGAAAGGTATTAACTTCATGCTTGGGATAAAGACATTGGTTCACACAAAGTATTTGTGTTACACTTTCATTATTGATTCATTAACCACTCAATATTTAACTCATAGAATTTCAAGGAGATACAATTGTCATTATTTTTTTTTCAAATTCTACTCTCTCATATTCAATACATATAACATTGAGATATAAGCTTCCAACTTATTTGATGCATATTATTGAATGGTTGTATGAGAGATATTTGTTATTGACAATGTATTTGAATATAATTGTGTCAAGTCCTTAAGTATACATTGTGGGATCACCCTCCTGGTTTCATAGAGCCCAAAGAGTAGGAATAGAAGTTTAGCAACCTCTACTCATTTCTTGGCCAATCCCTTTGGAATTAATGATAATTGGAAATGGAAAATTCCATGGGTATTTCTAAAGATTAGTTTGGTTCTTAAAAAATAACCAACACCACCAACCTCCAATATGTCTCTGTTACACTTTATCAATTCAATATCATAGGTGAGTCTTTGGAGGCCTCATCAGGAATAGCAAAGATGGTCCCAAAAGTCCAAGCATAAAATTTTGAAGATCCATTGGAAACATTGATAAACAAATCTATTAGAGGTTGAGAATTTTTTTTAATTTTTTGAAATGCACTTTCCCAAGCATTGGTAGTAAGAAGATAGATTACTTGATTGGAAAAAATCAAGGAACATATATCAACTGCTTGACGTCTTATAATGCCCATAAAACTAAAATTTATTCTGCATCTTCTCTTGCAAAGAAACTTACCTCCAAGTTGCAAGTAATAAGTAATGCATGTAAAAGACCATGTAACCATTTATGTATCCACTCAACTTCAATGGTAAAAACAACATGACCAAGCATGAATGTTATGAATATATTCCAAATCAACTTCTCCAACAAGTAAGGATTCTCTAGATTCTTGATGTCTCTCATTGAATCATAAATGTAAAGGGAATCAAAGGGATGAATACAAAAAACTTAAATACCATAAAAATGAAAATATGAACTTACATGTTACATAGTTCCAACAACCTTGTTGACATACCTTGATCCTATCTCAAGCAATAGTCATACTACATTCAAACATGTTTGTTGGCTATATATCACTTGGAATGTAGGTTAGACTAAAAGCAGTATTTGATGTGCTAGAAACCACCAAGAATTCCCACACCCAACAATGAAATGCTATGATGTCTCAAAATGAATTCCTTTTATGCCAGGATTGCACATGCCAATCAAAACTTCCCACCAAATTTGATTGCACAAGAATGTTAGAATTAATTCAATTGTTTGCAGGTTGTAGGTGAAGTAGGTAAATGCATTAATTTTGGAATTTTTGAGACTCCTCTATATTAGGATTTCTATCTTCTAGTTTACTCTTTCTATAGCTATTGCAAGTAGTTTCTAGCTACTTCTAAATAGTCTTATACATATTGTATTCCAAATTCCTTGTATAGAATAGAACATTATATGTTTTCCCTCCATTTTTTGCTTTTATTTAATGTTATTCATTTCCTCTACTATTATTGACATGATATCAGATCATGACCATTATAGGCACTCTTAAGGCTGGTGGACCCACAATAATAGATGGAGAGTACAACTTGACTATTGAGCCAATGAAAGGTTTCTAAACTAGTGTTGTAGGTACAAAGGTTGCACTCAAAGCATAAGCCATTTTGATGAATAGAGGATTCCTAGATGGAAATCCCTAATCCAAATACCAAGAGTTGAAGCCACATGTCCTAGTTTGTGTAAGACTCTTCATATTGTAATGGAGAGTAGCTAAATTCAAACTCATTGGTAAAAAATTTGTTTTATTTTAAATATCTCTTAAACATATAAAATATTTGAAGGCCACATAGTCTTAAGGAACTACAGAGAATTCAAAAGGGATAACATTTAATATTGGAAGTGTTATTTTTAATTATGGCTATCTCTAGTAATTTTCCATAGACTCCCATACTTCTGGGAAAAAATTATGAATTTTGGTCCTTGAGAATGAAGTCTTTTCAGAAAGCCCAAGAATGTTGGGAACCAGTTGAGAATGGCTACACAGAGCCCACTCAAAAAAACTTAGCCACTGTGACTAATGCTTAGGGAAATGTAGTTGCCGATCAAAGAAAGAAAGATAATGGGATAAAATGTTCAATCCAAATATTTTTTGATGATTCTATTTTCTCAAAAATCACAGGTGCAATAACAACAAAGGAGGCTTGGGATACTCTCAAATTCACATGTGAGGGTAATGAAAAATTCAAGATAGTTAAACTCCAAACCTTGAGAACACAGTTTGAAACATTGAAAATGTCTAACTTAAAGAATGTTGATCAGTTCATGACCAAAGTTATGGGCATTGTAAACTAGATTAGGATTAATGGTGAAACCATTGAATATTAGAAGATTGCTGAAAATGTCCTTAGAAGCTTACCAAGGAAATTTGAAATGGTTGTAATAGAGATTTTGGAGTCCAAAGATCTCACTACTTTTTCAATAGAAGAGCTAACTGGATGACTTTTGTCACATGAGGTGACACTAAATTTGGAAGAAGAGTCTTTGGAACAACCTTTCAAGACTCAAGCCTCCTTCAGCAAAGGTAGAGGCAAAGGAAACAAAAGCAAGGGACCAACAGAGGGAGAAGCAACAGAGGTAGATCAAGTAAACATGAAGAAGAAAGGCCAACACAGGAATAATTAGGGTAGTCTAGAAACTCTCAAAATCAGGCACAAAGAGGTAGAAAATGGGTTGATAAATCTAGAGTCCAGTGCTTCTATTGTAAGAAATTTGGAAACTATGAATCTAAATGAAGAAAGAAATAGTTAGACCAAAACAATGGTATAGCACATGTCTCCAACAATGAAGGAGAATGTTCTAAAGCAAAGTTTCTTTCCTGTCATATTTATGAAGACACTCACATAAAACATTTGGTTGATGTATAGTGGATACAACAATCATATGATAGGTTTGGCGGGACCATTTCAAACCAAGATTTTATTTCTGTCTTCATCACTGTGTTTGCTAAAATGGGAGGAGAAAGAAAAAGAGTTGAGCCAGATAGCTTCAAGATGCACAAAAGAAAAACTAAAGCGTGGAATAAAGTTAAAAATGGGGGTTTATTCCCTTTTCTAGAGAAACTCCATGGGTCTAATTAGGAAGCAGCAGAGCTTTTTCAGAAGAATTGGGACAATGGGGAAATAACCCTTTTTGGTAGGAAAGTTAAGCTTGCTAAAAATCTCATTGCTGAAGTGATTGGTATGTCCACTAAAGGACACAAATTTTTTTGAGACAAGAATTTCTTTGATGAAGCAGTGGTTAGATTTCCAAAGAAAGACAAGGAAAATTTGAAACTTGTGAAATTTTCCAACAGCTACTTTGAGGGCGACACCATTAAAGCTCTCTAGAGAAAATTTCTTCATGTCATTATGGAGTATATCACCTTGGATGGTTAGTTCACTAGGGTCTACGACCATCATTTTTCCTTGCTCAATCATTTTCGCTATAAGGTAAGGGTTTCTCTCCCTTACTATTTACTTTGTTCCTTAAGAAAGAGTCTGGAAGACCATAAGAAAAACCCTAAAAGATATCTGATATTACATATTGGTCTGATAAGAATAATTTTTGAACATTTCCAAAATCTGTCGGCCCCTGCTAATTTGGACGCCTCTTCAAAGTTTGAGGAGGATGACATTGAACCTAGCTCTTCAGGGAATAAACCAAATTTGAGTTCGGTTAGGAAGGTCCTAGATCTGCCCTCTGTCCAGACTAGCAAGAAAATCCAAATCCATAATCCCCAACCTATTATAGTCTGCCCTGCTTCTGAGCCTGGAAGCTCTACTCCCAAAGCCAAAGATGCTGGAAAAAATTTCCCTATTAAAAACCTTGTTTTGTATTCTGAAGATTCTCCTAACTCTGAGGATTTTGGCACAAATAATAATTCTTCATTTTCTGTCCTGTCGACGGATAGAGATGTTAGAACTAGGTCCCCTGGAGCCTCTGACCCTGCTAAAACTTGCCTTAATCTTGATAGCGAACCTACTACTGATTTTCTGGGGATTGAAAGGAATAATGTTGTGGACCATTTCAAAATGTCAAAATGGGTCTTTCATGAAATTAATGACAAAAAAAAAACAACTGGGCCCTCCAGAGTAAATTGGAAGAAGTGGGAGCTAAGGTTTCCGCGTTATGCAAGAAGGATGATGAGTGTAATGAGAACATGGCCAGTAAAGCGACCCAAGACAATGCGGGTAAGGACAAAAGGATAGAAATGGATTTGGAAAAAATAAAAAATGTTGTGAAGAAAATTATTGAACAGAATAACAGAATGGCAAGACATAATGCTATCATTATCAATGCAATGACTAAAAAACTGGATAAAGCTCAATAGGGATCCTTGGTTGTTGATTTGGAAGAGGTGAAAGATAAAAACCAGGAAGAGGATATAGGGATTTTGAAGAGAACCAGGGCTAATCTAAAAAGGAAGGCATCCCCCATGCCACAGATGATTCAAAATTTCAAGAAGGGTGTCTAGGATATGCAAGATCTAGAGGCCGAGACTGATATTTCTCAAAAGACTCTGGATTGGTTGCTGCTAGTTTTTTGGTTTGTGCTTCATGTCACGCCCCGCTGTGCGAACCCCAAAGGAACTAATAACAACGGAACAATTTTTTTTTTTTAAAAGAAATATAATAAACATACTTAAGTATTATAACATAACAATGTATTATGAGGCACAACTAGTTCCAATGGGGTACACGAAGTGACATGACTACACTAACCCATAACAACGATAATAAGATAACAATAATTAATCTATTACGCAAATCTATTCATTCCCATTTCATCATTTAAAATATCTATCAACTATATCCATATTAATAACATATGCACATATGACAATACATGGAATTATAAAGATATAAAGTGTTACATATTTCGATAGATACAACTCAACATAATCAACTATAACACAAGATCCTGAATAAATACATGGCCTGAATAATTATTACATCCCAATGATAGTAAAATACAATTGACTGGGAATACATCTCAGTAACTACATATACAAATCACATCAAGGTCATCCCAACACATGTGGGAGACAATACATCAATGAATACATTACAACTGAAGTATATACAACTATCTAGTACATAAGGACACTGGAACATCAACATCCACCAAAACCTGCAAGAAAAAGATATATCTGCAATAGAAGAGGGAACCCAATGGAGTGCGAAGCACGTTCCACCCAACCACCCCCATGCTGAGAGTAGACAAGGAAGGGTCCCCGACCAAGTACGCCTAACAATAACAAAGACTAACTCCCAACAGACACATAACATCAAGACCACCTAGAAAACTCACGACAACCATTCCAAGAGGTACAACAACAAATCACTTCTGATCATAACAGTAAAACACCTTCCCAAATTATAACTAGTCACACGCACAACTTCAATGAACTCAAGGCATAATAATAAAGACCTCATCCAACAATGACCAAAGAGAAAACAACAAGGCACTTAACCACTACAATCACAATATTGCTTCACAACTACAATCACAATATTGCTTCACAACTACAATCACAAAGTCACTTAACACGAGGTTACAATGCTTCCAGAGAACAAAGATCATGAACATCGCACAATAACTAGCTAACTGTTGACATAGGAAGAGTGTCATGCATAAATTGCCATGAGTTACCCTGGCTCAACCTTCCTAGGCTACCGGACCCCCATCTTGGGTTACCCTGGCTTGCCTCTACCGGCCGCCGGACCCTCACGCAAAACTATGTGTCCATCTCATCTCGAGCCTTATCATTCACTTGCTTCACGAGAGAGACATCATTTATCTTTATTAGAGTGAAAGCCCCCCCATTATTTCTTTTAGGTTATCACTTAATTAAACTCTAGGTAGGTTACCCTGGCGCCCCTTTGTGTGCCGGACCCCCACAAAGAGCCACTCTCCTATCGAAAACACACAAGGCACGATACCACAATAGGTACTAAACAACATAAACTCTCCAATCCCAGGAGAAAACAAAACAAGGAACTCATTCCAACCACTGGAGGAACCAATCCAAATACACACTCCTTCCGAAGGAGGTACAATTCTCATTACCCACTCCTATTTCCTAGGAGGCACAAAATTCCCATTTGTGGAAACTGGGTACAACATCATAGTACAATACATCAAGGCGATTCACCAAAATGAACCCCTCCACATAACATCCCACGCAAGAAAACTTCTCTGGAAAACTTACAATACCCTTAACCCTAATTGCTCGACATGGGAAATAAAATAAACATGAAAGACACGCTTTCCATATCTGGACGCCCTTAACAATAACTTATACTCTTACGAACAGTAAGGTCAACCTAGGGTTTCCCCAAATGACACAATAAAATAATGAAGATAATCTCACTATAGATCAACGAATAATTCTCAAGAAAACACTTACTAAACAAAACAATTCCATAAAATATATTCCCAATACTCAATAATTTCCTCAAACAGATAAATCAACAAAGCGAGATTATTTAATCCAAAACAACACACACTGCTAAATTCAAATTTGCATGATTACTTTATAATATCATATTTTTTTAATTTTAACTATTCAATTTAATTAGAATTCACATAGCTTATTTCCAATTTCTCCAATTAAACTATATCCCTATATCTGATAAAAATTATCATACTAAATTTTCTTTTATTCAAAACATTTCAAAAACATTTATATAAATATATTAAGAATAAACTATTTGATTACAACACCAGTCATTTTATTAAAACATATTATCAACAGAAAATTTAATAATTAATTTCAATATATATTAAATAATATATATAATATATAATATATAATATATATATATATATTAAATATATATTAAATAATATATATATATTATAAAACGAATATGAATTAAATACAAATCGAATTATACAAATTATTTTATAAATCAAAATCTGAATTAAAATACTGATAAAAAAAAACAAACATAAAAATAATTTTTTTTTTTTTTAAAAAACTAAATTAAATTCCATTTTGCAGTCCAGTGCTAGGGAGGCCGCAGCCCCACAGGCGGTGCTACTGCGTACCACCCTGTGGTGGCTGCAGTCCCCACCTGTGGTGGCCGCCGCCCCCCCACGGACTGTGGTGGCCGTAGCCATACCACAGTGGGGCCGTGGGTGGTACGGCCTCGGCCGACCCCCACCCCCACAAAAAATTAAATATAAACTTATATTTTCTTATTTAAAAAAAAATAGATTTGTATTTATTTATTATTATTTTTTAAAAAAACTTATTCTCACAACTATTTCACACACAGAAAATTTTGAAAATAAAAGTCATTAATATACAGAGTTATATATTCTGTTAATTTTATGTTATCTAATTTTCATTTTCAATCAAAATGGAATCCTAAGCATGAAGTCGTTTAAACAAATCTGTTTGATAATACAAATCCTTTCGTAAATTGGATCAATACAGAGAAACATATACATAAAATCTCTATATATATATATTTATTTTATTATAAAATAGAAAACCGAGTAAATAGATTTATATAATAGATCTATCAGAAGATTCAAAAATAACTAAAAGAATAAGTTGTTTTCTCACATAGATCTGGGTATCCAGATGCATCCAAAATTCAAATGATAATAAAATAAAATCTTCTTTTCAATAATTTCATAACTACATTATACTGAAGAGGTTAAAACAAGGTTTTCACTACAAACATTTAAACAGACAAATCTCAATCACAGGAAAATTCTTTTGAAAACATAAAGAGAAATTAATCTTTCACATAGCAGTCAAAATTTATTACAGAAGAATAACTCAGAAAAGAAACAATGAACTTGAAAGGAACCTGAAACCCTTCGTTTGATGAAGAATCCTTCTGAATCCTCTTCTTGACTTTCTGCCTTCAACTCTTTTCCTGATTTTCCCGCCTTCAACGATTTTCTGAACAATCTTTTCTTTTCAAACTCACAATAGTTTTTTTACCCAGAAAACCTCAAAAAAAAACTCCAAACTATCTTTCTTATTTTTTATTTTTTTTTCTTTCCTAGATCTCCCCAAAAACTACAGAGCCAAAACTCCCCAAAAGAAAAAAACTTGTGTGTGAATAATTTTTTTTTATCAAAATAATAAATCACCAATTAAAAATCCATAAATCTTTTTCCGCTTTCTTTTCCAAAAAGCCTCTTTTTTTATTGGTCCTTTTCCAGCTTTTAAAAGCTCACAATTATCTAAAATTTTAATTAAAATAATTTATTTAAATTTAGATATTATCTTCACATAATTTCCTAATTTAATATTAATAAAAAATAATATTTAATTACTCTCAACAATATTAATTTAATTATAATTATTTGCACTTTTAATTAATTAAATCACTTTTAATTTATTATTCATTTAATTTTAACATTTTTCTAACTCTCAATTAAATCAAATAACAATGCAACCTTAATTAATTATTTTATGCAATATGATTAATTAATTAAACACTACCCAAGAATAACATAAATACTCAACAATAAAACTACATACAAGGCAAGACAAAACTTCAATCATAACACAACGACTCACAACAGACGACGGACTTGGGACGGGGACACTTCCAAGCCTACTCCCTTTTTCAACTTTTACCCATTGGGTTAATTTATTGCTCGCCCTGTCCTGCCGAAGCAGGTGGAATCGAGACTTATTCCTGCAATCCTGCATCCAAATAAACGTCAAGTAGCACATGTACATATATACATAAAATCAACATCCGATCATGAGAAGGAATTGCAGTGTAGCAGGGCACTTGTGAACGAGTGATGCTACACTGTCCTCTCACCTAATCTACTCTAAAAATTATAATATCAATAATGAGCTAACATTTCTAACCAAATTGACATAAGATAACATGATATTAAACTACTGCATCATAACTAATTATTAAACAATTGCATCATATAATAATACTGAATTAATTAACATCACCATAAAATCATCACATTGACATATAAATATTAATGGAAAATCATTTAAATAAACAAATAATCCAAACAACACACAGAGAATAATCAATCATACTAATAATGTTATATCAATCGATTATGTCCACTAAAGGAATAACAACATCATCAACCTACAACCAACCAAATCAACCCTAATAGTATCATCATAGTATCAACGTATCAAGTTAAAGCATAGGAATTACTAAATCCAAAAAGTAAGAGGAGAGGTATTACATCCTCCCCCCCTAGGACATGGCTTACTCCTGGAAGCCATTAAACAAAAATAGGGAAGGGACTCCCATGAAACCAATTAAACACTAACTGACTTAGAACCTTGATCCGTGAGGATCCACTCCTGAAATCGAAGGATGAACTGCACCTAGATGCTCGACCTGACGGATATCCACCGCAGTGAATGCCCTATGTGATCGATCCACATCTCCTACTGTTGGCTCTGAAACTGCTGGCCTCTGACTACAACCAGAATTGTCCTATTGAGGACACTCACGAGCAAAGTGGCCCTGCTGACCACAAGAGAAACATCCTATCCCTCTGCTGAGACCCTGCACAGCTGGAGCTCGACTAGATCGTGGAAAACCACCTCCACTGAACGCCGACTGAGAACTCTGAGCAGGCTGATCAACACGATCACGATGAGCCCGCATCCAACTCCTATCTCTCTTCTTCTGCCTCCAACTTCTATCAGGTTGGGACTGAGAATTATGCTGCCTAGACTGCGAAGACTGCTGTTGTCCGCCCTTAGCAGGTGACTGATGCCCTCCAGAAAACCCTGTAGCCTGAGATCGGCCACTCTGAGAACCAACACCAAAAGAGGGTGCACCACCAAACTGAACTCCCACCTGACCACCTAAAGCCAAAGCTAAATTCTCCTCAATAATGCGAGCTTTATCTACAGCTACCTCCATGGTCTTCAGCTCAAATACCCGAACGCCACCATTGATCTGGGGGTTTAAACCCCTAATGAAATGTTGTACTAACATACCCTCATCATCACCTATGCCTGCAAATTGTTTGAGCTCAAAGAAGCGACGCTCATACTGATCCACTGTCATATCCAACTGTCGTAGAGCGTGAAACTCATCTCCACGGCGTTGACGCCAATGATCAGAGAGGAATCGAGCCTTGAACCGCTCTAGGAACAACTCCCAAGATATAGTGCCAATATCCAAATGGAGCTTCTGCTCCTCCAACCTCCACCAAGTAGATGTGAAATCCCTCAAATGCATGATCACACACCTAGCCTTGGTGTTGCTATCATACAAATGCATGGAAAAACACATATTCAAATCAAACAACCAAGTTTTAGCCTTTGAACCACTGCCCATACCATCAAAAGTGGGTGGACGAGCTCTAAGGAGATCTCTCATGTGAGTATCCATGTCTGCCTCAGATGGAGCTAAAACCTGATCTCTCTCTTCTACAACTTCCTGATCCCTATCCGGCCTAGGTCCCAAATGAGCAAGAGTCTCCTCAAGCAAGCAACGCAACTGAGCATCACCAATCCCTGGTTGATCCTGATGCTGAACACTAACCTCTGGCACAAACTGAGAAGCTTGATGATCCACATGATCAGAAACATGGGAAACAATGGGAGGCACATCATGTTGATTACCTCCTAGACCACCTACATGACCACGAACCTTACGACCCCGCTTAGGTGGCATGATCCTGAAAAGATACACACCACAACATAAGACAAGGTACACAAATAAACACTCTAAACAGCTAAAAACCTAATGGGTCCCAAAGTGCCCAGTGTTTAAACTTGGGCTCTGATACCAAGCTATCACGCCCCGCCGTGCGAACCCCAAAGGAACTAATAACAACGAAACAATTTTTTTTTTAAAAGAAATATAATAAACATATTTAAGTATTATAACATAACAATGTATTATGAGGCACAACTAGTTCCAATGGGGTACACGAAGTGACATGAATACACTAACCCATAACAATGATAATAAGATAACAATAATTAATCTATTACGCAAATCTATTCATTCCCATTTCATCATTTAAAATATCTATCAACTATATCCATATTAATAACATATGCACATATGACAATACATGGAATTATAAAGATATAAAGTGTTACATATTTCGATAGATACAACTCAACATAATCAACTATAACACAAGATCCTGAATAAATACATGGCCTAAATAATTATTACATCCCAATGATAGTAAAATACAATTGACTGGAAATACATCTCAGTAACTACATATACAAATCACATCAAGGTCATCCCAACACATGTGGGAGACAATACATCAATGAATACATTACAACTGAAGTATATACAACTATTTGGTACATAAGGACACTGGAACATCAACATCCGCCAAAACCTGCAAGAAAAAGATATATCTGCAATAGAAGAGGGAACCCAATGGGGTGCGAAGCACGTTCCACCCAACCACCCCCGTGCTGAGAGTAGACAAGGAAGGGTCCCCGACCAAGTATGCCTAACAATAACAAAGACTAACTCCCAACAGACACATAACATCAAGACCACCTAGAAAACTCACGAAAACCATTCCAAGAGGTACAACAATAAATCACTTCTGATCATAACAGTAAAACACCTTCCCAAATTATAACTAGTCACACGCACAACTTCAATGAACTCAAGGCATAATAACAAAGACCTCATCCAACAGTGACCAAAGAGAAAACAACAAGGCACTTAACCACTACAATCACAATATTGCTTCACAACTACAATCACAATATTGCTTCACAACTACAATCACAAAGTCACTTAACACGAGGTTATAATGCTTCCAGAGAACAAAGATCATGAACATCGCACAATAACTGGCTAACTGTTGACATAGGAAGAGTGTCATGCATAAATTGCCATGAGTTACTCTGGCTCAACCTTCCTAGGCTACCAGACCCCCATCCTGGGTTACCCTGGCTTGCCTCTACCGGCCGCCGGACCCTCACGCAAAACTATGCGTCCATCTCATCTTGAGCCTTATCATTCACTTGCTTCATGAGAGAGACATCATTTATCTTTATTAGAGTGAAAGCCCCCCCATTATTTCTTTTAGGTTATCACTTAATTAAACTCTAGGTAGGTTACCCTGGCGCCCCTTTGTGTGCCGGACCCCCACAAAGAGCCACTCTCCTATCGACAACACACAAGGCACGATACCACAATAGGTACTAAACAACATAAACTCTCCAATCCCAGGAGAAAACAAAACAAGGAACTCACTCCAACCACTAGAGGAACCAATCCAAATACACACTCCTTCCGAAGGAGGTACAATTCTCATTACCCACTCATATTTCCTAGGAGGCACAAAATTCCCGTTTGTGGAAACCGGGTACAACATCATAGTACAATACATCAAGGTGATTCACCAAAATGAACCCCTCCACATAACATCCCACGCAAGAAAACTTCTCTGGAAGACTTACAATACCCTTAACCCTAATTGCCCGACATGGGAAACAAAATAAACATGAAAGACACGCTTTCCATATCTGGACGCCCTTAACAATAACTTATACTCTTACGAACAGTAAGGTCAACCTAGGGTTTCCCCAAATGACACAATAAAATAATGAAGATAATCTCACTATAGATCAACGAATAATTCTCAAGAAAACACTTACTAAACAAAACAATTCCATAAAATATATTCCCAATACTCAATAATTTCCTCAAACAGATAAATCAACAAAGCGAGATTATTCAATCCAAAACAACACACACTGCTAAATTCAAATTTGTATGATTACTTTATAATATCATATTTTTTTTATTTTAACTATTCAATTTAATTAGAATTCACATAGCTTATTTCCAATTTCTCCAATTAAACTATATCCCTATATCTGATAAAAATTATCATACTAAATTTTCTTTTATTCAAAACATTTCAAAAACATTTATATAAATATATTAAGAATAAACTATTTGATTATAACACCAGTCATTTTATTAAAACATATTATAAACAGAAAATTTAATAATTACTTTAAATATATATTAAATAATATATATAATATATAATATATATATATATATTAAATATATATTAAATAATATATATATATTATAAAACGAATATGAATTAAATACAAATCGAATTATACAAATTATTTTATAAATCAAAATCTAATTTAAAATACTGATAAAAAAAACAAACATAAAAAAAAATAAAAATTTTAAAAAAAACTAAATTAAATTCCATTTTGCAGTCCAGTGCCAGGGAGGCCGCAGCCCCACAGGCAGTGGTACTGCGTACCACCCTGTGGTGGCCGCAGCCCCCACCTGTGGTGGCCGCCGCCCCCCCACGGACTGTGGTGGCCGCAGCCATACCACAGTGGGGCCGTGGGTGGTACGGCCTCGGCCGATCCCCACCCCCACAAAAATTAAATATAAACTTATATTTTCTTATTTTAAAAAAAATAGATTTATATTTATTTTTATTTTTATTTTTTTTTTAAATTATTCTCACAACTATTTCACACACAGAAAATTTTGAAAATAAAAGTCATTAATATACAGAGTTATATATTCTTTTAATTTTATGTTATCTAATTTTCATTTTCAATAAAAATGGAATCCTAAGCATGAAGTTGTTTAAACAAATCTGTTTGATAATAAAAATCCTTTCGTAAATTGGATCAATACAGAGAAACATATACATAAAATCTCTATATATATATTTATTTATTTTATTATAAAATAGAAAACCGAGTAAATAAATTTATATAATAGATCTATCAGAAGATTCAAAAATAACTAAAAGAATAAGTTGTTTTCTTACATAGATCTGGGTATCCAGATGCATCCAAAATTCAAATGATAATAAAATAAAATCTTCTTTTCAATAATTTCATAACTACATTATACTGAAGAGGTTAAAACAAGGTTTTCACTACAAACATTTAAACAGACAAATCTCAATCACAGGAAAATTCTTTTCAAAACATAAGGAGAAATTAATCTTTCACATAGCAGTCAAAATTTATTACAGAAGAATAACACAGAAAAGAAACAATGAACTTGAAAGGAACCTGAAACCCTTCGTTTGATGAAGAATCCTTCTGAATCCTCTTCTTGACTTTCTGCCTTCAACTCTTTTCCCGATTTTCCCGCCTTCAACGATTTTCTGAACAATCTTTTGTTTTCAAACTCACAATAGTTTTTTTACCCAGAAAACCTCAAAAAAAAACTCCAAACTATCTTTCTTATTTTTTATTTTTTTTTCTTTCCTAGATCTCCCCAAAAACTACAGAGCCAAAACTCCCCAAAAGAAAAAAACTTGTGTGTGAATAATTTTTTTTTATCAAAATAATAAATCACCAATTAAAAATCCATAAATCTTTTTCCGCTTTCTTTTCCAAAAAGCCTCTTTTTTTATTGGTCCTTTTCCAGCTTTTAAAAGCTCACAATTATCTAAAATTTTAATTAAAATAATTTATTTAAATTTAGATATTATCTTCACATAATTTCCTAATTTAATATTAATAAAAAATAATATTTAATTACTCTCAACAATATTAATTTAATTATAATTATTTGCACTTTTAATTAATTAAATCACTTTTAATTTATTATTCATTTAATTTTAACATTTTTCTAACTCTCAATTAAATCAAATAACAATGCAACCTTAATTAATTATTTTATGCAATATGATTAATTAATTAAACACTACCCAAGAATAACATAAATACTCAACAATAAAACTACATACAAGGCAAGACAAAACTTCAATCATAACACAACGACTCACAACAGACGACGGACTTGGGACGGGGACACTTCCAAGCCTACTCCCTTTTTCAACTTTTACCCATTGGGTTAATTTATTGCTCGCCCTGTCCTGCCGAAGCAGGTGGAATCGAGACTTATTCCTGCAATCCTGCATCCAAATAAACGTCAAGTAGCACATGTACATATATACATAAAATCAACATCCGATCATGAGAAGGAATTGCAGTGTAGCAGGGCACTCGTGAACGAGTGATGCTACACTGTCCTCTCACCTAATCTACTCTAACAATTATAATATCAATAATGAGCTAACATTTCTAACCAAATTGACATAAGATAACATGATATTAAACTACTGCATCATAACTAATTATTAAACAATTGCATCATATAATAATACTGAATTAATTAACATCACCATAAAATCATCACATTGACATATAAATATTAATGGAAAATCATTTAAATAAACAAATAATCCAAACAACACATAGAGAATCATCAATCATACTAATAATGTCATATCAATCGATTATGTCCACTAAAGGAATAACAACATCATCAACCTACAACCAACCAAATCAACCCTAATAGTATCATCATAGTATCAACGTATCAAGTTAAAGCATAGGAATTACTAAATCCAAAAAGTAAGAGGAGGGGTATTACACTTCAGCTGGCTATTGTTTTTTCAGGATTTTTCTTTTATTGCAGCCTATTTAATTCGTCAAATTTTTTTGTCCTTTCCTTTTTATGTTGTAAACTTTGTGGTTTTGGCTTCCTGTAAAAGCCATTTTTTCCTTTATCAAAAACAATCATATGATAGGTAACAAATATTTAATTTAATGCATTGATACCTCTATACATTTTGAAATGATTCTTGGTGATGATTCTCATGTAAAAGCACAAGGGGAAGGAATTGTGCTTGTTCTTACTAAGAAAAATCAACGAAAAGACATACATGATGCATATTATGTTCCAAACCTGAAACATAATCTCATAAGTATAGGTCAATTGATGGAATATTGTTATGATATAATTGTTAAATGGACAATATGTATTTTTGGTAAACCTCCCAATTGAAGACTTATAACAAAAAGATTGAAAGGACCAAGAATAGAATGTTTCCCCTGAATCTTAGGAGTGACATTCTGTCATAGTCATTTTCTCACAATGTCTCAAACATGGATGAGTCACAATTGTGGCATTCTAGGTTTAGTCATCTTCCCTTTAAGAGTCTTAGTTTTCTTCAAAAGCATTCTATGGTCAAAGGCCTCCCTATTTTAAAATCAATTGATAGTGAATGTGAATGTTGCATTCTTCAAAAGCATAAGAGAGATAGCTTCTCGTCTTCCTCTAATAGAGAAAAAAAACACTTAGAGCTAGTCCACATGGATCTATGTGGACCAATGTAAACTCAATCCATTGGTGTTAGATTTTATTTTTTGACCTTTATTGATCACTTTAGCAGGAAAATCTAGACTTATTTTCTTAAGAATAATTCTGATACTTTTTTGAAGTTCAAATTTTTCAAAGATGAAGTAGAAAAACTAAGTGGTAAATATATAAAAGTGCTCAAATCAAATAGAGGAGGAGAATACAACTCAAAATATTTCATATTTTTTTGCAAACTTCATGGCATTGTTATGCAAACCACAACAAGATATATTCCACAACAAAATGAAGTAGTTGAAAGGAAAAATCAGACCATCATGAATATGGCTAGATACATGCTCAGAGAAAAGAATTATTCTAATGAATATTGGGAAAAAAAAATCCTACTGTAGTTTATATTTTAAATAGATCTCATAAACTAGTGTTCAAGGCAAGGTGCCACAAGAGGCTTGGTTTGCTACAAAGTTGAATGTATCTCATTTTAGAATTTTTGGTTGCATTGAAATTGCACACATTCCAGAGGAACTGAGATAGAAACTTGATAAGGAGTGAAAACTCCATGTTTGTAGGTTATAGTGGGGTATGTGTAGGATCATCATAGAAAAAACAGGCCCTTAAGTGGGGAAAAATTTAGAAAAATTAGAGTTAGGCAACTTGAAGTAAAAAATTTGAATAAGTTATCTATATTATTTCAAAAACATGTAAGAATATAATCTGTAGAAATTTGAATTTAGTTTCTAAACTACTAGGTTTATTTAAAAAAAAATCTATTTGGTGAAAATTTGAAATTTCAATACAGTAGTACTTAAATTTCAGGGAAAAAATAAGAAGTAGGTGTCTGTCTGACCACCCTAATGACAATAAAATGATAATATTTTTTTATAATATTTTAAATATAAGTGGAGGACTCAAGTCCCAATGTGATGCATATTTTTTTGTATTTTTTTTCCAAATAAATAATTAATTATGATTTTTTTATAACTTTTTAAAAATATAAAAACTTGTATGTCTGACCACCTTAACTTGGTCAAAACTTCATGAAATTCTTTTTTTTTTTTAAATCCTATAGTATGCAAAGTATAGAATGTGACACATGTGTTGTATTAAAAAAAAGTGACACCATTTGAAAGCTCTAGATGTTTTTCAATCAGCCTATCAATTGGGACTTTAGTCATAATTCAAATAGAAAATGAATAATAATTATTTATTAAATTCAAAGTAAAGCATAATTTATATTGTTGGAAAGCTGAGAATCTTCTTTAAATCCCTTTTCATTTCATTAATTTTGGGTTAAAAAAAAGTCATCAGCCACATGGTCCATCATATCACTTACATATCGCCACTTTTTGGCCCATCATGATCCTGCACATACCAAGTGAACAATCAAAACCTTATAGACTCTACAATCCCGTCACCAAGAAATTTGTGGGAAGTAGAGATGTCAATTTCTTTGAGAATAAATCATGGAGTGATTAAGAAAATGTAACTTTGAATGGTCCAAATCCATTTCTATTTGATGAACCTTCAGGTCAGCAAGTTCATCAACCAATGCTATCATGATTGTAGGTACAAGGTCAACAACACTCTAGAAATGGTACATCTCCTAGCAGTGATTCATTCTCTTTTATAGACAATCAGAGAACTAGAAGCATAAGGGAAATATATGAGAAAAAAAATGCAATTGAACAATAATATCTTTTTTCCTTTATTTCTTATCATCCAACCCACTTTGAAGAAGCAGTAAAAGAAGAAAATTGTGTTGATGCAATGAATCGGGAAATTGAAGCCATAGAAAAGTACATAACTTGGGATCTTGGTGATCTACCAAGTGACAAAAGCAACATTGGTGTGAAGTGGGTATATAAGACAAAGTTGAATGACAAAGGAAAGATAAAAAGAACAAAGAAAGGCTAGTTGCCAAGGAATTCTCTCAGCAACTTGGCATAGACTATGGAGAAACCTTTGCTCTAGTAGCAAGGTTGGACATAGTGAGAACTATTTTGGCTATCTAGCTCAAAATAAATGGAAGGTTTTCCAAATGGATGTCAAATATGCATTTTTAAATGGCATATTGGAAGAAGATGCATATCTAGATCAGCCACCAAGGTTTGAAATAAAAGGACAAGAGCATAAAGTATATGAGTTGAAAAAACCTTGTATGAAAAAAACAAGCTCCAAGAGCTTGGTACAATTAGATTGACTCTTACCTCATCAACAGTGGATTCAATAGGAGTAGTCATGAGCCAATTCTCTATAGAAAAACATATCATGAAGGTAAAATTCTCATTGTTTGTCTTTATGTTGATGACTTGCTCTACATAGGAAATTTGATGTTAAAATAATTCAAAGCTGCCATGAAAAAAGGAGTTTGAAATGACTGATCTTGGATTCATGAAATGCTTTTTGGGGATTGAAATTAACCAATCTATTCAAGGTATTTTTGTTTCCCAACAAAAGTATGCTTTAATTTTTTTTTAAAAAAATAGAATGGATAGTTGCAAACCAGCAGACACACCCATTGCTCAAGGAACAAAGTTGAGGAAACAAGATGATTGACCATCAATTGATTCTACCTTATACAAGAGGGTAGTTGGTAGTCTTTTGTACCTCACTACAACTAGACTTGACATATTGTTTGCTGCAAGTTTTGTATCTAGATTCATGGAATCTCCAAAAAAACCATAGTGGAAGGTCACAAAAATAATTCTGAGATATGTTGTAGGGACAATCAACTATGGATTATGGTACACTCAATCTAAAGATACTTGACTCTTAGGATACATAGATAGTGATTATGTTGTCCTCCCAGAAGCATAGATGATAGGAAAAACACATCAAAATATGTTTTTCACATGGGAATCCAAGAAACAACCCATAGTTTCAATATCCTCAATAGAGGTAGATTATGTGGCTGCAACTACAACTTGTCAAGCAGTATGGCTAAGAAGAATACTGAATGATCTTGCACATAATGAAATTTAGCCATGTCTAACAACTCATCAATTGCCCTATCTAAAAATCATGTCTTTCACAATAAAAGAAAGCATATTAACACTCACTTTCACTTCATTCGAGAGCTTTTCCATAATGGATAAATTTCTCTTAACTTTTGTGGATCACGAGATTAGCTAGCGAACATTTTCACAAAACTATTGGGAAAACATGTTTGTGAGTTTCAAAGAAAACACTTGGGCATTGTTAGTACTAATAATTGTAATAGTTGAAATTAGGAGGGAGTTTTAGAATTAATTCAACTATCTGTAGCTTGTAGGTGAAGTAGGTAAATGCATTTATTTTGGAATTTTCAAGACTCCTCTATATTAGGATTTCTATTTTCTAGTTTACTATTTCCATAGCTATTCCAAGTAGTTTCTAGCTACTTCTAAATAGTCTTATAAATATTGTATTCAAAATGCTCTAAATAGAATAGAACATTATATGCTTTCCCTCCATTTTGTGCTCTACTTTATTCTTCGTCATTTCCTTTGCTATTATTGACAAGGAACAACAAAAGTTCTCGATTCTTGGAAAGTGGCAGATCGGCAACACAAACCAATTATTTTGCATTGTGAGTTTCAGTCCATAGAGTGTAGATGCTTCACAAGACAGGGTTCCTCTTCTAGGCATAATGCAAATTCATCTGGTCCTCACGTTCAACCTTCCTTCACCACCATTTCGCACAGGCATATAGATCTTATCATTCTAGTGAAACATTACTTATGTGGCACTCCATAGAACTCTTGTCTCATGTCATTTTTAGCATAGCAAATGTATTCAGATGTCATCTCACCCTTGACTCAAATGAACAATCAAGCTCACTATAGATTTCAACACCATGCCTCATCTCCTTGTGCACAAAAAACAAATTAAAATCAAATTCCAATCAAATGTGTTTATCATCATTGACTCTAATACCAAATGAAGGTGAATGTAATTGAATTTATCTTTCATTGATGATCATGATATACATTTAAAGAAGGTGGAAACGGTTGATGAGAAACTAGTTAACATCAAAGTAGTTAGAAGTAGTTGAACTGTAGAATGCATATAACAACAAAGAATGTAATATGATAATAGTAAGAAGATGATGAGGAGGGGCATGATATGGGAAGAGAGGGAATAATGTATTTAGAAAAAGAAATGGAGTATGGGGGTCGAGTATAGGGGAACAAAGCAAAGACAATAAATATATACAAACTAAAATAACATAGTTTCTCCACCATAGTGATGGTACAAAGTGAATATTGGTTGAGATTGAGAATATTTTTGAGAAGATGAGTCTTGGGTAAGAGAGAAAACTAAAGTAAGCCACTATCTAGAAAATTAAGTGGGAAGAAGTGCACATAAAAGAACATGGAATTTGTGATAGATTAAACTAGCAGTCTAATACACAAGCATTCGACGATCAACTGATAGGGGTCCATCACAAATCGCTATTGAGTGGGAAGCAAGGATAATATTAGAGAAATTAAAAAAAAAGCAAATCATGCTAATAATTCAATATGGAATAACAGGAGGTGAATAAGGATAATATTTTTTGCATCTCAAGCAATTAATCATGAATTTTTTTAATTACAATAATTCTTTTAAAGTGATTTTAATTAATTACGTTTGGTAAATTAAATACAATTTAAATTTTTAAATAATTAGTTTTAGTAATAATAATAAATTATCTCCAAAATTTAATGTATGATATAATTTTATGTGTATTTTAGTTTAATAGTTTGCAAGCCTAGATGCACATGTATATTTAACATTTTTCTTTAGGTTAAATTATTATTTGATTTTCTTAAGATAAGGCAATGCATTCGAAGACTAAGAACCATTTGCATAAAAGATGAAATTCGTGTTTAATATGATTTTATACATTAATAAGTAAATTGATTGATTATTATTTAATTATCTTTAAATAATATAGTCCATGGGAGATTAAGAACTATTTGCATAGAGTAGGAAATTGATCTTTGGATTTATACATCAATATTTCTTAGTTTGAAATTGATTATGAAAATAATCTTAGGAGAATGATTTTTTAATAAAATTTATCTAAATAAATTAGCTGTGGAAAACTAAATAGAATTTAAATTTTTAAATAATTAGTTTTGTTACTAATAATCATTTTTACCAAATATCTAAGCTATAATATAATTTTATATGTATTATAATGTAATAGTTGTTAGGCCTAGATGCACATCTATATTTGATATTTTTGTCTAGTTGACGAATCAATTCATTGATTATGATTTCATTATCGTAAGGTAGATATGAATACTAATACATCACAAACTTGAAGTTGTGGATTAAATAATATAAACACTAGAGTTTGTCATTTCACAAGGCAGCCAAAACAGTTGATATCATTACATTAGAACAATCAATATGATCAAATGGCATATGAGAAAACACCTACCATTTTGTGTCTATTGAGCGGTGCACGATGATGAAACCACAAAGCCAATAAACTCCATAGTTTTTGTGGAGATGCTCAAGCAAGCCATGAAAAATAAAATAGAATTTTATCCTATATCACATAAAAAAAAATCAATGTACACACCACTATATATTTATGAACGTAATATATAGGAACAGTGAAATAGGGAAATGATGGGAGAAGGATTTTGTAGACAAAAATTTGTAGCAATTTGAATCAAATAAAAATTTATTAGTGATCCCAATAAGTACTAGAAATGAATAAAAAAAAATTCTTGTGTGGTCATGGATGATTTATTTCTTTCATGACTCGATAAATTTGTAAGTAAATGCATTATTATCGATGCAATTTTATTGAATTAAAAGGTATGCCTTATTTTTTGGGCAAACAATGATTTATTTGACTTCCAAAAAGATGTTGTACTCAACCCATTCGAATAAAAAAGGAAGCATTAAAGGTAACTAAGTATATGTGTAAAACCATCAAAGATAATGGAAAAGTAAAAATAATTAATGGTATTTATGGTCGGTCGATTGAATCAATTTATTAACATGCTAGTATTATAGAGTTGGGAGCGGTGAACATTTTTTTGTGGAGCACTCGTGCTGAGGCAAATGTATACATAGCATTGAATTGAAATAATCGCCACGTGGAAAATCTGACATGTACACACCATAGCACTTTTGTCCTATAGGGTATGCATTCAAAAATGTTATAAAATCCATGGAAAATAGCATAACTTATAATTTCATGATGAAAGTCATAAATTTTAAAGACATGACAAATGCCATGGATTTTATAACACTTCCCTGCATACCTTACAGGGAAAAATTGTTGCTTTTGGTTCTTCATCTCCACCATTTTAAATGGAATATGTGCTATGAAAATATGTATCCAATGAACAACATATCTGATGATTATAATTATGTATATTTCCTCCTACAAAAGGAAGATGGTCATTAGAAAATAATAGTTTCATGTTTTTGAATTACATAGCATGTCATTGAGTACACTTAATTACCTACGTGGAAAGCTATATTCTTGGTAGAATCATATTTCATTGCAAAAAAAAGCAAACAAAATAATTAATAATATTTATAGTTGGTTAACGAAATATATTTATTGATAATAGGAAATTTTTGTACTTACATGTCATGTTGGTGGTGTTCAACAAGAGTGAGTAGCACTGGATCAACTTGTTGGAGCAGGGAAAAATATGAAATAGAAATTTACAATATAGTAATTCCTTTGTATGCCTATTGCTTTTGTGCAACATTATAAAGGAAAAATAATATAAACATAAAATAAAACAAGTTAGCATTGTTTGTTGTAAATAAAAAGAGATAAAATAAGATATTTTGAATACATGGGATACTGGCAAATAATTGTGTATAAGTAATGTATGAAAAATGTTGAAAAGAGGGTTGTGGAAACAATGACAAATACAATGAATAGAATAGAGTATGTTTTTTTGATGGGAAAGTGTGTGTGAGAATTTGTGTGTCTATGTATATAAGTAGCAAAAAATATATGATAATAGAATCCAAAAGCACTAAACCCATGCTCATTGTCCTCCTTACCATATATGGCATCATGAAGCCTCATGGGCTCTAGCCAAACCCTCGAGCAAAAAGGCAAGTAAGGTCCATGGAAAATCTCAAGGACTCTTTTCATATATCACA
This sequence comes from Sequoia sempervirens, assembly GCA_007258455.2. Taxonomy (NCBI): domain Eukaryota; kingdom Viridiplantae; phylum Streptophyta; class Pinopsida; order Cupressales; family Cupressaceae; genus Sequoia; species Sequoia sempervirens. The sequence continues at coordinate 501,381,353 of VDFB02000017.1, forward strand.
CATATACAAAAACAAAGAAATTATAAAACAACTATTTGAAGAGCACTTAAGAATCACAAATAACTTGACATACACAATTTACAATAGACTAATTTGCTCGAATGTCTAGTGTATTCGTGCAACATTAGACAGGGGAAAATATAACTATAGAATTAAATAGGTTAGCGTTATTTGTTGTAAATAGAAAAAGAAAAAATAGAAGATTTTGAATAGATGGGATACTAGAAAACAATTGTGTATAAGTAATTTATTGGGGAAGTTTGAAAGATAGTTGTGGAAACAATGAAAAAAATGATGGATAAAATAGAGTATATTTTTGGTGGATAAGTGGATGTAAGAATCTATGTGTCCATGTATATAAGGATCAACAAATATATCAAGGTAAAATTCAGAAGCAATATATCCACACTCATTGTCCTCCCTACCATATTGGAATCATGAAGCCTTATGGGCTCTATCCAAACCCCCAAGCAAGAAAGGCAGGTAAGATCCATGGAAAATCTCAAGGAATCGTACCATATATCACACAATAAGAAATATAGAGATATTTAGAAACAGCTATTGGAAAAACACTTAAGAATTACAAGTAAAAGATGGTTGAGCCAAGTTGTTGGAGCATTAAAGGATGTGGAATAGAGAATTTACAAAACAGTAACCCACAAGGAAAAGGAATGTGCAGAAAGATGGGTGTTTTGAACTAAATTCTATAACATTGTAGTATTTTTTATGGGTTAAGAAGTATGCAGAAAAGAGATATCCTAGTAAAGAAAAAGAATAATGGGATTTGAATATGGTTAGAAGAAGATTGGTAAGTGGAATATATAGAAGAATGGACAATAAAGGAAAGAATATAATAAAACATATTCACAAAACACAAGTAATGTATGTAATAGTTTACTAAATGAGCTTGCAGCTTTAACTACAAAAGATACCAAGAGTTGCATTGTCTCTTATCTGTTGTACTCTATATCTTTAGCTGATGGGCTATTTGTTTAAAGTTGCTATTTCCTAAGAAGGCAACATTTAATCGTGCAGTATCTATAAAGCTTGAAACAAATGAGGGGAAAAGGATATGATGAAACATATTGATATAAGATTCAAGCTACATTATTTCATAGTAGATATTGAAAAAAAATAGAGGAATTATATAACAGGTATTAGAATAACACTTGATTGGTAGTAAATATCACACACAAAGAGGAAAGTTGTATTGAGTGCCCTAGAAGATAGATAGATACCTATGCACATATATATATGTACTCAATTCCATGATTGATATATAAAAATACTTGTATAGGAAGATATACATATGCATATATCTAGACAAAGATATACATACATATGTATATCTAAACAGGTTTGTATATTATGTTTATGTGTAATTATGTTGACTGCGATTCTAAGTAGAGTTTAAAGTAGCATGTTTAAGTGTTGGACCTATGCTCTATAAAAATCTTGACTATATAGTTATAGCATTGAGTTGTATAGTATTGACATGTTGATAAGAATAGAGCATTTAATTGTCTAATATGTTTAACATATTGATAATGCTAGAATGGCTCTTCTGGTAATGCAATTGAATCAATATATTTTCTTGCATATTTTGTAGTGCACTTCCCCACACTATAACATTGAATATTTCATTTACTTCCTATTGCGCAATTACACAATACATATATATACATGTGTATATAGATATACATATATAGAAACATATATATACATGTACATATATATAGATATACATCTATACACATACATATATATACATGCATATATATAAATACATATATATGCATATATATACATATATATATATATATACATATATATATATATATACATACATATATATATACACATATATATATATATATATATTTATATACATATATATATATATATATATATATATATATATATATATATACATATATATACATATATATATATATATATATATATATATATATATATATATACATACATATATATATATATATATACATACATATATGCATATATTGTAAAGTTGGGCTCCACTATTTACCATTAGACAATATAAAGAAACATGAAAATTGTAAAAGAATTATCAGGGAAACATTGGAGAGAAACATACATATGAATCTTAAGTATCATCTTAATACCTCTTACAATTATTACATAGACTTCCTAGCTTCTACCAATATGTTACATGATACTTCTTTTCCATCATCTGTTCAAAGCTTCCTATAACAAATTGTTATTTTCCATTGTTCTTTTTCTTTGTAAGGCAAGAAAATGTATTGGTTAAGTTGCATTGTTAAAAGAGCCACTGTGATGTTGCTTGTGTATGAGGATATTGTAAGAATAGTCATCCTTGAGTCCATTCTATAATAGATTTGAGAGTTTTGAAACTGTTGTGTTGTGAGCTTTGTAAGCTATTTTACATGGGTATTTGGTTTAAATCCTTTGTCCATCATATTGAATACCAAACAATGTAGCTTAAATTTCCAATTAAGCCTCTGATGTTATATGCATTTTGGATGGACCATTGCATCATATAATTGTAAAGATGGGTTGGGGGTGGTTGAGTTGGTGTCCTCGATACGTGGAAGCTTAGTGGCAAGTGTTTTTCCACATGAGGGTGGAGCTTAGCAATTACATGGGTTGGGGGTGGTGGAGTTGGTATCCTCAAACAAGGTAAATACAATCATCAATGTTGCAATATGGGAAATTATACTTTGATGAAGTTATGTTGTTGAAAGAGCCATCATGGTGTTGGTTTTGTAGCAGAATATTTTAAAAGTGTCGCATATTTCTCCATTTTTTAGCAGATTAGAGGGCTTCGAAAGTGTGTTAGTGTAAAATTTGTAAGTGATTTCACATGGGTATTTTAAAAAATCAGTTTTGCATGGATTCCTAGTGCAATGCTTCTATGTGGATGAAGAAATACAAGTTAAATCTTGTTTCTTCTACCTAAAAAATATTTGTCCCTAGGAAGACAAGAAGGTAACTGTGGGAATATGGATAAATGTACTGTGGAGAGGAGTCTATGGGTCGTTCTTTTTTATTGTGCCCACTACAAACATTATTGAATAACTCTTTTGTAAATCCTCTTTTTGATTGCTAAATCTACTGCTAGGCAATGTAGCTTGAATTTTTGATTAAGCCAATATGGGTTTTGTGGCAAAGAATGTAGCTACAAATTTGGCAGCAAGGAGGGCACCATTTCTTTCATTTGTAGTGGTGTGGGTGCTCATAAGTACATAGGTTGCAGCGGTGGAGAATGGTGTCATTGTATTGGGGAAGGTAAATGGCAAGTGTTTGTTGGTACAAGTGTTAATGCATCTTCCTATCAGTGTATGGGGGTGGAGGTGGAATTAAATGCTATATTGGATGTTGCCATGTGGGAAATCATACTTTGATTAAGTTGTATTGTCAAAAGAGTCATTGTGGTGTAGGAGAATTGGATTTGCTAACGCCGGGAACGTCGTAGCCAATGGGAACTTGTGAGGATTCTTTTTTTTTTTGAGGCAACATGGAGCTTGGTAATTACATGGGTTGGAAATAGTGCAGCTAGTCGACTCAATATAGAGGAACTAAAGTTTTATGTATAATATTTAGTAAAAAATAAGTGTTATTCTAATACTTTTCATACAATTCCTCTATTATAGTTGAATATATATTATATGTGTAAGAAGTGCAAATTGCATGGTACCTCACTTTCCCACAACATTGGCATCATGAAGCCTCATTTACCCCTGGAAAACTGTGAGCTAGGTAAAGCATGAAACACTGACCACAAACATGATGGTGTTTCATTATATATCAGAGAGTAGTGAAGTTACTAAAAAAATTCTATGTTCCGATACATGTATTCATTTTCCTAGAGTTCTTTTGGCTCCAATAACTTTTTAGGAAAACAAAATACCTCTTAAAGAATTGTAGTAAATGGAATTCCACAAATGAAATACATAAATTTTTGTTTAAAGGAAGAGAACAAAGAAACAATAAAGGTTTTATTTCAAAGCATACAATGTATAGGAATAACACTATGGACACACCTAATTTTGGTATGTTTTGAATGTATGTAGCCATGCAGAAAGGAAAGGGGCAAGTCTACAACTTTTCTTTGCACTCAAGGATGTTTAGCCCTGCAATAAGAAAAGGGTTAAATCCATAAGCTAGTAAATTATAAATTTACAAAACAAAACTATCACAATATATATTTGAGGTTAGGTGTGTATGAAATGGCCAAAAAGGCAGTGGAAAAACAACTTACAACAACAATACATCTACGATGTAGTGAAGATTTCAAAACACAACACTTGTTGAAAATCCAGTCACTGAACCAGTGGAAGTGCATGGCAGGTTTTGACCATTTTGCACCCATTGAGCAATGAAACCAAAGGAAAAAATGGATTATATAGAAGACTATATATGTTTGAAAGGAATACAAACAAAGAATTCTATACATCAACATTATACAGATAGATATACACATACACATACACATACACATTCATATACATATACATATACATATACAGATACATATAGATATATATAGATATACATATACATATATATATACATATACATACATGTACATATACATATAAATATACATATACATATACATATACCTACAAACATACTTTTCGCCCTTCGTTTATCACTTCTAGTTATGTTTGTGTAGCACTGGCGTTATACTTATTACCATATGACCAATTCTAGTTAAATGTTCTTTGTTTCTCCAAAATAATATGGTTAGGGTCACTAATATTTTAACCTCTTCCATTCTTCATGTACCTAGCACTAAATATTATAGACAAATAAAGAATACTTCTTGAGGCCTTTTACTCACACCTTGGAGCTTACCTCTTAAGCAAAGGATCTACCTAAATGTTCATCATTGGTGAATAAGCTTTGAAAATAAATCATAAATTTTCAATTGTGAAGGTAGTTGTTACATATTAAATGTATTTTTAATAGGTTTTTGACACTTTCATATCTCAAATAGTAAATGTCTTTATAATAGCTTGAATATTGAATTCAAAAGTGAACTGTTATATAGATTGGTCTAGGCAAGAGATAAGTTTATCTCTGGCCTAATTTTCATATTCATTGGACCTGGAAGCACATTTATAAAAAAAAATCCATTAAATTTGTATGTGAATGGCAACCAAGAACCAAGAGTGATTAGCATTCAAAGAAACTTTAAATCAAATACAATCTTATTAAACTCTTGGAATAAATAATTAATTACTCTTGATTTTAGCATAATGAAAAAACTTATAACATTCATTTAGATTTTAAATGTGACATAAAGAAGTTTATTCTCAATGATTAGCCATATCCAAAATATTTAATATATATTAAAATATATTGTCAAGTATTGCCTATATAGAAAATATTTGTAATATATGTGGAAATAAATTGTTCAATTGTTTTTCAAATTGTAATCTGTGTAAACATATCATATAACCATCCAACTAATTTTAAATATTCGAAAGGAAGAATGACAACAAAATTGATGCACCATGCTATAATTAAAAAAGATGGCAGTTCAATAAATGTGAAAATATGTAGATGCAAACATAGGTATACATTATGTCCATATTTCTTAAACAAAAGTCTTAGCATGCCATAGTCAGCATTTAAAAGTCAAAGCTATGAGAAATGATCAGAAGTGCAAAAGAACAGTCAAAGCACAGGCTCGCTAGTGGAGCCTTTTTATGGAGCAAGAGTAGATATCTTCATTATGTTTGCAAGCAATAGTTTACAATCTGCTTCGAAATCAACTTTCATTGCTTTGACTATGATTTTTTTCAGCTGTTCCTCTAAATTATACATTTTTGTTCTAATCAAAGTAGTAAAGATATATGCTTTACAAACAAATCATTTTATAACAACAACAATATTTTTTGTAGAGTTAGAGTTGTCCTGTAATGTGTAGAGGTACTTTGCTAGGATTTGCAATAAACTAGTGGTAGCTTCATCAAAAGTAACACACCACAGGCCACCCGAATGGCCTTGCAACTTTAACTACAAAAGATAGTGATAGTTGCATTCCTCAATTTCCATCTAGCAACAATCACAAAACCAAACATCAGCATGGGGGCATGTGCATTTCCTTTTTTATTCTTTACCATTAACCAACATGGGGCAAGCAGGGTAACAAAAAGACTTAGTGTTTTTAGTTTGAATCATTGCTTTAAAAATGGCTTCAATAGTTTCTACCAAACGGAGGCAATTGTTTAAGATAAATGCAATAGTAACTCTATCATTTGAAGGATGCAACCTCCCAAGTGTAGAAGAAGTTGAAGCTACTTCGTCTACTTTAATTGGCCCCTTGGATCTAAGAGTGTTTTCCTTAGGAATAGAAGGGTTAATCTCAAGGATTGTTCCTATTCATGTGTTGATAACTTTGCCATTAAAGTAGCCTACACGACCACTACGGAAAACAAAAATGACTATTTCACCAGAAAGGTACATCTACTCCAAGGTATCACCTTTTTCTTGCCAACTTGGGCCCCACAAATTAATATCCATGAAAGAGGTTGAGACATCATATAGTTTAATAATGGTTTTTTAGATTGTTTCAGTTCCATTTCTCCTACGAACAGTTGAAATGTACCCAACATGCAATACAATTCCAATAATATCAACGAAGTTGTTATCACTATAGTTGCTTATTTCACTAACTGGCACAAAAGTAGTTTTTCTTGGGAAAGGAATCTCATCTTCACATCGTGTTATTGTTGATTTTTTATCCAAAATAATCTCAAGATTACTATTTAATTTATTGAATCTTTAATTGGATTCCTTGACAAATATCCTCGATATTAAAAAATTAAACCCCACCTCAACTCAACCATAATGTAATTTAGAAATATAATCAAAACAAGTAATACATATTTTTGTGCCCTCCCATCTATAATGTCAAAACTAAATAGCTTCCCTTTACCTCTTGTGTCTGGAAATGATACATCTCCCTAATATGTGTTAAATGCCCTTTCACTATCCAAATTTTTTGATAAATGCTCAAAGCTTTAATAGGGATGACCTTTGGAGGGATGTTTTGTTTCCTAGGGGATAGTTGTAGACCAAATTTAGGGGCCTGTTTAGAAGGAGAAGGTGAGTCAGGTGCCAACATTTTCTCTTCTTGTTGCTTGAACAAATACCTAGGGGTCCCAATAATTTGACAATCAATCCTAATTACAACTAAGTTGGATATGATTAAGGCTTTGTAAAAGAAGCAAAACAATGCATTGGATAAATTATATGAGGCAGAAATGAAAGAAAGAGAATTTTTTAAGATATACAACAAACTATGTAGCCCACCTTGAATCTTGGATATTCCTATAGAAGTAGTCTTTTAATCATATAATGGACCCTATTTTCAAGGTACCTGTAAGTAACATATAATTGTAGTTCAAAGGGAGAGTTCCTATTTGTAAATGGTGGCCATCAGACAAGACAACCTTGTATCGCACAACTTGCCCTTCATCACTACCAAATTTTTTGAAGGACAAAATTTAAAGGACCAGAGAGGAAACAACATCACCAGCATTGATGGAATGAATTGCAAATGGAGTCAAATTCAGATTTTTTTTTGTAGTCTACAAACACAAGTGTAATCAAGCAAAATGTACATCATCACATCAAATGGATAAAATGAGTAAGAGAAATGAAGGCTAGAGAGAGATACATTTTTATGTGTTCTAAAAGATCAATGCATGTCTACTTTCATATCCATATCCTCTATTAGGTCCAACTATATATGTATACACCTAAATTCTAATCAAGTAGAAACAACAAGAAAGGTAGGAAACAATAAGAACAATTTTGCAGTAGGCACAATGAAAAAGCAAGGAAAACTTACAAAATTAGAGTCTATAGGTTGGTGGATGGCATCCTTAGAGCTAGAATCCACAACATTAGGTGTAAAAAATGATACCAAATCAATCACCAAATCAATTTTTGGGGGATCTGGAGACCCATCCATGGACCCCAACTCCGTAGACATAGTTCTAGAACCCTTTGAAGGCAAGGAATCTTCCAACCATAGTTGACTCATTGAAAACTCTATACCACAATAAAAAATCAAAGATTAATGTATTCCAACATTCAATACCAACTGGTGGAGAACTTAGACTGCATACAACCATCTTGCTATATTTGCATAAACAACTATATGCAAGCATTTGTATATATTGCTACTTGCTGCTTCATCTTTCTTAATAGAAACAATGGAATATAGAACAACAAGAATGGAAATCCTTAAATACATAAATGGGTTCAATTTTTCCTCTGTTTAGATATTTTGGAAAACACAAATAAGCAGATATCTATATGCATGTGTACACATGTATCTATTTATCTGTATATACATCAATATCTAAATAATAACATTTTCCATCCGAACAAATTAAGCATGTTAAAGATTATAAAATTTTAAAGATTACAAAACAATCCTTGTTACAAGAAAAATAGAATACTCTATTACAAGAAACTTCAAATAGATGAGTGGAAAACAATATCATGAAAGTTATTGATAGTTAAATAGATGGGGGAAAAATAATATCAGGAACATGTTAATAGAAGACAATGATTACAAAACAATGCTTGTTACAAGAACAATAGAATACTCTGCTGCAGGAATCTTAAAATAGATGAGTGGAAAACAATATCATGAAAGTTGTTGATGGTTAAACAAATGAGGGCAGAAGAATATCATGAAACATGTTAATAAAAGACAACGAGTCTATGTAATAGTTTCCTTGTAAATAATAGTTCCATAATTGTTTGTGCAATACTTATTCACCAATGAGAAACATTTACGAATATCTTTTGTTGAAGAGACAAGCTCCACATTGTCATTATCAATTATGGGAAACTATTCTATATTTGAAGAATTTTACAATAGTCCGCTATCAAACCAATGCCACAATGGCTATTTCAACAAACCCACCCAACAAATATATTTTCTCACTCATTTTGAAGTATACTTTCCCATACAAACACACACACACATATATATATATATACAAACATATATATATGTACATTCATACATATACATGTATGTGTACATATATACATATTATAGAGAAAAGCAAAAATTCTAATAGGATTATTAGGGAAACACTGGAGAACCACACAAATTAAGATAGTCAGGATTGTATAAATATGGATATGTAGAGGGTTTCTTATCTATTTGAATTTTCCAATGTGATTTTTGTCAGCCAAACTGTGAATAGGATTTGTTGTACAATATGTTGGTTATTTTTTTAAGAACCAAAATGATCTTCAGAAAAAACTATGGACTTTTCCATTTCCAATTATCACTAACTCCAAAGGGATTGGCCAACGAATGAACATAAGTTGTTGAACTTCTATTCCTACTCTTTGGGCTCTGTGAAACCCGGGAGGGTGATCCCACAATGTATACTTAAATAATTATCATAATTACATTCAAATACATTGCAAATAACATATATTCCTCATGAATCCATTCAATGACATGCATCAAATAAGTTGGCAGCTTATGTATATATGATCTATATATTGAATATGAGAAAATGAACCTTGAACACAAAATAACAACAATAGTATCCCCTTGAAATTCTATGATTTCAAGACTGAGTAGTGAATGAATCAATAGTGAGAGCATAGCACGAATACTTTGCATGAACCAGTGTCTTTATCCTAAGCATGGAGTCAATACCTTTCTATGTAATCTGATAATAATTTAAAATGCAACAACTATAACCTCAAGAAATATTGCATTACAACATTTCCCCACAACATTCCTGATTATCACTTCTTACAAAAATCCTAGCACACAAATGTCATAAGTCATTAATCTCATACAAGTAGTTACATTAATTCATTGAATCAATAAGCAAGAATGAAACTAAACATCCATCTGGTGGTGACAGAGACAAATGAAAGAAATCCTTGATAAATTTCAATCATAACTCACAAGACACATACAAGGAGACACAATAACCACGAAACTCCACTCTTGTGCTTTTGGTCCTGAATCCCTTCTTATAGAGACGAAGGAGAAAACAAGCCTTAGACCAGATAGCACACATGACATGACCTTATTGGATTGATTGTAACAACATTCCTTTTAGCTACACTTGAGTGCTCAAGTGGAGTGAATAAGACATGAGGTAGAATTAATCCTCAACTCATCATGGAAGATAGGTCCCACCTCAATAACATCATTAGTTTGTTATGAGATATTCTCCATGTGTTCAAAATGTCAATCATGAGAGAATCAAAATTACAAAACTTACGAAGAAAGGCAAGGAAAGTAGGAAAAAGGTCAAAAGTTGTCAATCCACATTCGCACCATGTGCTATTCATTTGAATACAAGGAGAGAATAATATTTTATCATGTTATACCATAAGCCTAATCTGTATTGTATTTTGGCTATGCATTATTTCTCTCCTGCCCATTATTTTCCTTATTCGTTGATATTTACATAGATTCAATCTGCATATTTATCCAATAGAGTGTTATATTTTGAGCGTCAGTGGGCCATTTAATATTCAACAAATCTTGGACCTTAGTAATGTGTTGATTTTACCTTGCATCTGTTAAAATCTTGGCCTCTTTAATAAACATATCTATTTTTTATGCAATTTCAAACATTGTGTCAATATTAGAATTGAGCAAGTAGTAATTAGTGATAGATAATTGAATCATGGCCTTCTCAAACATTTCTCCCAATTCTTTTTTCCAGGTATCAAATGGGTAAGATTGACCTTTTGGATTCAATATTTGAGGAATACCCTTTTCTTCCATTTCCTTGAATACTTTTGACTTACTCTGTATCTATACACCCAACTTTCCATGGAAGGTGGTTATCTCTTTTATTGAGTCAATATTCTACAAGATGTCAGAAATATTTGTGGATGCCTCGGGGTCTTCATTCATTTTTGGCATCATTTCATTCAAATCACTTACCCTAGCAATCCAATTATTCCACTCACTCCTAAAGGCTTCCTATACTTCTAAACACTTTGTATTCACCTCTTGAATATTCTTATACGTGGCCCAAACATCATTAGCTTTGTGAACCAACTTGGTTACCCTATACTTTAACACATCCTCAAAAATTTCATTGGCCACTTTAATTGTTTCCAGTGTGGCTTGCTAACTTTTTCCTTTTCAATAGCTAGTTGTCCCTTCAAATCATCAATCCTTAGGGCCAAAGTCTCCCTATCTTGTGTTGATATATCAAATGAAGAAAAAGAGGAAGAAGGTGGTTGAGCCATTCCCTTTTGAAAAGATTGAATATAGTAGCCCTCATTTGACTCAACTCATTCAAAGCATTATATTATGTTCCTTAACCAAGGACTCATACCTTTTCTAGGAAATATGTGTAGTATCCACACTAATCATTGCAACATGTGCAGTTAATTCAGTTGCATGGATAGGAGTTATGTTAGCTCCTCTCTTAACCACTAGTGAACTAATGACTTCTTCAATAGGCCTACCAACCTCATGTTTACTAGTATTAGGATCTATAGACCAAATTGCAAGAGTATGTAATTTTGGACTATATCCAAAACCAAATACTTTACTCTCAAATTGATCCTTAGATATCAAAGCTTGAGGATCTCTCCTAACTGCATCATATGCTATAGCCACAGTGATAGTACATCAAGGAAACAACATAATTCCACTATCTTTAACAATCCTTCTAGCCTTAGTAGGATTAATACCTACAATTTCAGCCCTAATTTTCTCTTCCTCTACTTTCTCAGCTTCCTCCTAGTGAGAAGGCTCAACATTTTCTCGAGTTGATTCAAGTCTTTCTTTTATTTCCTTACTCCTCTACTAAATCATAAAATCTTGGAACTCTTTGGTTTGTACAAACTTCTCATCAGCCAAGAGCTCATCACACTCCCTAATTTTGGGATCATCATCATCTTCTCTTTTATACTACCACTTGATAATCTTGTAGGGAGGGTATGTGCAGGATCATCATGGAAAAAATAGGCCCTTAAGTGGCAAAAAATTCAGAAAAATCAGAGTTAGGCAACTTGACATAAAAATTTGAATAAGTTATCTATATTATTTCAAAAATGTGTAAGAATAGAATCTGTAGCAAATTGAATGTATTTTCTAAACTACTAGGTTTTTTTTTTTAAAATCTATTTGGTGAAAATTTGAAATTTCAATGCAGTGGTACTTAAATTTCAAGGGAAAAAATAAGAAGTAGGTGTTCGTCTGACCACCCTAACCACAATAAAATGATAATATTTTTTTATAAAATTTTAGATATAAGTAGAAGACTCATGCCCCTATGTGATGCATATTTTTTTGTAATTTTTTCCATGTAAATAATTAATTATGAATTTTTTATTACAACTTTTAAAAAATATAAAAATTCGTATCTAACCACCTTAACTTGGTCAAAACTTCATGAAATTCAATTTTATTTTTTAATCCTATAGTATGTGAAGCATAGAATGTGACATTTTTTGGATTCAAAAATGTGATACCGTTTGAAAGCTATAGATGTTTTCAATTAGCCTATCAATCAAAACTTTAGTCGAATTTGAATAGGAAATGAATAATAATTACTTATTAAATTCAAAGTAAAGAATAATTTATATCAGTGGAAAGCTAAAATATCCTTTAAAACCATTTTTCGTTTCATCAATTTTGGGTAAAAAAAAAGTTGTCAGCCACCTACCCATCATACTGCCACTTTTTGGCCCATCATGATCCTGCACATACCCTGGAGGAACATCTGAACTATGAGTTTCTGTAATGTGAGGGAGGGGAAATTTTTGTTCTACCTCCTCATTTCTTGGCACATTCTCTACCACTTGTTCTTCCTGAACTTCTATAAGTTGTTCTCAAACATCCATAGCCTGCTACTGTCCTTGTTGTTCTAACAAAACTTGAGATTTTTTCTATAGCCTCCTTTACCTTTACTTTAAATTCACCAAATTGATAATTCCTTATCATAGTAAATTCCCTCTCCAAGGGATTTTCAATTACATTATATGGATTGATGTAGAAGGGATTCCTTGTCATAATGTTCTCCCCAAGGTTCATCATAGCTATCCATTCCCTTTTCCTTGCAATGACGGCCTCATCAGTTTCCAGATTCCTTAGCACATCATCCCTATACAAAAATTCATGGTGTATCATGCCTAAGTTATTTTTTCTTCTTCTTTCTCCCACAAACCTTTTTGGATCAAAAATTCTAATATCAACAATAGGCATTATTAGATTGTTTACCATAATTCCAAGCTTTTCAGACCCCTCAGGAGCAGTGATCTCAAAGTAAGCAAAAGCACATTGGGTAGCTAATGTAGTGTCGTTTCTGTCCTTTCTAAACATTTCATAATCCATGAGATCAATTTGCCACATGAACTCCATGAAATCCAACCTGTTTGAGACATACAAAGGTAGAAAATGAGGTGCCACCTTAGCTCCATAAGATATGACCAAAGTATATTCTGAATGTAGAAACCATTCAACCCAATTATGTGTTGCTTGGGAACCTGGAACATCTTTTGGGCGCATAAAGCTCATGTTTTCTAGAGAGAGTCTAAATTTAGGTGCCACCCCCAATGATTCTAAGATACCATATCTCACAACATTTGCAAAAATAATGTAGTTGGAATGGGAGCAATCTCGATCCCAAATGTATGTCCACATTTGCACAGGGTTAGCCTCACCTTCACTATCCCTCATCTTCAGAGTCAATTTCCTCTTCCACTCATAGTCACCTTCCCACAAAAGCATATACATCAACAAAGAGTAATGAGGGGAAGAAAAGGGAGTACCTCCTTTTTCAATTTGAGAAATTCCTCATGCATCCTTTTAGAAAAAAAGTTAGCATAATAAAAACTAGTGTTTCAATTATGGCTTTGCATGTCCTCACCCATTACCAATAAGTTAGGAGATATTCTCACCTCAAAATCTTAAGCCAGTACTTGATTTATATAGTAATAAGTGTTTTTAAAATAATCTACAAATTCGTCACACTCAAAAGACTTATCATCCTTATTAGTAAATATTTCCTTACTCCTTCTATGTCTTTTAAGCAATACCTCTTTATATGCAAATTTTCTCCTTTGATACTCATCATATAAGTCAGCATGTCTGAACTTTGAAGAATAATTGGGATTCAACCCAAAAACATCTATCAACTTATCCTTTGTTACTTCCAGAACTATATCTTCATTTTCACTCCTGATTGTTCTATCAATAGGGTTATAATGCCTGGCCAACTCCATCATTAATTCAACCTCTACAAATACATTCGAAACTACCAACTTTCCAAGGTTCAACATCCATAAATAACATGCAATCATGTCAGAATTTCATCGATTGAAAGCATATAAAATAGTTGGCATCCACTCTAAGGTTGGGGATTTTCACCAATTTCTCCAGCATCATCAATCAGCCTAGTGGTCTCAGCAACTTTCCCTATGGGACTTTTACCAATTTTTGACCCTCCTTATTTGACACCTCCAGAGGTTTCTTGCATGAATTTCTCTATTTCTTTCTTAGCACTCGTAGACCTAGTGGACATTGTAGGAGTGCTTGGGGAAGGTTCAGACACAACCAATGGTCTAGGGTTAACCATAACTGAAACATTCTGAGTTCTACATCTTTTGACCCTCTTCTATGTTTGCTTCCTTTCTAGTCTAACACTAGACTCACTCAACTCTAGGTCACTCATGCTAGTAATGTGACTAGAACTAGGGTTTACAATTTCTTATAGCCAAATAAAACCCTCCATAATTTTGATAGGAAAAAACACCACCACTAAATAGGAAACTTTTCTCCACAACTTATACAATACTCAATCATCAATCTGAAACTACCAGGAAAGAATGAATTACCAATTCTTTGACTTTACTACTAACCTTCTAGGGTATTTCAATATACTACTTTAGCTAGAAGGAGATATCAATTTAGCCTACCCAGGTAGAAGGTGTGTCACCCTGGTTCCTGATAATTTATGGGGCTTACCTCACAACCTTTTAGCTTTTGGTACTCCTTCCACTAGCCAATGAATTCTTATGCATAATCAAATAGGTATCTAACTTATGTTATGGATAAGAGTGAAGTGTGTCACCAATAATATTTGATAAAAATATCATGCAAGCGAACTGACAATTAGCCATTCCGGTTTAAACCTCAATCGTTGATCTTCCAACTTCATAACTATATCAATGGTTATTAGTCATTCTCACTACCTTTTCTTGTGCCTTATATGAATCCTTAGGATTTTGCCACATTGCCCCTTTATGCAGTGGTTGTCGCCCATCGCCAATTTACTTCACCCTCCTCCAGCTCTATCAACGATAAGAGATGGAAGCATCACATGTTGACATGTACACCTGCATAAGTAGTCAGTAGTACAAGAATGTATGGTATATAAGATATATTCATGTTAGCGAGAGAAAACTTCATCAAAGGAACTTTATCGTTCATTTCTAATCCTCCTCATAAGGTTTGCAAGAAATTAGCAGTGAGAGATGATCCTAGTGTCATTACATATCGCATATTGCTCATCAAGAACTGATGAGGTTAATAATTCATGCCCCTTCTTATTGCTAATTAAAATAAATCAAATTGTAGCACATTTGTGATAAGCGATGGGAAGTATGATCAAATAGTTGGAGGGCATCGCTCATTGCTATTATGATCTCAAGAGGTCATAAAATTTTAGCGAGAAGCAATCCCTTGAAAATATTAAGAACCTCACCCATCGCTATTTACAACTTGAGATTCAAAGAACTATTCGTGGCGAGAGATATCAAAGATACTACCTTATCACTCATCGCTAATTTAAAACATACATTTCAAAAGCGATCAGTGATGAGCGGGAGAAACCAAAGACCGATCAACCTTAAGTGAAAATTTTTGTGCACGTGCTCATAAGTTGTTCTTAATGGAGGGGATTTTCTAAGATAATATAACATATTTGAAAAAGGACTTAAAGACTACATGACCAAATGTTTTTTAGAAAATGACTTAGGGAACTAGTTGCTTAATCAATAAAAGTGGACACAAAAGTCTTAATAGTGACCAGTAATGGGCAATAAGGAGTCAACAACAGAATAGAACATTCAAATGCTAAAAATTAATACTAAACCCTCCCTAAGTGCAATCGGGGTTTGAGATAGGACATGAAAATTAAGGTTCCATCACAATAGTTGTTCCACAATTTCTCTATTGCTCTATAATATTTAATTCCACCCTATGAAGCTTGCATTTTTTGCATAATGTGCAAGGAAGTACATTGATTAAGTTGCATTTTTGAAAGAGCCATTGTGGCTACAATATGAAATTAAACCAGTAGGGACAATGCATCTTAGGCAATTCTCTTCTACGAAACCAACACAACAATGCCACTTTCAATAATGCAAACTAGTCAATATATCATCCTCACAAAAAAAAAATCAAATGGATAGTAGAAGGTGCAAGCTACCATAATCAAGAGTTTCTTATATATATATATAACACTATAATGTCTATTTGAATAATGAAACTTAATCAAACTATACTTTTCCACACTACAACATTCAATATTGCATGTACTTCTTCAGCCCCTATCAGACAACAACAACATAATGCATTAACCCTCGTAGAAGAAAACACTAACCATTCAAATTACCGTATCAAGGTCACCTCCTCCACAACCACCAAACCACTTTATATATATATCTATAGACACACATGCATACATACATATACACATACACACACACACATATATCTACATAGACATATAGATATATATGTACACATATACTTATACATATATATATATACACATACATACACATATACATATTATACATATATATGTATATAAATATGCATACATACATATATATATATATATATAGACACACACACAGACACACACACACACACACACACACACACACACACATATATATATATATATATTGAACCATAGATTTTTGGGTCTAGAGGCTTCTCTTGCACTCTTAGGGTTTTTCACCTAAGAGGAGAGTGATAAACCTCAAAAACCTAGTGGGTTCATTCAAATTAGGATATGTATGATGTAATTAAAGGATAAATGAGATAATCTAAGTGTAGCTATGCTAGGAAATTTATTGATTTAGTATGCAAAAGCCTAAGAAACTAATGATGTTTGAAAGCACATTATGTATTGCAAGAACATTAAGAAATGAGTGCAAACGGTAACATAAATGAATAAGATAAGAGATGTGCACCTAAAAGCTTGAGGGAGACTATAAATTACTTCTAAAACACTGTTGATGCTTATTTTTAGGCCTAGATGGACTCATTCGCCATTCTAGAATCATTCCCAATTCTGCCAAACTGTACCAAAGCCTGTTTTTGACAAATGGGTATCTAAAAATGTAAAAATTGAAAAGATGACCTTGAGATGGGACTCATTCTCCACCCACGGAAAATGAGTCCGCTTTTGATTTTTTGTATTTTCAAAGGTGGATTCTAAATCTTTCGATCTACACTTCTGCTTCCTACAAGTGTCTGCTTCAGATTTTGTCGGATTTGGGTCTAAAACTGACTTTTTCTTGATAATATGACTTAAAAAAGGAGAAGGAAACTTGAATAAATTGGAAACACAATCCTCAATGATCCTTAAGCTTCCAAGAGACCTAAATTTCCAAACAAACAACACAAGAAGATAAAATATTGATTGTTAAGGAATTCGAGTTTGCTTTGGTCAAACCCCTTTTTAAGAAATTAATCCAAAATGATGAAACAAGTGAATGAAACATGCAACAATGGAATAATTTACCTCACAATGGTGATTGATATTTTTGGTCTATAGCAACACATGTGATATCAAACCTTCAATGCTCTAGAATGATTAATTGAAAACTTCTAATGAATAAACCCTCAGTTACTTGACTTAAATGAGATAATAGATGATGAATGAGTAATGAAAGATGTGTGGATGAGATAATATGTCTAAAGTGAGGTTAAAAATGCTTATTTATAGACAATTGTGCCTTAGTACTCAATTATACTACATCGCAGGCTGACATATAGTGGAAATAAACTTTAAATTTCACTTTTTCCTACTCAAAATTCAAAATGGGGTCTAGATTTGACTCATTAGCCACACATGGCAGATGGGTCCCACTTGGATAGGACTCATTCACGAAGCATGGCGAATGGGTCCTACATGGACCATTCCAACACTTAAAAGGCCAAGGAATGAGGAAATAAGGTTTAAATCACAACTTTGTTGGGTATTTGATCAATTAAAGCCTCGAGATGCGCAATATGGATTGAAATAGGTCTATTAATGATGATGTGAATGTTAAATAGGGCTTGGGACACATAATTCAATGCAAAAGTGTAAGGAACAAGAATGAGGCACATAGCCTAGGAAGGCACAAGAACCAATGTGAATGCATAAAATACACTACAACACAAGTTTATCATTAAATTTACTTTACAAGCCTTCTAGAATGATGTGATGATGTATCAAGATACATTTTATAATATTGAATTAGGGTAAAATAGGTTTATTAAGTCTAGAAAAGCGTGAAAGTCCTTTAAGAGACTTTACAACACCTTTACAAGATGTCAATAAACACATTTTATTTAATGTAGAAGGGTCCAAGACCTAGTGTGGATGCATGAAATGCCTCACAACACCTAAATCAAGGTTGTGCAATAAGTCCATTTATCATGAATTGTCCCATGTCAAGCAAAAGGGTCTTTTTTCTAACACATTTAGCCCCTACTTTAGTGAGAGGATGAATCTACTTCAAACTCACACTAAAGTAGACATTCAAGAGAGATCCACATGTACAGATAAAAATGATAAAGATTGAAAAAGATCAATGAGGTGACCAAGCCACCAAGATCAAAGATCATAAGTCAACCATCAAGATACAAAATCATATAGAGAAAAGGAGAGAAAGAGAGATAAGATGAAAAAGATGTTCTCACTCTAGGACCACAAACTTTTAGGTCATCTATGAGGTGAGAAGGGCCAAAAATAAACTCACTCTGGGGCCACAAAACTACTAATCATTCATGGGGTGAGAAATTCCAAAAGAGATACATATGCTAGTTGGCATGCACTCAAAAACAAAAGTGGCTATTCAGGAAATTCATGCCGCTAGTTGGGCTTCCCACCATGTCAAAGTTATACCTCCTGATAACTTTAACAAGGAGCTAAAAAGGAAATGCAAATGTTAAAAAAATTAGGATGGCACCACAGGCATGCAATTTGTGTTATGAAAGATGGCCAAGCAAATAAGACGACACCATAGGCATGCAAGTTGTGTTATGCAAGGTGGCCGAATGAAAATGCAACAAAAGTAAAATGCAAAAATGTAATGTGTAAAAATGTAATGTGAAATATGTTCACAGGAGTCTTGTTTAGTTTATGCAAGGTCAGTCACTTAGGGAACATTGTATCTAATGTCTCCAAGAGAGGAATTGCATCAACCACCGAGGGGAATATAATATTCTAAGAGAGATTGCACTTATGAAAGACATCATACCCAATGTCATCCAAAAAGTAATGAACACATCATATAAATGACAAGGCTACACTAGGAACAACAAATGCAAATGAATTATGGTGTTGTATGCCCCCCACTTTAAAGTAATTTCTACGCCTTGTTCATGAGAAATTGCTTTAAATTAAAAGAAGAAAGAGAGAGCAAA
This sequence comes from Sequoia sempervirens, assembly GCA_007258455.2. Classification (NCBI taxonomy): domain Eukaryota; kingdom Viridiplantae; phylum Streptophyta; class Pinopsida; order Cupressales; family Cupressaceae; genus Sequoia; species Sequoia sempervirens. Next base: position 501,401,046 of record VDFB02000017.1, read on the forward strand.
AGAAAAATAAGACATGAGAGCTAACTAGGAAAGCCCTATGCCAAGTTATATGTTTCAAAGTTAGGCTATGTCATGTCAAGGAAAAAGAAAAAGAAAGAAAGGGAGTATGTCACATGTGAGTGAATCTTAAGACATATCATCCACATCTCAAGCTTGATCTTTATATGTTCATGAAAGGTCAATAACTAATCAAAAGAGAAAATGACAAGTGACATACGGGGATAAAGGATTTCTAATTTCTTTTCCCCCCACCGAGTGTACGACAAAGGTGAGCCTCGAATGGATGACGGTATGCTGCTCCTTGCAAGGGATGAAAAATATGCGATAGTGAGTTATACTAGGATCCTACAACTATAGCATGGCATGGAGCATCAACTAACATTATTTATGTGAAGAAAGAAGAGTGTTGGAAGAGTTTAGCATGATATTATTGATGTTGAATTAAGAAGAATAACCAAGACCATGAGTTGTGTGTTGTGTGTTAGGTTCTATGGGATTACGGATACCTTGTTCTCGAGGACCACAACGTTTTCTTGTATACCCAAGTTGTTTAATGATTTTATGCCCTTTTCCATAAAGCTTTTGCATTTCTTTAGAAGTAGGTGGTTGTTCATTATTGTGTTCATCAAATGTTTGTGTGACATTATCTAAAGTGGTTGAGGCAGATGCATTTGAAAGGTTGTCTAAATGTGTTGTTGATGTAATGGTTGGTTGGCTTGGTGTCTCATCATGTTTTTGTGAAAATATGTATTGGGCTATAAGTGAGCGTGTGAATTCCAAGGTTTCTGAATCATCGACAAAGAATCTAGAGGAAAATTATTCATTGTTAGATTCATTTTCTATGTTGGATGTTGGAATTAATGTTTTTAGAGGACTTAAAGTTCCTTTTTTAAGGTTCAAACAACTTTCATGCTTGGGGTCTAATTCAACTTGATAAATCTTGTTGTTATAGACATATTTCATTATACAATGAAGGGTCAAAGGCACTACATTCATCTCATGAATCCATGGTCTGCCTAAAAGAAGATTATACGAAAGATCATGAGGCATAACATGGATAGGAGTCTGCAAAGTAACTATCCCCACTGTAATAGGCAATGTGATTACACCAAGCTGTTGTTTTGTTATATTGTCAAATCCTTGAATAGAAATTGAATCAGGTTTTATTTTTTATTAATCTACTTTTAAGCGATCGAGGAGATTCACATGACACACATTAAGGGCCAAGCCATTAGCCATGAGAGTGGGTTTGATACATGTGGTCTTATATTGAGAAATTATCATAAAGGCATCATGTTGATTATGCGACTCCAAAGGAGGGAGTTCATGTTGATGGAAAGTAATATCAAGAATTTGTTTTGGACTTGTACTAGGAGTTCGATTTGTTTTAAGACAAACTGAAAAATATGGTTGTAATTTGGTAAATTTTGAAGTAAATCCCAAAGGGATATTTTGGCAGGAGTATTCTTTAGTTGGCCAATAAGGTCATACTCCTTTGTTTGTGAGAACTAACAAAGAGCACTAGGAAGATTGGGTAAAGGTAAAGAGGTTGGGGTTGGTTGTGGTGGTTGCAGATTATTTCAAGTGTTATACATATGAGCAACATTATCATCAATATATTGTTGTGATATGTCATCGTCAGGAGGATAAAGGGTGTGTTTAGGTTGATTATTAGGATGAAGGGGATGATCATGTGGATAAAGAATAAGTTTTGGTTTTGGTGAAGGGGGAGAAAGGGTGATTTAAGGTTGATTATTAGGATGAAGGGGATGATCAGGTGGATAAAGAATAAGTTTTGGTTTTGGTGAAGGAGGAGAAAGGGTGAGTTTAGGTTGATTATTAGGATGAAGGGGATGATAAGGTGGATAAAGAATAAGCTTTGGTTTTTTAGGTTGATTGGAAGGATGAGACGGATGCGATGATGGGTAAAGGATAAGTTTGGGTTTGTGTTGTGGTTGAACATTGTTAACATCCCTTATTAAGTAAGATATTTCATTATCTTTAAAGGGGATGTCATTATCTTGATGTATAATATCCTCCTTAGAGGGAGAGATTGTAGGAGAACAACAAACTATATGTTCATGGAAAAGAAGGTTTGGTTCTTCCATAATAACTTCATCACAACTAAGGGGGTTACTAATGGTCAAATATGTTGGACGAGTGATAGAGGAAAGCTGAGGAAAAGATTGTGTGTGATTGGTTGTTTCTAAAGTTGTATCCATGTTGTCTTCCATAATAGGGGAGCTTTTAGTATGTTCATCTAAGGTTGAAATTTTCAAAGTAACTACATCACAAGTATGATTAGGATCAATGTTTTGCTCAATAAATTTTTCCATAGGTGAAAGGGGACAACTAAGATTGCCATGACTCTAATTAGTTATGTTTTCTAACAAAATAGTATCTTCTTCACAACTAGAAGAAATACTAGGAGAAGGAAAAATGTGATTATCATGATCATTTATAACTTCATTGCTTTGTACCCTAACATCTTTTAAAATAGGAGGGGTGGGAAAAGGATCATAAAGAGGTTTGCTAGAGACCAATCTATTATCCTCATCATTTACAATCTCATTTTCTTGTGCTATAGGATCTTCCCAAAGGGAAGGAGGAGAAGGACAAGTAAGATGTGTGTGATGCTCAAGGAGTGTACCTTCTTTCGTCAAGATACCTTCATCACTAGAAGGAGAGGTATCAGGAGATAGACAATGTTGATCATCATGTTTATCTATTTGTGTATGCTCTTCTAACACATCATCAGTACAAATAGGGAAGATAGGAAAGGTTGTAAGTTCTATCTCATAAAAATCATGATTATTAACTAACTTTTTCTTTGTAAACTTAGAGAAAATTGAAAGTAATATTTTTAAAGAACACTCTATGCTAACTCAAAATGCAATGTAAAATGTTGAAATGAGCTGAAATTTTCAAAGAGCAATTAATTGATTATGCTATGTAATAATATGAGAATGAAAATGTACAATTTAAACTATGCATGAAATGAGCTAATTTAGGCTAGTTTTGATGAAATGCATGCTACAAAAATGCAACTAACTAATATATACATGTTAAGGCACCAATCAAAAGCTTAAAAACCACTGTTTGAGATCTAGAAAATGTTGTTTTAGGTGCCAAAAGGGACTAATTCGCCCAAGGTGGTGAATTAAAATAACGGAAGAATGCATTAACCCCCTAGAAGCAAACACTTACAATTCACCTTCCACGTATCAAGGTCACCACCTCTACAACCACCAAACCATGTAATATATATATATAGACATACATGCATACATACATAGACACATACACACACATATATATCTACATAGAAATATACATATATGCACAGATATACATATACATATATATATATATACACATATGTACACACACACACACACACACTGCATATATACCTTATATATATATATATATATATGTATATATATATATTCTCTCTCTCTCTCTCTCTCTCTTGTATGTATATATACTCCCCATATATATATATATATATATATATATATATATATATATATATATATATATATATATATATATATATATATATATATATATATATATATATACTATATAATAATATATACATACATATATGTATATATATATATTGAACCATAGATTTTTGGGTTTATAGGCTTCTCTTGCACTCTTAGGGTTTTTCACCTAAGAGGAGAGTGATAAACCTCAAAAACATAGTGGGTTGATTCAAATTAGGATATGTATGACGGAATTAAAGGCTAAATAAGATGATCTAAGAGTAGTTAAGCTAGGAAATTGATTGATTAAGTATGCAAAAACCTAAGAAACAAATGATGTTTGAAAACACATTCTGTATTCCAAGAACATTAAGAAATGAATGCAAACAGTAACATAAATGAATCATATAAGATATGTGCACTTGAAAGCTTGAGGGAGAGTGGAAATTGCTTCTGAAACACTATTGATGTTGATTTTCAGGCCTAGATGGACTCATTCACCATTCTGGGCGAATCAGTCCCAATTCTGCCAAACTGTAACATAGCCTATTTTTGACAAATGGGTATCTAAAAATGTAAAAATCCAAAAAATGACCTTGAGATGGGACTCATTCACCACCCATGGTGAATGAGTCCACTTTTGAATATTTGTATTTTCAAAGGTGGATTCTACAGCTTCTGATTTGCACTTCTGCTTCCTATAAGTGTCTGCTTCAGATTCTATCATATTCGGGTTTGAAACTAACCTTTTCTTGATAATATGACTTAAAAGAGGAGAAGGAGACTTGAATGAATTTGAAACACAATCCCTGATGATCCTTAAGCTTCTAAGAGACCTAAATCTACAAACAAACAACACAAGAAGACAAAATATTGATTGTTAAGGCATGGGGATTTGCCTTGGTCAAACCCATTTTTAGGAAATGAATCCAAAATGATGAAACAAGTGAATGAAACATCCAAAAATGGAATAATTTATGTCAAAATGATGATTGATATTGTTGGTCTACAACAACACATGTGATATCAGCCCTTGAATACTCTAGAATGCTTAATTGAAGACTTCTAATGAATAAACCCTCAATTACTTGACTTAAATGAGATAATAGATGATGAATGAGCAATGAAAGATGTGTGGATGAGATAAGATGTCTAAAATGGGGTTAAAAATTCTTATTTATAGACAAGTGTTCCTTATTACCTAATTATACTACATCACAAGCCGACATATAGTGAAAATAAACTTTAAATTTCACTTTTTCTTGCTCAAAAGTAAAAATGGGGTCCAAATTGGACTCATTCGCCACACATGGTGAATGGGTCCCACCTGGATAGGACTCATTCACCAATCATGGTGAATTGATCCCACATGGACCATTCTGACACTTAAGAGGCCAAGGAATGAGAAAATAAGGTTCAAATTGCAACTTTGTCGGGTATTTGATCAATTAAAGCCCCGGGATGCACAATATGGATTGAAATAGGTCTAATAATGATGATGTGAATGTTAAATAGGGCTTGGGACACATAATTCAATGTGAAAGTGTGATTAAATACACTTTACAATTCACTAAAATGAGGTCCACACAGCCTAGGAAGTCACAAGAACCAATGTGAATGCATAAAATATAGTACGACACTAGTTTATCATTAAATTTACTTTACAAGCCTTCTAGAATGATGTGATGATGTATCAAAATAAATTTTATAATGTTGAATTAGGGGAAAATAGTTTTATTAAGTCTAGAAAAGTGTGAAAGTCCTTTACAAGACTATACAACACCTTTACAAGATGTCAATAAATACATTTTATTTAATGTAGAAGGGTCCAAGACCTAGTGTGGATGCATGAAATGCCTCACAACACCTAAATCAAGGCCACAATAAGTCCATTTATCATGAATTGTCCCATGTCAAGCAAAAGGGTCATTTTTTCTAAGGCATATATATATATATATATATTTCATGCCTTAAAATTTGCATGAAGGGCAAAAACACAACTAATTTTTTTTTTGGACAAAGTTATATAATGCTAACATTTGTTAACCATGCACATGAATGGTGAAACGCTATAAGAGCTTTCGGTGAAGTTGCTTGTTCATCTCCACCATCGACACACCACTCAATAACCCTATAACCGCTTTATGTTTGCAAAGTGCTACCCATATTTGTTACTACTAAACATATAGGTCGATACCCTTAATATTACAATATAATAATTGTTGATGCAACATTCAAAACTAAACTTGAAAGATAAAGTAAAATTCTATTGTGTTTTCATTTATTCATTTATTTATTTATTATTCATTTATCCCACACACACACACATATATGTATATATAATATGGGACAACTTAAAATTATAATAATTAGAGTTATCCTTTACACTAAATAAATTATTTCCTTTAATTATTCTCTTAACAATATATTTATTATTAGTGAATATATATATGTATATATTCATTATTGTTTTATTATTATTATTATTATTAAATGCATGGTAGAAATACTTAAATGAAATACTTAAATGTTTACCTTTTTACATACTCTTATTTTACTAAGATCTTTATTTTAAAACTTACTAAGATCTTTAAAATGAGTAAGATCCTTATTTTAAAATTACCAAGATCTTTATTTTTTTAAATTACCAAGATCTTTATTTTTAAATTTCCAAGATCTTTATTTTAGATTTATCAAGGTCCCTTTTTTTTTTTTTTTTTTTTTTTACAAAGATCTTTATTTTAAAATTATTAAGATCTTTATATTAAGTTTACTAAAGTCTTTATTTAACCAAGATCTTTATTTTACAATTTACCAAGATCTTTATTTTAAAATTACTAAGATTTTTATTTTAAATTTACTAAGATTAGTAAGATCATTATTTTAAAATTATCAAGATCTTTATTTTAAATTACCAAGATCTTTATTTTAACATTTCCAAGATCTTTATTTAGATTTATCAAGATCATTTTTTAGTTTTTGTCAAGGAAACTATAGACGAGGACTATTCTTAACTACTTATTAATAAAAAAAATTCTAACCAATGAGAACTGAATTAGTTTTTTTATTTAAAAAATATTTAGCTATTGTCAATGTATAGATGCCAATTTTATAACAAAACATTTATGAAAAATTATTTCTCTTCCATCTTATTGGCAAGGAAATTTCACCTGATAAGGGCGATTAATGCACTTCCATTATTGTAGTGTCGGTAATAGTGACAATAATAGATTTTCCCACTGCAAACACTTGGCTCCAAAATACCCACCTAATAGAGACAGAATAACTGATATGCAAAGAAACAAAATAACTGATGCAAAGTCAGAGGTGCAGGACATTGATAAAGAACATCTGGAATGGCTACTATGCTTTAGAATTCTCCAAAGAATGTTGAGCACTACATAAATGAGGAAAACAATGTCATGCCATCTAATAACATTCCACACACTATGATGTTGATTTCCAATCCTTGTGCACTTCATGTCCTGGCAGCCACAAAACTTACAGTATACTTTAGTGGGTTATTTTCAAACAAGAAGAGGGAATGCACACAATTAGCTGAATGTTTTTTTATCAAACTTCACATTCCATCGCTCACTATTACATGAAATTTCATAATACTATTTTGAAGAAAAAATTTCTGAGAAAATATCTTTTAATATCTAGGATTAACTCTACGAAAGCAAGGAATTTGATGTCCAAAACTATTATACAAACAAATATATCTTTAAGATTGACCTTCAAAGGGCTATTAGAATTATAGATGTACAATATTCACAACAATTACAATTCAATTCTATTGAAAGAAGGAAACATTTAACAAGGCGAATACTACTAGCAATCCTACATTCCAAATGCAATGTTCTTGACTTTCTTACAAAGCCTCTCATGTGAGAAGTACACATTATGAAATAGGCATTACTTAAATGCAACTTACCCAGGAAGGGCCAAAATTATTGAAGGCAATGTTTATCAAGAATACTAAAATTCATTTCTAAATTTGTATGGGTATAACTATCTGCTTTATCATTGTATACTATACATTGTACAATGACTCTAGAAACCCTAAGACTCTGTAAGGAAAAATGCTTCAAAGACTAGATAAATGCCATGGTTTTAAGTTAGACGTCCTCTTGTACAAGACTTTAGATTGTAGTCAAACCCAAAACTTTAAACTCGAATTAAAAAAAAATTAAAATTAATAACTTTGAATCAGGCACATCGAAAACTTAAAACTCAAAATAAACAAAAAAAATAAATTGAATGGATACTGTCATACTTTTCTGCTTCTATTTTGTTAATCTCCAAAGTTTACCTGGATAGAATTGACAATAATACTTAGGTTATCATTGTGCCCAATCGATCTAATCATGATAATTACTCTTTTATTAACAAGAGCTTGTCTGGAACTTTTAAGATTCTATTGCTTTATTAAAAAAAATTGTAAAATACATTTAAAGGTCTGGTAGGTAAATTAACTAAAGTTTGAATTTTGATGGTAAAATCCTAATTTAGGACTGTGACATATCTCAATGGGTGCCCGAAGTGAAAAAGCAACTATTTTTCATTGGTTGATAGCTAAATCAAGGAAAGAAGAACACAATCAATTACGTTCGTTTCATATGGTATTAAAGTCGATGGCGTTGAAATCAGGCACAAGTTCGAGCCAAGGGTGAAAAGGCATCTACGTCAAAATGCTTGTGCAAATCGTGACTATTATGTGTGTGCCTGGGTTGTGATGGAGAATAATCTCTCCTCCTGAAATCTTATTACTCTCTACGCTGGTTGCTACAAGCTAAAAAAAGCCACTAAAATTTGTGTTGGGTGCGTAACAAAAGAGGCAAATTTAAAGGAAAGTATTACACTGTTTGGTATTGTATGTGAGGTGTCCCAACCTTGCTGCATATTTCCCATAATAGTTATTTCCATTTAATATTTTCCTACAGCTGTTACACATTGTTGGTTCTTTGAAAATTGGTTTATTAGGTGTCGTAAGATGCCCACATAGTGGTATATTATAAAAGGCCTATTTTTAGGCATATTATGACAAAATTTATGACATCTGTAAGTGTAAAAAATATGGGTTTTCATTTTGGACGTGAGAGCTTATTTTTAGACTGGAATCTTGCTGAAGAAGCCAAGCACATGGTTTTGTAAACCATTGGTGGTTTCTTGTATTGTTGGAGGTCTATAAATTAAAGGCTTGAAGAGTAGTTTTACATATTGAGTTTGCAGGTATTGTTATACTGCTGGAATGCTGCCGAAATTCTTCTAGAATTGTTAACTGGTGATACTCCTATAAAAGACTTGCTCTGCAAGTGTATGTAATCTTGTTGTTGGATTTGAAATACATTGAGTAGGCTTTGGAGTGGGGTTTTTCTCCCGAAAGGGTTTTCCCCACGTATATTTGGTGTTTTGTGTTTCACTATTTATTTCATATTTTAAATGTGTTGATTTTCTGTAACTGCTTGATCAATTTTTAAAGTCTTGCATAGTGTTTCTCCTCAAGATTGGTGTAGGAAATTTTTTTCGCTACTCTAATTTCCTTACAAGTGGTATCAGAGCTTGATCACCTTTCGTTTTAGTTGTGGGTTTCTTGGGTTTTTTGAGCTAATCAAGGTTTTGAGTGGGAGCTTGTGCAAAGGATTCTTTGTGATCTTGTTGCAGATATATTTTTTGAATGGCAAGCATATCTGGGAGGATTGAGGTAGAGAAGTTTTCTGATACGAACTTTGAAATGTGGAAGCTGAAAATGGAAGATCTGTTGATTGATCAGGATCTATGGGATGCAGTGGATGTAAATGTCTAGAGGCCTACCAACGGATGCAGCTTTGGCTGCAAAATATGATGTAATGGATAGAAAAGCTAAAGGTCTCATTAGACTGTGTCTTGCAGATTCAATCCTGATAAATGTCCATGAAGAACCCACTTCGAAGGATCTTTGGAAGAAGTTGGGTGAGATATACCAAGCCAAATCTCTAGTAAATAAGATTTCCTTGAGGAAGAAGGTGGACAAATTTCTGAGCATCTCGAAACATTCAATATGATGGTGACTCAGTTGACCTCAGTTGGGGTTAAGATGGATGAAGAAGAAAGGTGCCAAACTTTGTTGTGTTCACTGCTAAACTCATGGGACAGCCTTGTCATGGCCATTGGGAGCACTTCTTTCATCTTGAAGATGGAGGATGTTGTTGGTTCTCTGCTCTCCGAAGAGATGAGAAGGAAGGTCTCTTTGAACGCCAAAGAGGCTTTGAGCATTCGAGGAAGACAATAAGAACAAGGCAAAGATGAGAAGCAGTGTGGCCATTCTAAGTCCAAAAATAAGGGGAGATCAAAATCTCCTAGTAAGTCCAAGGTAATATGCTAGAACTGTGGCAAACCCGGACACTTCCGAAAGGACTATAAAGAAGAGAAGAAAAAGAAGAAGAAGAAGCAAGATTCTGATTCTAAGTCTAAAAAGGAAGATGGAGATGCCTTTATTGCAGCCTTGGCCACTCATGCAGGTGATAATGTATGGTTGATAGACTCAGGTGCATCTTTCCACATGACTCCTAACAAAAATTGGTTTAGTATGAAAATTATGACGGTGGTAAGGTGTATTTGGGTGATGATTCTTTCCTTGATATTGTTGGCGATGGTAGTATTCATGTGAAGACTACTGATGGTAGAGTTAGATGATTTGATGGTGTCTTGCATATCCCAGGACTAGCAAGAAATTTATTATCTGTTAGTAAGCTAATAGATGTGGGTGTGCATGTACAGTTTTCTAAAGCAGGTGTGAAAATGGTGAGAGGTGGTATGGTGATAGAAAGAGGAAGCAGATTGGGTACATTGTACCAGGTCGATGCATGCACAGTTGAGTGCAATAGCACTTCTGATAAGATTAAACCAGAAACTACTTCACTGAAAAAAGAGATGGTTTCCTCTTCTGCGGATGGTTGTGGCTTCTGGGTACCCAAGGGTGCTATGTCTACCAAATCAAAGTTTCCTATAGAGAAGACCATGTTATGGCACCAAAGGCTTGGCCACGTTGGAGAGAAGGGTTTAAAAGCCCTAAAAAATAAGAACCTCGTTGAGGGGTTGAATGATTGCAATCTAGAGTTTGATTTATGTGAACATTGTATTTATGGCAAACAAAACCGCACTCAGTTTTACTTGTCTTCTCATAAGTCTTCATGTATCTTGGATCTGATTCATTCTTATGTATTTGGTCCTATTGATGTTTCTTCTATTGGTAAATCAGTTCACTATGTTACTTTCAATGATGATTTTAGTAGGAGAACATGGGTATATTTTTTAAAGAGTAAATCTAAAGTTTTTAGTCATTTTAAGGAGTTCAAGGCTATGGTAGAAACTTAGATTGGAAATAAAATTAAATGTTTGAGAACTGACAATGGTGGTGAATATTGTTCTACCGACTTTGACATATTTTGTATAGATTGTGGGATTAAAAGACAAAAGACAACTCTGTATTCTCCTCATTAGAATGGAGTTGCAGAAAGAATCAACAGAACGTTGATGGAGAAGGCTAGGAGTATGTTGAGTGGAGCTAATCTAGAACAAAAATTTTGGGTTGAAGCTGTTGCCACTGCTTGTTATTTGATAAATAGATCTCCTACATAAGTGCTTGTTGATAAAACGCCAATGGAGGTGTGGTCGGGGAAAAAGCCTTCACTTAGACATCTAAGAGTTTTTGGTTGTGAGGCATATGCACATGTTCCTAAGGAGAAGAGAAAAAAATTGGACTCTAAGGCTGTCAAATGTATCTTCATCGGCTACAGCTATGGTGTGAAAGGATACAGGCTTTGGGACCCTGTTGCACAAAAGGTAATTTATTCCAGAAGTGTTATTTTTAGAGAGACTAAATCTTCTCTTGTTAATTCTCAGCCATAACAACATAAAGAAATTGAATAGGAAAAGGATGTGGTTCAAATTCCTTATACGCCTGAGGAAGTTGAAACAATACCCCAAAATTGACAAGAAGTTGAGGAGAGCTCATCAAGCTCTAAAGAGGAGGAAGAAGTGGAAGAACCTCTGCCTTAGCTTGTTTGAAGGTCTACAAGGAAAAGGAAACCACCTCAAAGGTATGGGTATTCACCTAATGATTGGAAGTGTTTATTTTCTTTAAGTACTAACGTTGATGAACCGAGATCTGTGCAAGAGGCATTGGATATGAAAGATACAGAGTCCTAGAAATTAGGCATGGATGAAGAGATGGTAGCTCTTAAAAGGAATGAAACATGGGACCTTGTACCATTGCTCAAAGGTCAAAAATATGTTGGATGTAAATGGGTGTTTAAGAAAATGATTGGTTCAGATGGCAATGTTGAAAAGTATAAGGCACGGTTGGTTGCGAAGGGATAGTCTCAGGTTGAGGGTATTGACTATGGTGAGATTTTTTCTCCTATTGCTAAAATGGAATCCATTCGGTTTTTATTATCTATTGTAGAAACTTATGATCTAGAGGTGGAACAAATGGATGTGAAAACTACGTTCCTTCATTGTGATTTGGAGGAAGAAATTTATATGACACAGCCAGAGCACTACGTGGTAAAAGGTAAAAGCAAGTTGGTATGAAAGTTAAGAAATCTCTGTATGGCCTTAAACAAAGTCCAAGGATGTGGTACAGATTTTTTGATACATATGTATTGAGTTTGGGATTTGTGTTGTCTAAATCTGATCACTGTGTATATTTTAAATTTGATGGTGATTATTTCTTGGTAATTGCTTTATATGTTGATGACATGTTGTTTATTGGGAAAGGAAAAGGTTTGATTGCAGAATTGAAATCTCAGCTCTCTAAAAAATGAAATGAAAAATATTGTTGTAGCAAAACACATACTTGGGATGGAGATTAGAAGAGATCGTGAGAACAAAAAGCTATGGCTTAGCTAGGGTAAGTATGTTTGTTCAGTTTTGCAAAGGTTTAACATACAGGATTGTAAACCACTTTGTGTTCCTGTTGGATTGGGAACGAAGCTCTCTATTTCACAATGTCCAACATCCCCATCGGAGATGGAAGACATGAGCAGAGTGCCTTACCAAAGTGCAGTAGGAAGCTTAATGTATGCTATGGTCTATACAAGACTAGACATTGCCCAAGCAGTGGGAGTTCTTTCTCATTTTATGTCTAATCTTGGAAGAGTGCATTGGGATGCAGTTAAGAGGGTCTTCAGATATTTGTGGGGTACAACAAAGTACTCTATATGTTTTCATGGTACAGGAGATCAGAATTCCCTGAGTATTTGTGGTTTTTTGGATTCAGATTGGGCTGGTGATGCCGATAGCAGAAGGTCCACCAGTGCATATGTGTTTACTCTTAATGGTGGTGCAATTATTTGGATGAGTAAGCAACAGACTGTGGTCACTTTGTTCACTACTAAAGCAAAGTATGTGGCAGCTACTCATGCCTGTAAAGAAGCCATTTGGTTGAAGTGTTTGTGTTCAGATATTGGATTGAAACAGGCCATAGTTATAGTTTATTGTGACAGTCAGAGTGCAATCTGCCTTGTGAGGAACCCAAATTTTCATGTCAGGACCAAACACATTGATGTTCAGTATTAGTTTGTGAGAGATATGGTCAAGGATGGTAGGGTGAAGCTGGAAAAGGTAGAGATAGTGGCGAATGTTGCAGATGCATTAACTAAGCCCATGAGCACAACAAAATTTAGGTGGTGTTCCGAGTCTATGGGCCTTTTGGCCCCTAGCAATTGATCCATGATGGTGTTTTTCCCTTGGCCCTTGCAAGGTATTCGACAAGTGGGAGAATGTTGGGAAATGAGGTGTCTCAACCTTGCTACATATTTCCCATAATAGTTATTTTCATTTAATATTTTCCTATAGTTGTTACACATTGTTGGTGCTTTGAAAATTGGTTTATTAGGTGTCATAAGATGCCCACTTAGTGGTATATTATGAAAGGCCTATTTTTAGGCATATTATGAAAAAAATTATGACATCTATAAGGGTAAAAAATAGGGGTTTTCATTTTGGACGTGAGAGATTATTTTTAGACTGGAATCTTGCTGAAGAAGTCAAGCACATGGTTTTGTAAACCATTGGTGGTTTATTGTATTGTTGGAGGTCTATAAATTGAAGGCTTGAAGAGTAGTTTTACATATTGAGTTTGTAGGTATTGTTATGCTGCTAGAATACTGCTGAAATTCTTCCAAAGTTGTTAACTGGTGATACTCCTATAAAAGACTTGCTCTGCAAGTGTATGCAATCTTGTTGTTGGATAAGAAATACATTGAGTAGGGTTTGGAGTGGGGTTTTTCTCCCGAAAGGGTTTTCCCCATGTATATTTGGTGTTTTGTGTTTCACTATTTATTTCATGTTTTGAATGTGTTGATTTTCTATAACTGCTTGATCAAGTTTTAAAGTTTTGCATAGTGTTTCTCCTCAAGATTGGCGTAGGAAATTGTTTCCGCTACTCTAATTTCCTTACATTGCAGTCTGTCATTCTATTGTTTTATTTTATTATTGTTCTCTTCTGGATCGACATCAATAAGCTACTATTAATAGGTTTACATAACTCTAGAGACGATGAAGACATCAACAAAGGAATGAAAGGTTGTAGGGTTTGAGAGATAGAGAAATCTATTATTTTTGGAAATCATTGGGTGTAGAGGAGATGTGGCGCCGATAGAAGTTTGTATGAGAATTGTTAATAGGAAATCATTCTGCAGAATAGGAAAATTATAGGCATAACATGGAAATAAAAGAGCCCTGTAAGGTGTTGGAGTTTACAGTGCAATATGTGACCTTGTGCTATGAGAGAATTAAAAAAAATCCTAGGAAAGAACAGGGCATAGATCTCTACTTACGATTAATATTCACTTAAAATTGAGCTAAATAGGCTAGACAAAAACTTGTTGACTTCCTATCAAATGGTTGTACTTCCATTGCTATGTGCAGTAGAGAATAGAAGCAGGATGCCCACCCAAATGGGTTAATAATAGGAATGCCAAATCCTAGATGTCTTGTAATATCATTATCCTAGAAGAAAAATGCCCATTTTCTAAGGAGCAATGCTTTAAGAAATTTAAACGGGATCACATACCTTCCCACAAACACCAAAGTTACTAGAGCACTGAAAAAGAAAAGAAAGTATGGCTATGACCACCAAATGCTAATGGGTACAAGCATGGATGAAATCCAGGATTTCAGTACTGGTTTGTGCCATAACAATATCGTACAAAACCGCTCAGAAAGTGTAAGAACATAAAAGAGAAGATATATGCCTTAAACTCTCGGTAGCACAAAGATAGTGAATTTGCAAGCATAAATGAAAAAATTAAACCTAATGAATCTGCAATTTAAATGCCCTAAAATAAAAAGGGGGGTAAAAGGGCTTATGAAGAAAGTGGTTCATAAGCCGTCCTAAATATCCACTCACACAAAGCAAATAAACTTAAATCCAAATGTGTTGCATGCAAAATCGATTAGAGTAAAAAAAAACTTAGGAATGACAAAGTGGGTGTTTGGCACACATAGAGACTACTTAGTTAGAAGAGCTCGAATTGAATGCCGAATAAGTGAGTGATAATGGCCCTTCCCAAACCATAACTACCCAAAAATACAGAGAGGAATAGCCCCTTAATCTTGCTTGTTGGGAGGACCTAAAAATTTAAAAGTGCATAGAATCATCTAACATTTCTGAATGCTATAGAGTATTCAATCCTCTAAAATTGTAGATGAGAGGCTACTGGTAATTTGACCTTGAGAGATTGGCCCTTGGATAACTTGCTAAACAAATTTGTCTCCTTCCCAAAGAAAAACCCCATCCGTGAAATTCAATATAATGGCGACAACAATAAAACCAGAAGCAGTTAAAATCTCTTTTTTGAAGCAGTTAAACTCACTGGTAAATCTCTTATGTACTTTTATGTAACATTTTGGAGTAAATCTTACTAATTGATGGTATTCAGCAGTATGGTAATTCCTATTGGTCATACAAAAGAGATTCCTTTTTTCTCAGTATAAGTTGGTCCAAATGACTCAAACAGAGCACTCAATATATAAATATGTCTCCCAAGTTAATGCAGATTCCATTTTAAAAGTCCAAATTTTGTAATTTTTCCTTCTTAGAGGTAATCTCGGTTCAAACCTAATTTTTGTATAGTTTTAAAAAATTTCTTCTATAAATCCATTGTATTCTCTGCAAAATGTTTTAAACAAATTCAACATTGTAATATCACATATAACCTCATAATTTTAAGATAGTATATATTGATTTATGTGCCATTTTCTTCTGTATTGGCTTACTATGTTCTTTGTTCATTAAAATATATGATTTAAAACATTTTTTGTTACTGTAAGAATTAATATAAAATATAATGAAATTCCTCCTTATTTTCAATTGAATTTATTTCTTCTATTTCTTTTATAATCTAAGAGGAAGCATTATTACTTTTAAATTATTCAAATAGTTATACAATTCTAACCCTTTCTTTATATAAAGTTGTATCTTCTTTATCAAAGTTGTATCTTCTTTATCAGATACATAAATATTTCTCATTAAATGGATTTAAATTAAATTTCCTATTGGTAATAGAGTTTGTTTTTAACTTTTATAACAGAGTTAAAATTATTTTAGGGTTAAGTATAGTTGGAAAAAATAAAATATACAAAAAGAACTCATTATGATTCATTTTTTATTGAATTTTATTAGGTTAAGCAATAGATTCTTACAGTTATAACCTTAATTTTTTGGGTTCAACAATAGATTCCTATAGTAGTATGTAAATTTATTTAAATATAACATAGGATATTTCTCTAATAATGTTAGAATACTATAAATTTAATTTACATTTGATAATAGTTAATTATTGAAGATTTTTTTAAACAATTTCAAGAATGATCATTAACAAAAGCTCTCATAAAATTTTCAAAACTAGTTTTCATAAGAATAAATAAAAATGAAATTATATAGATTCCCAAAACAAACATGTAAATTAATTTAGTTATTTGAAGTAACAAATTTGAAAAGTAAAAATCTCATAAAAATTAATAGCTACAAATTTACTTTTAAGCATAAATGAAACACGACAATGCCAATGCATGGCAGCCACCAAGAGGAAAATGGTTTTAACAATGCATTTTTGAATAAAAAATATAATCACAATTCTAACCATTTTAGTAGATTGCAGTTGGTACAACAAAAATCACCAAAGGACTCAGAATGAACTTTATGTTTATGATGAGAAGATTTCCAATATCTTAACCTAAATTGATTTCTATAAATATTTGAAGATAAAAAATCTAAAAATATCTTTTATATTTATATTTTAAAATATTCTAAATTAATAAATATTTCTATAACAAAATATTGTTATAAGATGATATATTATTCAAAATAAAATTATTATAATATATAGAGAACTATATAAAAATATAACAAGTCAAATAATATCATCTAATATATTTTAAAAAATTTAAACACCCAAATATATATATATATATATATATTTATAAGTAATGCAAATAGGATAAACAAATAATGTATACAATGGTTAGAAGAAACAAGTTGTTAAAATGGGCATCCTTTTTTCTTCAATAAAAAATGGGTATGTAAACTATTTTTTTAAACTATTATATTAGTCAAGTAAGTGGTAGACAACATTAATAAACATAGAAAGGAAAACATAATGTTAGGGTTAAATCATAGTTAGAATTAATTTTTAAATTAAAAGCATGAGTTGAAAAAAAGCATAAATTTTTTTTTATATAGATTTCAAAATGTTCAAAATTCTTTTAATTAGGTTACTATTAGAATTAGGGTAAGAATTAGAGTTAGGGTAAGCATTAGAATTACAATTAGGGTTAGTGTTAGGGATAGAGTTAGGGTTAGGGTTAGGGTTAAAATTGTAGTTAGAATTAGGATTAAGGTAAGGGTTAGAATTAGGATTATTATTATACTTAAAATTAAGGTTATATTAAGAGTACAATCAAGGTTATGATTAGAATTAGGGTTAGGGTAAGAATTAGGATTAGGATTCATATTAGAATTAGGGTTAAAATTAAGGTGGTTTACTATTAGAATTAGGTTAAGAATTAAAGTTATAGTTAGGGTTATGGTTCAAATTAGAGATAGGGTTAGAGTTCAATTAGAGTTTCAATTATAGTCAGGCTTACAGTTAGGGTTTGAATTATAGTCAGGCTTAGGGTTAGGGCTAGGAACAAGGTTAGGGTAAAAATTAGAGCTATTTTAATCGAGCACACACAAGTTATCTTGACCTAGGTCATACAGAGATGATTGCAATGAAATATGGATGCATAAGTGAATGTTAGAAAGAAATAAATTGATTGTATATTAGAAGTCCTATCTAAAGTTTTGTATGGTTTCTAATATTATAAACCTTTAAAATTCTAATAGATTTCACATTCATTTGAGTCTTATCTTATTAAATTTTCACAAAAATTATAAATACATATCAAAATAAGTTCATAACAAATTACAAAATCATAAAATATTTCATCTCTCATTGACCTCTCCACTTTTCTAAATATCAAAGATCAATACGAACCTGCAAAAAAGCATGACTTTGTTTTTTATGCAATCCTAGATGAGCATGCTACAAATTATGATGTGACCTAATGTACCCATGCCATTGTTCTCATTTGGAGTAAAATCATTATATCATGCTTATAAGTATCCTTGATTAGGTCTATCAATAGATTGCCTAACACATTATTCCAATAATTTGTTTATAATATTACATGTCACCATCTGAAAAATATCAAGATTACTATTAAGTTTTTATAATATCAATGTTGACACAACAAATCAAAATAAGACCATTCGTGTACTTTTTGACAGAAACTTCGCTACTCTGCAGCTCTTGTTTAAATTTTACAAAGATCTTTGTTTTAAAATTATTAAGATCTTTATAATAAATTTACTAAAGCCTTTATTTAACCAAGATCTTTATTTTACAATTTACCAAAATCTTTATTTTAAAATTACTAAGATTTTTATTTTAAATTTAATAAGATTAGTAAGATCTTTATTTTAAAATTACTAAGATCTTTATTTAAGGAGTGTCGATAAATCTTTATTTCCCTTTAAAAAGGGACTATTTAAACATGAGAAAAGATAATAATGTGAGTTTATATCATTATAAGTTTTAGATAATTATTACTCAACTCTTAGCATTGATTTAAAATAGGCTTTTATCAATTATATCCATAATACACCAATGGTGTCCAGGCTGGCATTAACCTTGGTGCTAATGAATGTGGCGATAGTAATAATACTCCACTCGCCATAAATGCAGCCGGATCAACCATATATCCAGTTCGTAATGGGGCTCTATAAATGAGAAAGATTTACTCCGATACCAATATTGGCAGTGGGTAAAAGCACGTCAAGCTAGGGAAATTAATTTCTCACCAAGAATTACCATCATTTAAGAGTTGATTTGATTTTAGCAGGCGCCCATTTGAAAACCTAACGGAACATGTCTAAAGGCTTTGGTTTCTATGTCTTAAATTACATTGAAGTAATTTTATTTCTTTAATGTTACTATGGAATGCTAATATTAAAGAGTTGATTTGGTTTTTTTTCCAATTGGCTATTATTCTTCTCTTAACTTGCATTAAAACCAATTTATTCTCTATAATTATATTTGACTAAATTATGCTATTATTCTATATAAAGGAGTCATGAATATTATTGCTTGTATGAATATAAATATTACAGGAATGATAACAATTAATAACCTTCCATCTGCCAATACAACGTCTTAATGACTGACGGAGGTGTAAATGATTAAAAATAATTTACAACTATCGTCCATTTTGAACTTGGCCTCGCGCCTCCAATATACGGCAACCCTAAAATCTTATATGCTAAGCTTTTATTATCTTCTATCATTTTCTTTTTCAGGAGAGATCTGGGCGCCTGGGTTTCATGGCAGAGACAAGGAAGCATGAAAATGTTCTGTAGATTCCACATATAACAACTTATTTACAACGTATCAGTTTACAACATTTGTTCTTAATCAGCATTCATATTCCCTATGAATTTTGATTTACTCTTATCCTCTGTAGATTGTAACTCTAAATCTAAGGATTGGCACTTGCACAGAAAGGAAAATTTACAGAGAGTAACTAGAGGAAGAAATCGAATCTTTATTTTTTTCTATAGTAATTACTTACAATATGACTAATATTCCTATTTTTATTTCTTATTTTTAAATATACCTATGCTGAGGAATATTAATTTTGTAATGTATATCACACAAGGAGTGATCTATACAATCTTCTTGTTGCCTAAATTTATTATTGAAAGCTTCTACAACTGAAAAATGATTGTAACAGGTATTTAAACATTTTATCCAAAGTATATTTGAGCTACAGATTTTACAGGAATATAAATACAATGTAAGCCTTAACCAAGTTACAAAGTAATAAATCTATGTAAATATTATTTACTCGCCTACATCTTAATGCAAAATCTAAACTTTTCTTTTAGATTTACAAGTACCATTTTACTACAACAATACATCTAACTAAAATGCTCATACGTTTTTTTTACATAGCCTTTCAAGGCTTCAACACTCACCCAAACGACAAATCATACAGAATAACCAGTTCTTTCAAATGTTTTTATTTTTTTATTTTTTATTCTTTTACATGTTTTCAAAATGTCTATCCACAAGATGCAATATAGCAGAACATTGAAGACTATATTTTTCTTTTGAAAACCTTCTACACAAGTTGCAAATGTGATCTTTAAATCTGCAAGTAAATACATAAGACAACTTATTTTCATGGCCAATAGGGAGTGCACACCTCCCAACCTTGGGTTGGAAAACCAACCACCCCCTGAGCTAGGAGGTAACCAAGATACTAGTTACACACATCACAAAAATTTTCTAAATAATAGCCAATAATGAAAACACATGTAGTATACAAAACCCTTTTTCCCAAGGTTTTCAAAACACACATAGAAAGTCCACTCATGGATCTCTTGAGGGAGAGACAAGGTGCACTCAATCTTGGGGTTTATAGAAATATTCATATCCATTCAATAACATATAAGGGGGCTTTATTTCCCTTCTTCTTTCACACTCTTATATCATATATCACCAATCCAACCATCCAAAACCTCCATCATTTTAGTGTGTACTCATACCCTATCCACAACCCTAACATTTTAATGGGTTCTCATACCCTATCCATTTTTCCAAAGTGACAAGAAAACTCCCAAGAATGTGCTACCTTTCTCTATCCCACACATGCATTGCTTACCCTCCTTGAAGAGGAGCTAATCCAATACCCATCCCACAAGAACATAACAATACCCAAAATACAAGAAATCATCTAAAAATAATAATAACCATTCAAATAACCATTCCATGAAACAAAAAGAAGGATTTGAAACCAACATTTTTTTGTGCAAGCTTCCAAATATCAAGTTGAAGAAGAGCTTCCCAACTCCTTCCTCTTTTCTCCAAATCAAGCAAAAACTAAAATTTTCCAAAAGAAAAACCCATTCCAAGGACTAATTCAACCTTTTTAAACCCTCAAAAACAAATTGAAATTCAACATAATAAAGGAATGCCCAAAATGCCCCAAAACCCTCATCAAAAGTTTAATTGACTTTAAAAGCATAGTCACAAGATTCAACACTAAATCTTTTAATCACAAAATAAAATACAACATAGAGGCTATGGTCCATTCTCCAAATAGACTATAGTAGGTTTCACTTGGTTAACACAAATCGGGTACCCTTGGTTACCTCCAATCCCATTGGCCATGGGAATGTATCTGCACACTTAATTTTCACTTGTCAATATATCCAATGCAATATATTCCACAATTAAATCAAAAATTTTATATACATATAAATAACAAAATCAATTCCTAAATCAATAAATTCAACATCCTTAATTATTTTTTATCTAGCAACAACATATTCTATCAATTTATATGAATTCATAACATTATAAAGGAGTCTCATATTCACCTAATTCAATTTTAACATCTTATCAATCATTTAACATAACCATTTATCCATTCCTACCATGATAATCAGATAAACATGAACATATCTTAGACACGTGAAATTAGCATCATTCACATTCATCAGGTAAATCAAGGTCATCCATTTAAATTGAATAAATTAACTTTATTTAATTTAAACCTTGCATCATCCTTTTAATTAAATAAACCAAGCTTTATTTAATTAAATTTCATCCCTTTTTTATTTAAATAAGTCAAAGAAATCAAGTCAAATGGATCAAAACATCTAACATCATCTTAATTAATCTAATCAATGATTAAATGCTAATCCTAATCACTTGTATTCTTTAGATTTTGCCCCTTGCACATGAAATTGCATTTAATTGATTTATCAAAATCTTTATTTACTTTCAACTTGGCATAAATGGAGAGTATTCTCCAAGTTTGAATCTCCCCTCAATTTGGCATGTACATCCAACAAAGCAATTAATAAGCTCTTACATGTCTCTTGCACAAGTCAAGCTTAGCATTTAACTCATCTTGTGTCTCAATTTCAAATATGAAATTTCCCTCTCTTGGGAACATTTGCCAAAATTTGCTCATTCCTCATCCTATCACAAGTTGACAAGTGGCCTCATCTCATTGATCCAATATTTATCCCACATTGCTCCCTCTCGAGCACTCATAGCACTTGAAAATCTATAAATCAAAGGCTTCATTCTTCATCAAATCCTCCACAATCATTCATGCAAAGTCACTCTCTTCAAGAGAACTGATTTTGTCCATTGCATCCTCATCATTAGCATAATCAAGGGTTGGGAAAGGGCTATTTTCCACAATAGCACCAATCCAATATGAGATGATTTACTTCATGTTTTATTGCATGCTTTCAACTAGTTTGTCTAATCCTTTGTTGTTTTGATTGCATCATGAAGCATGCTGATTTATTTCATAGGGATGTTGATTATTAGCTTGGTTTTAAAATACTAACCATTTGCAGATTTGGCATCCACATAATGGTGCTAGAAGGAGGGCATCAAAACTGTGGTTAGGGGCACAATTTGAAGGAGGCAAGATCTAGCACGAGAGTCTCTAAATGGGAACTTATTTCATTCGAGATTAGATGATGCCATCTAATTAATAAAATCATTGCTTCTATGTGTGTTTTATCTGTGTGTGCTTTCATCTGAAACATCATAATAAATTCTTATTTGTTTCTCCACATAGAGGTACGTGGAATTGAAATGGATTTTGTGTTCATTTGGTAGTTTAAATCTTTTAATGACTCTAATTTCTTATGGACTAGTTGACGAAAGCTCTCAAGCCTTGCTTATGCTCCCACATTTGCATTCATGTTACTAGAGTCTTCCCATCGGTAATGCCTAATAAAATTTTCCCTTCCACTATACATTGATGGATTGCTCGTGCCCTGCTCCAACACTCCCATTTTGGAATACGTAGGGAGGAGATTGGAAAAATCTACAGAATTTGGCTTTACATCTGCAGATTGCTTTTGCTTGAAAATATCTAAAGCCTTTAAACAAAAGTGTTTTGTGCTTATCCTGCAATCGTTGCAACTCATGATACCATATATTCTTCGAGGAATTCTATCAAATAGTTCACGAGCCTTATCTATGTACCCACATTTTACATACATGTTTACTAGGGTAGTTACAACTACAATATCTAAAGAAAAATTCTCATCCTTTATGCTTGATGGATTTCCATACCCTGTTCTAAAGCTCCCATTCTGGTGCAAGTAGAGTGGATGCTGAAATTGGCTGTACATCTGTTGATTCCCTTTGCCTAAAATTTTCTAAGCCTTTTTAACAAATCCATTTTGTGCATATCCTGCAATAGTTGCAGCTCATGAGATGAGTTCTTTCAGGGATTCTGTCAAAATTTTCACGTGCCCTCTCAGTGCTTCTATTTTGGCACTGGCTATACACTGTCAAAAGTATTTCTTTTGAAATTTTTTTGATGCCTTTTTCACTAGTAAAGACATCAACCCAAACTTTGGTTTCCAACAGCTAGTGCTCCCATCACAAATCCTGTTATCTCATCTATTTCTTTGTTGCTGTGAGGCAGTGAACTAGGAGAAGTAGCTAGCATGAGAGTTTCCTTTGCTCTGTCAAGATCAATTTGCAATAAACGCCATTCTGTTGCCATGGTGTATGATAAGTGACAATCGAAAAAAGTAAAAAAATCGTATAGTCAATCGAATTACTGGCTAACTTGTTTTAATGACTCATATTTGTTAAAAATGGTAACTTGTTCAGTTTGCAATAAACGCCATTCTATCCATGTGTTGTGATGATGGAATTTTCCTTCATTGCACTTGTTTAACAAAAAAATAAATATAGATATGCTTCCAACACTAATAAATATAAAGGTAGGAGAGATAAAATTATATCGTACCTGAACCAATCTATAGAACAGTTCACTTACCAATTCAAAATCCAAGAAACATTATTTGGCACTCAATATTATAGGAAAATACTGAAAGTATAAAAGATCTATCAAAAAGACATTTACTATGTAACACTGGGCAAAGTAATTTCATCTAAATAGAGTTGTGTATGTATATGCATGTATATGTTTAAATGTATATATGTATGCATACATAGACATGCATATACACATGTATATCTACATGTATATATATGTCTATATGTTTACATATATATATATCTATGTTTACATGGGTATTTTGAATAAATGATTAATTTCTTGTTCATGTATTTGGTTCTCTATTTATTGTTGCTTTTGATACCAGGTTGAAGGGGTTTAACATTGATGCATTGCAAAATGTGTGAGAAGGTATATTGATTAAGTTGCATTGTCGAGACAACTATTTTGGTGTTGGTTTGATAGCACATTAGTTATTGTTCATGTCCTTTTTTGGTGCTTGTTGTTCCTGTTGATAGCGGGTTGCAGGGTTTTATATTGATTAAGATGCATTGTGCAAATAGCGAGTGTGGTGATGGTTTGGTAGCAGACCATTGTTAAAATTGTTGCATTTTGCTCCGTTCTATAGCATCTTGGGGGGAGTTAAGGTTGTTGTGCCACAAAATTTGTAATGCCCCTCCGTGAGTTTGGTCTTGCGTGTTGACTTTGTCTGGAGTAATGTGTCTATTGGGTGTCTTTGTTTGTTTATTTCGTTGAGGAAAGCATAAAAAAATAAATAAATAAAGGTTTTAGAATAAGTTTATAGAAGCATTTACATAATTGAATAATAGATCTTAATAAATTGAAATTTTAAATAAATACATTTGTGTAAACAAGTCAAAATAAAAGAATAAATCTATAATAAGAAGTAAAAATAAGCAATGCATTTTTACCAGGCACGTCATTACAACCTTCTCTATTCCGCTCTTAATAGCTTTATGGAGAATTGAAACAGTTGCATTTATGTAGTAACTAATGTGTTTGAGCACTACGGTGGTAACGTCTTGCAGAGGTTGCTATGACATTGATTACCTCACAGATCGTGGGGGAGAATAATCCTTAATTTGGAAAAGTTGGCCTTGCATGGGGGGAATTACTTTATGTGCATGGAATATTTAGTCAAAGGATATTTAAAAAAAAAAAAACAAGAAATTACGATGGCCAGGATATCTATCTAACACCTCAAACCTTTGTGCCAAAATGGGCTACCCAACCTATGATTAATAAATGGCCACGAAAATGAGTAGCAAAAACCACCAAGTCCATCTTGTATTGAAGCCTAGCAGATAACAGGAACTGCCTCAGACTTTGTGGAGAGTAGACACGCAAGAAGGAGATAAATCTATTATTAGAAAAAGGGTCGAACGAACTTCCTTGCATGTCGGAACTAAGTTGTGGATTTTTATAATGCATGCGGAATTCAAGAGGAGAGAGGTGTGCTGGGGGAGAAAGGGAAATGGGGTATTCTTCTTGCCGTGAAAAAAAAAAAATTGTTGAGGAGATAGGAGCCTGTAGTGGTATTGGGAGAGCTTTGCACCCAGCTTCAGTTCAGCTAAATGACTATAACAGGTTTCATTGCTTTTTAATTTTCACCCTTGTTGATCTTGCATTGAAATAGATTTTAAGAGAGGATTTTCGAAGGAATTCTTAGTATAACTTTGTAAAAACCATTTTCTGGGTGTGTTCTACAAAACGTTATTTGAAGGATCTAAAGATTTATATGAAATTTTAGTTTGAAGGTATTGAAGGTTTAAGTGATTCGTAGAACTGAATGAGCATCTATCTTACAAACCTATGCACAATATAATCTTGCTCATCTGAAATTATTTCCCTGCATCCAATAGGTCGGTGGATATAAACCATCGTTGGCTTTTATTTCTTTTTTTTTTTTTGGCCGCGTCTTAATGAAATCTAGTTTTAGGTCATCATTCCTCTTATTCATCGATGGTCATATGAAGTATTCTTCTTGACTGTTGAGTGCATGCCATACAACTCTTACACATTATAAAAGAAAAATAGTAGTGAACATTAGCCAAGCATTATATATAAGGTTGAACAGCAGTATGAATATTGTTTATGTAAAGACTCCATTCAAAATGTGTTGGACAGTATGTGCACTACTCTGAGTATTTAAATGCTCTGGCTTTTGACTATTAGGCATGTATTTAAGCTGTGAAGAAATGCCTCTCTATAAACACCTATCCTTGCATTGTCCTGTAGTCACTTCACCTTATAGCCAAATAGTCGATTGGTAATATGTCTTAGATTCTTCTGTTTTCTTACCAATCGATGGACAAGTAATTTGGCCAATTCCTTTGGAAACCTGTAACATCTATAGTACTTGATAATAGAGTGATGTTGAGGTTAAATAACCCATTGATTCCATTGTCAATCTGTCTTAGCGGCCCACTTGAACATGATAGGATGTATAGATTTTAAATAACCTCCCTGATTCTATTGGAACCTCTCACAGTGCAGCACTTGAACATAGAAGGTTGTGGACGTTTAAGTAAACTCTTGATTTGTTAGAAACTTGTCACAGCTGCGCACTTGAACATGGTAGGGTGTATAAATTTAATTAACCTCCCTGATACCACTCCCAATCAATTAAACCAAAAGTTTTTAGGAGTTAGAGAGTGGATCGGTTTAATTAGCCTTCCTGAATCCGTTGGCAGCCTATCACATCTGTGGTACTAGAAATAGTATGTTCTAAAGGTTTAAATAATCTCTCTTATTTCATTGTCAATCAGACTTAGCCGCAGCACTTGAACATATTAGGAAGTTTAAATGTTTAAATAACCTGTTTGATTTTGCTGACAATCTATGTAGCGCTCGAAAAATTAAGAAAGATTTCCAAAGCCTTTTAACGCATCATTAAGGGAAAATTAAAAGAATATTCTAAATTTAATCAACCATAAGTTTTCGAAAAGTAAACATTTCTCATAATTCGTCCAAATGAAATAGAGAGAATTTGAATTTGCATTTCATAAATAATATCATCATTGCAAATGAAACAAAGCATAAGTATTTCAGAGATTTTCTCAAATACATATATTCCTCTTTACTAGGAGGAATCAATCTTTTTAATAGAATATCTTTTCTACGCTAAGATACAATACTTTAAAATCAATGATACATTAAATATTTTCAAATATACTTCCATCTCAAGTTTCAACAAGAATTTCAAAATGTATATACATGAATATCGGCTTCACAAGCCAAGTCTGAAAGATACATAAGTACATCAATAGCAAATAATCTTGGATCCACCAACCGCCGTGACACCCTGGTCTTCTTGCGAGCTGGGGCCAAGAATGTGATTCAGGCGCCTTTTCCACCCAACCACGAAGTCCATGACTTCCCCGGGTCCCTTCCTAACTCGAAGGAATCCCCGGCCCTGCATAAAGGAGCCTAGCAACCCGATACGGTAAAACAGGAGGGCACTCTCGGTGCGTGCCTGATGCCTATATGCATTTCTAACATGAAATAAACACATTTCTTGCAACAGGAGGTGGCAGAGACCCAAATAAATTTCTAGGCTTTTAATATAAACAATCCATCTATTTCAATGGTACAGTGCTTGGCCAAGCAAAATAATAATAAATGGTAGAATTAGAAAAGGTAATACTACCGTCTCTGTTCGCCCACCTTCGGCACCCTGTCCCGGAAGTTACTATAGTGCAGTCAAATAATACTTAACAGAAACTTAATACATTTTCAAAACAGGCTTTCATCTTTTCATCAATTAAAAGAAGTGAATTTTGAGTACATTCCTTATATTTCAGTTGTAAGATGCCATTTATCCTTTGGTAAGTGTTCCCTTTTTAATTTGGATAAAGAATTTTCAGTGCACTATTTGATGGTAAGAACATTGTTATCAGTTTTCCATATGCATTTTCATGACTGACAGTTTTGATTCCCTATTTCATTACAGGGCACAGAGTAAAATAATATACTGATATAATACAATTTGTGTTTCAAAATTCTGAGGTTTGAAAGACAATCTTTCATACACATTTCATGTTATATTCTTTTTAACATATTCAAGGTACTTTCCAGTCTATATGGTGTCTCAAACACTTCTGTTTTTGTTTCAGGTTTTAGCAATTCAAAGAACAGAATTCATATACTTTCTGTTACATGGCTTTTCAAGATTTTCCTGTCCTTGCTTCAGATTCAAGATAATTACAAAACAGAATTCATATACTCTCTGTTATATGGCTTTTCAAGATTTTCCTGTCCTTGCTTCAGATTTAAGATATTTATAAAACAGAATTTATACTATATTTCTGGGAAAGAGTTTTCTGTTTCAATTTGTATTTGGCATACTGTGCATGGGTATCTATTTATATATATATATATAAAATTGGTATACACATATATATATATATATGTATGTATGTATGTGCAGTCATATATGTATATATGTGTAGAAATTCATGTTCAGCTGTATCAAATTCGAAGTAAGAAATTCTATATGTATATATGTGTAGAAATTCATGTTCAGCTGTATCAAATTCGAAGTAAGAAATTCTATATGTATATATGTGTAAAAATTCATGTTCAGCTGTATCAAATTCGAAGTAAGAAATTCTATATGTATATATGTGTAAAAATTCATGTTCAGCTGTATCAAATTCGAAATAAGAGATTCTGATTTTCAAATTTGTGAATTTACTGGCCGTGCATAATTAGCAGGGTATTTTACATGGTCCCGTGATGGTATTGAGCGGCCAAAAGGGCTCAGGTAAAAGCCCTTGCCCCTCCCATGGGGAGGGGGGCGGGCTGTGAGGGCTCGTGCCCTCCACAGGCCGCGGCCTGTGGAGGACGCGAGCCTCCACAGACCACGCCCTTCCCATGGGGAGGGCAAGGGGAATTAAATTCCCAAAGCAATTTCAGACTCAGAAAAAAAAAAGAAAGACATTTGTCCAGTATAAGCTACATTCGGTTTTGTCTCAAGACAGATATGCAGACATTATATATATAAAATTGCAAATACACTTGGAATTCCTTCATTAAAATGCAGATTTGCAACAGGATGAAAATCCCTAATGGAGAAGAAGGAATGTGTTCCATAATTTCAACACAGAATAGAATTCTGTTACCCAGTTTTCAAAACAAACTTGGAAAATTGTATTCTAAACAGAGAACAAAGTATTTCTTTACTGCAGTTTGATATTAAAATTCAAAGAAGGCATAGCAAAGAGAACCTGACACAGTTGTCTTCCAGTGCAGATGCTCAGCAATCCTTCTCACTCTGTTTTCCAGCTCTATTTTTCCAGCTCTCGGATGATGATCATAATAATCCCTAAATCAAAGTCCTATGTTCTTTCTTAAAAGGCCCTCTTCCTCCTTTCGAGGATCATGCATAGAATTCTCAGGTGACAGCAGTTTACAAGGATTGCCACATACCCAGCAAATTGTTGTTTTTGAGGCAAAGTTTTCCAGAGCCCCATGCTTTCTCGGGCTGTTCATTCCTAATTCTTTTGGAAGAAAATTGACCATATATCCTAAATAGTTTTATTTTTATCCCTTTTATGCAATTATTAAATAAAATTCATTTATGCAAAATAGATTTTAGGTTTATTCTTTTATTTAATTTGTTTTTTAATTTTTAAATACATTTCTTTTAATCAAAATAAAATAAAATATAGATTTAACCCTTTTTGCTCAAATTAATAATGAGAAAATAGGAAATAGAATAAGCCATATAATTTCATGATCTAATTTAACCTTATTTCAAATTCGCTAGGCTAATCATTTCACGCAATCACATTGTAAAAACAATAAGAACATGATCTAATGCAGCTACATGATGTAAGTGGTGTGTGCATAACCGAGAGTTTTCTCCTCTTCTACCCTGTCGAGAAGCTAACCTCCTTTTCCTCAATCACACTCTTGGCCTTCGATCTCCTTGGCCTTCGATCACCTGGCATTCAGATGCACTCAGGCATGCAAAACAAAAGAGTATTAGTAACCATCGTAGGAAAAATAATCAACTCAACATTTATATAAATGCATTTATAATTCTTGAAAGAAACAATTATATTAACGCATTGCTCTTAACACATATCATACTTCATATATTGAATCTCATAAGATCATGATTAAATATTATCTAAATAAGTCATGGTCAAACTAAGTCAAATAGTCAAAATAAGTCACGATCAAAATAAGTCAATGGTCATAGTAAATCATGATCAGAATAGGTCAATGGTCAAAATAAGTCAATGTATGAGACGTGACAATCTATCGCAGTTCCAGCACTTGAAAATAATAATAATAATGCAAGTAGATGGCAATAATTCCAAATTCCAATATTCACTTTCTAATATACTTGACAACCTGTCATAGTTACAGCATTTTGAACTGAGGCATTGTATAGAATTAAATAGCCTCCCTGATACCAATCGCAAACCTATCACTTCTGAAGTTTTAAACGTTAGAGAGTGTATAAGTTTAAATAGTTTTCCTAAATCTGGAACTACTGTGCTTCCTCCCTTTATAATTTACTATCTTTTAAATTATTTCATTGGAATTTTATTTATCCCTCTCCTATTATAATGTTATCGACTGATTGAAGGTTGGGGGTCTTGCTTTACCTATATTGATCTCCCCTTGTCCCTGAATTATCTAGAGTTGTGCTGTCAATGTAAATGAAACAAAGGCCATTCTTTTAGGAGAGCCGACATCTCAAGCTAGAAACCAAATCTCCTTAGGGTCTCGTGCAGTTCTAGGTCATTGGTCAAAAAGAATCATATATGGGAGATACTCAAGTCACTCCTCAGTAGCAATCTTTCCTACCATTATATTTTCTTTTCCTTATGTTAGTTACATAAGTGTTTTAGATTGAACCCTATATATATATGAAATCATTCGGTGGTTATTAGTTCCTATTAGGAATTTTTTATACAATTGGTTCCTTTGTTGTTAACAGTTAATGATATAATGGTCATCTTGGGAATTGTTAATGGAACACTTTAGGTCAACACAAGGGTATAGATATATTCTTATGTCAAATCAGATTTACATTTAGTAATTAATGGTTAAGATATGATGCTTCTTTAATTTTACAAGGGATTAAAAAAAACTTATGTTTCTCGCATGCCTTTGAATATGTGCCTGTCTTAATGTATCTTTATAGCCACACCCTATGTTGGGTCTATTTCTTCAACATTAACCCTATAGTGTCAGATCAAATTTGGTCTTGTGAAATATAGGTTATAATATACTTTTAGAAAAGGTTTACAACTTAAGAGATTCTCCCTTGAATTTTTTTGGAATTCCATGTTTATAGTTATGATTCAGTTAGTTATTTATTACGAAGGATATTGTTAACACTTGATTGTATATGTTTTTGTTAGTCCATGAAAAGTGTAATTACAATATCTTCTTGTTAGCATAGTTGAGTTACCTTAGATGTATTGTATTAGATTAACGTGATATCATCATTATTGATTATGGTATTAAAATAAATTTGTTATTAAGCTAGGAACAATGATTCTATAGACAACATATCGATACAACTATATATTTTGGAATTGATAATTAGACCTTGAATTGAGTTGAGGATTCTAATACCTTTTTGAGAATTTCTCTATTTCTCTATAATATTTAGTGTGAGGCGATGCAGCTTGAATTTTTTGATAAAATTAAGAAGATTTAACTACAATTATCCCTATAGCAATGGGTTATCAAGCCAAAAATGCACAGTGATAACTACAAACAATAAACAAGTGCCATAAAAATGACTCACCCCAACCATGTTTTTTTCATGGAAGGAAGAAGATTTAAGTGCAATTTCCCTAAACCCATAGTAAATAGACCTCCCAATGCCAAAGATATACATAGATAATAAAAACAAGAGACAAACAACAAGAGGAACAAGATTTAACTACAAAAATCCAACGTTGCACAACCATAACTACAAAAAATAAACAAGGGCCACAAAAATCACTCATCCCAACTATATCTCTTTGACAATAGGAAGAAATACATAAATTGTAAAAGAGCTATTAGCATAATACTCAATAGCCAAATATTAGTAACCCTAACTATATTTTTCCCATGAAAGGAAGAGCATTTAACTACAATTTCTCCACCCACAAAGAGCAGTAATCTCTTTCAAGTCTTGAACATCGCTATGATGCCAAAGATAGAAACATATAAGAACACATTAACAATAAATTAATCATGTATGCAAAAAACCCATGCAAACATTAGTATAAGGCCACAACCTCCATTGAAAATTCGAGCTACATCCCCTGACACTAAATATTATATAGAAATAGAGAAATTGTAAAAAGAGTTATTAGGATAACAGTAAACACCCACCGACACAATTTTATCTTGAATATGCCAATGCTTTCACACAACCCTAAACCATACGCACAAATACCTACAATTCCTCCTATGGTAATAGCTACAACGCCAAAGATATACAAAAATAATCAAAACAGTAGACCAATAGTGAGAGAAAGTAGATTTAACTATAATTGCTCCTATGGTAATATGTATAGAGCCAAAGAAACATATAACAAAAAGACATTAACAATAAATTAATTGTTTATGCAAAACACCCATGTATAACAGAGTATAACTCCACAAGCTTCATTGAAAATGAAAACCAAACCATGTGTATGGCAGTAAAGATGCATTGAGTATATATATGCGTCTACATATGTATGAATAAACAAGATCCACAAAAATCGCTCAATCCAACCATATGTTTTTAACGATAGGAAGAATATTTAATTGAAATTTCCTTGAAGCCACATTAAATACAACTCTTAAACCCAATACGTAGCAATAATCTCTACAAAATGAGTACAACCCTGCACTTCACTAAATATCATAGAGAAATCAATAAATCATAAAAGAGGTATTAGAATAGCACTCAACAGCCAAAAATTAGTAACCCTGTCCATATTTTTTTGATGAAAGAAAGAATATTTAACTACAGTATCTCCACCCCCAAAGATTGATAATCTCCTTCAAGTCTTAAAAATGGGTATAACGTAAAATATAGAAACATAAAACAAGAAGATATTGACAATAAATTAATCATCTATGCAAAGCACCCATGTAAAAAACATTATAACCCCACAAGCTTCATTGAAAATTCGAGCTACATCACCACAAATAGAGAAATTGTAAAAAACCTACTAGAATAATATTGGACAACCACCAAAGTAATTTTATCTCCAATATGTTATTGCTTTCATACAACTCTAAACCCTACATGTAGATAAATACAATTGCTCCCATGGTAATGGCTACAACACCAAAGGTACACATAGAAAACCAAAACAATAGACCAACAACATGCAAATAACCAACCCTAACCATAATTTTTGATGGAAGAAAGAAGATTTAAGTGCAATTCCTTTATCCATAGAGAACGATAATCTCTTTCAAATCTCAAAAATGGGTATACACATAGACAACCAAAAAATAGACCAAGAGCAAACAAATAACTAACCCTAACCATATTTTTTGAAGAAAGAAAGAAGATTTTTGTGCAATTTCTCCACCCATAGAGAACGATAATCTCTTTTGAAACTCCAAAATGGGCATAATGCCAAAGATACAAACATATAATAAGAAGACATCAACAATAAATGAACCATCTATGTAAACTGCCCATGTAAAAGGACTTATAGATTTTGTAGCATAAGAGTTTTCAATCTGGCATAAAAGGGTTTGTGAACAACTTGCAATCAAACCAGTGACAGAGGCAAAGGACACGATGTTTAACAATAGTCTTCTATTAATCCACTTACGAAGCAGTAGGCAAGGATTTTTACAATTGCCTCCTATGAAACCAATACCATAATGGTTGTTTCGAAAATGCAACTTAATCATAATTGCCCCTATTGTGATGGTTTCAACACAAAAGATTCAGATAACCAAAACCATAAATGAATGATGAAAAAATTACTAACCCTAAGTATATTTTTTTATAAAATAAAGAACATTTAACTGCAATTCCTCCATCAATACAAAATGATACTCTCTTTCAAATCTCCACAATGGGTATAACACCAAAGATACAAACATTTGGAAAGAAGACATATACAATAAATTAACAATGCATGCAAACCACCCATGAAAAATTACTTATAGATTTTGGAGAACACCATTTTTCAATCTAGCATAAGATGCTTTCGAAACAATCTCATATCAAACCAGTCATGGAGTCGAAGCCAATGCTTTTTTTCACATTCGTCTGCCAGGAAACTAACACCACAATTGTTGTTTACACAATGTAACTTAATCAAAGTATACTTTTCCAGACTGCTAAATTTAATATTGCATTTACTTCATCCATTTCCATTTACTATGTCTACCTCCATCATACAACAACCACATAATGCATTAACCATCAGGCGAGCAAGCACTTACCATTCACTTTCCCCATTATGATGACAACATTCTCCACCACCACCAACGCATGTAATAACCAACACCCACATCACCACAAAAGAAAAAAGGTGCCCTCCCCACTGGCCGGTAGACCCCCATCATTGGAAAATCCAATTCCCAGCTAGGCTGATGAAAATTCGGTGAAAACTTCAAACAAAATAGCCTATTAGCTAATAACAGAAAATAAATTATGGAATAAAAAGAAGAATACATAGAAGTTTATATAGTGAATTCAATTTGAATTGCTAGATTTTAAAATATATTTGATTGTGACTAAGGACTATAGAATTAATCAAAATAATTTAAGTGCATCCAAATTTTAGTCTCTTTTAAAGTTGAATTTAAATAAAAGTGATATTTATAAGCATGCATATTTCAGGCTCTATCTTTTATCTCAGAAAAATGTAAATAAAAGTGGTATGCATGTGTTACTTTAGTGCATTGAATTGAATTTTCATACATTGTTCTTGTGTAAATTTAAATTTTATTTTAATTGAAAAATGAAAATTTCAATTTCAATTAGTGTTCACATCAAATTTTTCCAATCTGGTAAGGCTCAATTCAATCTACATCAAAATTTAATTATAGTGATTTATGAAATTATGGGAATAAAATGTAGACGTACTTTTGTGTTCAATTCATGATAACACATATCTATTTATCTTTTTGTTTCCTTGTTTTATATGGTTACAAATTTTATTTTAAATTTATGCATTTATTGTTAGGTCCAAAAATTATATAGTTTTGTATCTTGTGTATACTTACATATTTCTTTGATAACTAATATGTATAATGTCTATGCCAATATATATTTTAATATGAATGTATATTCAATCTCATTATTCTAGTTTGGTTGTCTATTACATTAGTTTAATTGCCATTATGAGGTAAAGAGATGATGTTACCTAATATAATTATTTTTTGGGATCTACCCTTTTTACTATGGAGCAACATATGTGATAACCCTTTTTACTATGGAGCAACATATGTGATAGTTATTCATGTGGTGATCATGGATTCATATAAGTTTCTTGTATGTTAATTTTTTTTGTAAAACAAGGTTAATTTTCTCAGTTCATTGGGTGGTGATGATAGTGTCAAGGAGGTTCCTTATACAGTTGTATCTTTCATATACAATGGTTGTTTATGTAGGTATATTCGGTGGTGAAAATGATTTTTTAAATTTCCCCTTCATGGTTGGAGATTTTGGACATAATTATTATGTAGATGCATTATTGCTAGTGGTTGATCAAAATCTATCTGTCTACAGTAGTGTATCTTCTTGGTTTTCATTATTATTTTTTAATTTATCCTTTATAGTTTTTGGTTTATCTTCATTATTTTTAAATTTTGGATGGTATTTGATGCCCAGTTCTATGGAATTTACAAGCATTATGTAAGGTGTACAAAGATTAGGTCAAATCCCCTTACTTTCGTCCATACTTTAACATAGAGTTTAAATAAGAATGATAATTCCAAACCTAAGGTGTATTGTCTTAGGCCTAGGTATTAGTGGATAAACCCACCTTAGTTCATGAAATACATAAAACATACATCCACATTTAAAGTAATCATAATTAAACCCTAAAATTTATCTAACACATTTAAATATAGAGTTTAGATTCATCTTTATTTATCACTTCCGAGGTCACTAGGCCCATAGGGAATGGAAAAAAAGATGTCATAATAGATTATTCTTGAGAATAATTTAAGTGAATATTTTCTATAGTTATCTTTGAGATATTCAAGTGAGAAGCTACTTTTTCTAATCAAAACCATGGTAATTCATATGAAGAAAGCATGCATAATTTGAAAACAATGATGCACACATATTTAAGGAAAGTCAAGAAGTAGTTTATGACCCTTAATATCACCCTAGTATTAGAGAAGATACCATACAAATTTTATTTGCAAAAAAATATATTAAAATATAATTTGAATCCACTTAAATAATATTAAATGTGTAATAAATATTAAGTAGTTAAACTTTGACAAGTAATTCTACAAAACTACAATTTGAGTAGGTTGTAAGATTTGATATTTGGTAAAATGAACCTACAAGAAATGAAGGTTAAATAGTATTAAAAGTCGAACATAATATTAAAAGGACCATGTTTAACAGAAAAAAATTTAAAAAATATAAAAATATCACAAAATATAATAAAATGTGAAAGTAGCTATAATTTCTTTTCATAAAATGAAAGCATCTATAACCCAATAAAACCAAAATTAATTTTAAAATACAATAGAACACTTTAAAGACTTAGTTGAAAAATTAACTAGAAAGTTATTGGCTAGTGGAAGAAATCCAACAATATGGTAGTTAGTCATACACCTAAGTCAAAACTCTAATAAGAATTCCAAAAATAACTCAAATCATATCTAAGAAATACACATATATGCCACTAAGAGCTAGCCCATGCAAAAGATACATTTGTAAAACTAGTAATACGTTTGTAAAACCTTGTGAAAGGACAAAAAAATGAAATTACAAAAAATGTGGGTGGAAACACCAAAGGTCGAAAGAAATTTCGACAAATTATTTTAGGAACACCATTACTAGAATACAACAAAAGAATAAAAAGGGCTAAAAGAAAAAATATTAAGTAAAAAAGATGAATATGAGACAAAAATTTGTTGAATAGGGCGGAAATGCTCGAGGAAAGCACATCTAGAGACATGGAAAAACATGAATAAACACCTTCAAATGGCATGAGAAATAAAATATTAGATTGGGGCAAGGTTCTAGCCATGCATACCAGAACATGTAATTTAAATATATTGTAAATCATATGTGTGTGGGGGGGAATGTCCAAGAAAAATAAACATCACCTTAGACAAGTCATTTTGTGGTTTTTATATGCTCACGAAGAGATGGATATAATTTTTTATAGAATAATGAGATTCTCTTAAGAGATTTCAAAAGTTGGTACGATTTACTTGAACATTTTCAAGTGGTAATATGTCCATGAGAGGGGCTTTTTTCTATATTTTTAGGAAGGAATGCAAACATTTGAGATTGGATCTCAGATTAGAGGACTAGGATGTATTAATTTTCAAGATAATCTAATGAGGAAGTGATGAGATTGATTTAAGTTGATGGCTGAGATTAATTATAGTAATGGAGAGCTAATATATTTTCAATTTGAATGATTGAGATGTAAAGTACATTTGGAGATTTTTTTTTTTTTTTCTAATGACAGAAGAATGTGGGTGATGGCATCAATTTAATTAATTAGATAAAATTGATTTATTTAATCAATTAGTAGAAAGAGATTAGTCTAATTCATAAAATAATTAATCTAATTAATTGGAGATAAATAATTAAGCTAAATAGTCAAATGAATTAAATAGTGAGCATAAAATTTTACACGTAATCATATAATTTTATTTTTATTAATGAAGTCTTTTTCTTTCCTAAATATTAAATGAACAAGCATTCACTAAAGGGGCTCAAATTACTAAATTGTGTAAAGGTGTAGATTCACTCTCAAGAGCTTAGAGTGTATGTACAAGATTGCATGGAAGAGTTGTTATTTGAACTATTTTGTGAATTTCAACATAAGAATTAAGGATTGTATTTCATTATTAAAAGAAATATAGATACATTAATGAGAATGTTGGATAGGTTAACACTCACACATAGAACCAACCTATAATTAGTGATATTTTTCACCATTCAGTCACTCTATAGCTTTCATTATAGAAAATTTCAAAATGTATCAATTCTAACATACCCGTGAAGATACATTCATGTTGATATTATATATAGTATGAAATTCAATTTTTCAAACATAATATAATTTACTCATACTAAATTTCAGATTAGATTGAATTTTAACTATGATACATGATTTTTGATTCTTTTTATTTATCTACTACTTTGAAATAAATATTTCTAACTGATTTTTATCCTATAAATGTTTTTCTTTTTATAAAATAACATTTCTTTTATATTATTTTTCATATAATTAAAAATTTAACCATGAAAAAATTCTCCCCAACAAAATTTCACTGTACTATTTTTTCTAATTGAAGATGCCCATTAGGGGAGAAGACCCTGGGCAATTCGATTGAGTGCAGGAGCATTGGATATGCGCGTGGAGGTAAAAAAGTCACCTTTTAGAGGGCTGTCCCAGTAGCCGCTCACTATAATTTCAATCAATTATAGCTGTTTTAGCACTTAAAATCCACTTAAATCAGTCACTTTAGCACTTAATGAGCGGCTATTGGTGTTTTTGTAATTAGTTATTCAATAACATAAAGTTTTTTAATGGATCAAAGTCAAATTTTTTTTGGGGGGTTAAGTGAACATGGAGGTGGCGGTTATTCAATGGCGGGCGGCTACTAGGTCTTCTCCCCTAAATCTACGAGTCGAGTTGCTAATTTTACTTACAGTAAAAAAAAAAAAAATTAAAAAAAAAATTTTTATATATAATTAGCGTAATCAGCCAAACTATTTTCTCCTACCATTTCGAAACAGATTAACATATAGTTTAAAATGTGTTTTTAATGCATTTAGTATGGCGCTTAGTATTGTTGAAAGTACATGCAAATTAGTTGGTTTTGCTTTCACTAAAAAATATTTTTTGTATTATGGTTATCCGTATACTTCACACATTTTGGAAGGAGGATGCATAATAATTTGTCCTTGCACATTCATGCAAATGCACTACTTGTGCTTTCATGCTCTTGTTGTGGTCTATTCACCACTGAAGACGCACTTTCATGTGCTGGGTAAACTCAATGCAATAAACTATCATTTATGCCTCTGTAACAAGTTATGGAATGAAGTCGAAGAAGCTCGCTTTGTGTTTTGTTGTTGTTTGACTCGCTAGAGCAGACAACCGGCACTTTAGATAGACCTTGCCCTTCGGGCCCGTCATCACGCTAGGATTGAGGGTGCAAGAGGTTAACGAATTAAAGCAAGAGCCTCACAGGCGCCCTGATGGTGAAGTAGATTCAATGCTCAATGATGCCAGGGGAATTTAAGCTTCCTACAGTTTAGTATACAAGTTGCCAACAGTTTAATTTGGTCCCAAGGGTTCGTAAAAGCACCATCTCTTATGCCTTTCGCTGAACATGTTTTCTACTCGCTTTATTTTTTCTTGTTTTTCTTCAAAGCTTGTTCTTCATTAATAGTTTGGGTTCCAAGACTTCATTAATAGTTTGGGTTCCAGTTTGGGTTCCTGTTAAAATGGTACTGAACCACACTTAACATTCAAGGCCGATACAAACACATGGAGAGGATTAAACATCTAAGATTATAAGAGGATTAAACATTTCTGATTATAAGTGCTCCTCTCACCATATAGCCATACGAATTGGTGGAGCAATGGAGGCCACTTACATTACCGAGATTTCTGTGCTGTGCCCTTCTAAAGGGTGAGTTATAGGGTGAGTTATGTTTGCTTGACCTCCCTTTCTTGAAGGAGATTCTCTTTCCTGAGCTCCCTCGCATGGAAGGTGTATTTACTGAGCATGGAAGCCGAGAAAGATAATGCAGCTCCTGTTTCAAGGTCAATACCTCCATGTTTGTTGACCTCCCTTGCTTGAAGGAGATTCTTGAAGGAGATTCTCTTGCCGATTTGATTGGATTGTTTGGTGGAGCAATGGGCAGAAGGGCCGCTTACATAACCGACAAACTGAGATGACAGAATACATTTCGTGATAGAGATTCTCTTTTCTCAGTTACAATGTTTATGTTATTGTATTTGATATTAACATTATTGTTATTTCTGTTATACGCAGAATTCTTTCAGTTTGTAATTCTTTTATATTGTTTTGGTTCAATAAAATTATTGTAACTGTTTATTGTATTCATTTTTCTATTTTATATGTTCAGCTTCATTTAATAAAAAATGATTCCTTTATTTAAAGAACAAAATTATTTGGCCGCCCGTCACGTTAAAAAGTTTACCAGGCGCACTGCAGTTTATAGGGGGTCGTGCTACCCGATTCCTGCAGTCTAAAAAAAAAAAAAAAAAGAACAAAATTAAATTTTTTTAGGCACACTCAAGGGAAAAATTACCATCATGATAAATTTACCTCATGAAAAATTCACCACCATGAATTCCTCCATGACAATTCACCTATTAGAAAATTCATGACCAGCAATTCATGACGGTGAATTTGTCATGCAGTGAATTTTCCCACAATAATGATGAATTTAAACGATGAAATGCTGATGATGAATTTACCTTCTAAACAAAAGTC
Source organism: Sequoia sempervirens (assembly GCA_007258455.2). Classification (NCBI taxonomy): domain Eukaryota; kingdom Viridiplantae; phylum Streptophyta; class Pinopsida; order Cupressales; family Cupressaceae; genus Sequoia; species Sequoia sempervirens. The sequence goes on from VDFB02000017.1 coordinate 501,441,599, forward strand.
GTGGCTTGTGGACCCATGCTAGATGCACGGTGGGGCTGGAACGTCCGTCCCAGCAAGATAATCGGCCAAGTGATCACCAGATATTAACAAAGAGCCCATGAAACTAAATGACAAAAATGTTTTCAGATTGTAAACATTCTGCCAAGTTGATGTGTAGATTTCAGTGTTTTGAGGTTTTTCTCGTAGTATATTCTTTGTCATTAAATTTTTATAAAGACAAGGGTTTTTAAACTTCTTAGGTATTTTATTCTCACATGTAATGTGGTTCAGCGACCAAGTATATGGAGGGGAGAAAACAAGTGACAAATTTAGGGTTCAAACAGGCGGCAGATCCTGATGTAGATTTACCAAACTGGTGGGCATTATATTCACTTGGGCATGTATAATTTCATCATTGTAAGAATGTCTTTTAAATAAATTGCTTTTACGCAAAGTCAAGCTTTGAGCCTGCTCATTAGTTTATCGTTTATTTGAGATTAAAAATAAAATTAGTTAATGAAGACAAGTTAACTTTTCTTGAATCTCTCTTAAATGTGGTCATTAAAAATATATTTAAAAAAATGTGGTCATTTAGTTTACTTCAGGGTGTTTGCTTTAATGAAATGTATTTGCATTCTATTTTTTTATTGCAAGGGAGAGGGGCCTATAGTGGAGTAGGGTCTAATAGTGGGGATAGAAGTAGTCCTTAGGGAACCCTATAGTAGAGCATCTTAATATCCAATTGCAAAACACTTTTTACCCATAAAATGCACAAACTGACATATCATGTGATGCCACATCAATGCACCAATAAAGCATGACTTAGTGCATGCCTATCAATCTCACATTTTTTTTTGCCCTTTTTGGATACCTCGTCAAAAAGCATGTTGATGTGTCATCATATTTGATAATGTGACCCTAAAACAAAATATAGAAGCACATGACCTGCCAAATAAAATGTTGTACAAAATTGGGATTGATTTGAAATTTTCACATAGGTTTTTGAAAAAAACGAAGTTAAGGTACTCCACTATGAGCCCCTCTCCCCTATATTCAATAAAATAAGAACAATAATATATTATTTAAAAATATTGTGAAATTGAATAATATTTAAAATAGAATTATTCTTAATGATTTGGTCAAAGCAGTGGATCTATTTTAAAAATTACATTATGTAAAAATATGTTAGAAATAGTTTTCATCTAAATGAAATTTCAAAGTTCTATTAAAAATAATATGCACAAGAATTAAATATATTGTATTTTCAGTAAAATGAGAATAATAATTTAATATTTTTTTAGTTTAAAAATATTGTAAAATTGAATAATATTTAAATATAATTATTCTTAATGATTTGATCAAAGCAAAAAATATATTTTAAAAGTTATTTTATGTAAAAATATGTTAGAAATTATTTTTTTGTAAATAACGAATCAAAGTTCTATTAAGGATAATATAGAGGAGAATTTTGATCAATAATGGTTATGTTTTCCTCAATTTACAGTAATTCTTGAGTCTTTGAATAATGGTGAATGCCAAATTAACTCAACAATGTGATTGTCTTAAGGAAAACCTATAATAACCACCCTTTCATTCTATTTGTTTTGGACATTACTAATATCCTAAATATATTTGTTTTGCACTTATTGTTCTATTATAGCAATACAAAGAGGGTTAACAAGGATTTATAGTAAAGTAATTGTATATATATTCCATCTCTATGATAATTTTAGGCCTAATTTCTTCACAATAAGGTACTAGGTTAAGAGAACAGGAGAAGTCATATTTTTAATTTTTTAATTTTGGACCGTAAGAACTATACATTTTAGGCATTCTTCAAACAAATAAAATGCTTAAGGATGTAATTATTATTCCTAATATACCTCCATAGCATTATTTGGATAATTTAAAATAATTATAAATAATTATAGAAAAACATATATTTTGTTATCTATAATGATAGATGATGGCTCAATAGCCATTTTTACATAATTGATTATTTTGGATATGATGTAATCTAACCCCTACCACATTCATAAGAGTCTTTATCCACCACATCTAGCTGTGTTATATGACCCATTAAGAGATGGGTGATTATTTCCATTCATTCAATGAAAAACTAGGTTACCTATTGATGATCATCACTTACTAAGGTATTTTCTCATTACTAATCTACAATATAATTATGCAAGAAAGGGGATACCAATTTTTTGGCACTAGAAATAGATAAATCTTTGATTTACTTTTCCTTGCAAACTATATTACTACTAAGTGTTAAAAAATTGTTTGCATTGCCTAAATGCTACTAGCGCTATGCCCTATATTGGAAATATTTATCTAACTCTCATTCATAGGTTATGGTATCCATAACCTACATGGCTAGGTAATATCCAACTAACCTTAAGATATTTACAAGTCATAGTAGTTGTGGACTATGATCCCTAACTACCATCAATTTAGAGTAGTGATAAGACTATCTTTAGGAAAATCATAGGATTTAATATTTTAGTAATCACCTTAGAAGGAAAGGAGCAAGCAATTTGTTGATTATTTTTTATGAACCAAACTTGATCTCATCCCTCAACTATGAATTTACCAGAATTCAATTATGAGTAAGGGTGAGGATTGGCCAAAACCTAAGAGGCCAAGGGTCCTTCTTCACTTCAGGTTCTGTGAGACCTAGGAGGGTGATCCTAAACATGCTCATATGATGATTATTTCAACAAGAGAATTTCTACACAGATAAATTCCTCCAAAGTGAAAATGAGCAACATGCATCAAAGGTTTAGGTGACCTTTTAATAAACTATTATCCATTGCATTGAATAAAACAACACTTAAAGTTGAGACATTATAATAGATTTTTTTTGTGATTTTTTTCTCATTTTAAGCCTCTGATTAGGTGCATTACTAGCCCAATTAACCCTAAGATAAGAAGATGAAGAAACTAGTGCCTTGCCCATGGGATAATGGAGTCATTTTTCAATTAACCCAGTAATCAATGGACTATTGATATACTACATTATAGCATTCAACTCACCTTATTTAAAACATAGTTTCTTACCAAATCCTACATCCTTTCTGCATAAACCCATCACCTTAATTTTGCATTAAATCAACTCTTTGAGTTGAAGCATAAATAAAATCATTCATTTGGCTTAAACAATGGAAGACAAGTGAAATTATCATTAATAAGTCCATTCATAATCTGTAAAGAAATTACATAGGAGAATATATATTTTAAAACTGGTATATATATTACTGATATAACTCTAAAACCTTTCAATATCATTACATCACGAATTATACCCTAAACTTGTTCCTAATATATTCATTCATCTATCTATTTAAATATATGCTCCTCTCTGAGCTTATAGAGAGCATGAATTATAGAGAGCTCACATGAAAACTAACTTACCTAGGATAAAAACATCAATTCCCCAACTTACAAAATCATATCACTTGCACACTTCTTCAATAACTCACATATCGCATTCTTTGAAGATCAAAAAATGGTGAGATCAAATGACAGGTAATCTACATTAAATAGAAAATTTGGAGCATGCAACATTTAATGATTGAAGAACTCCTCACACAAGTGAGTCCATAGCTTAGCAACTCAACTTTGAATCTGGGTCATCAATCTTTGAGGATTTAAAATTTCATCAATGGCGAGCATAAGCCTTGATTTTTCGCCTTTGAAACTTGTTCCTAGAAAATAGAGGTGCCACCTCAAATTCTACCATGTCCTCCCTTAATCTTCATTAATCACCTATGATTTTACAATAATCATGGATTGCTAGCTTCATCCATTCCTTTCCATTTATATCGATGAAGTACACAGAGCTAGTACTTTGAAAAGAATACTCCCAAAATATCCCATCGCACACCTTATATTTTCCCCACCCCTCCAAGGTTCAATCAACGATGAAGGAATTGGTGTGATGAAATTATGACCATTGGATCACTGCTCACATTGGAAATCTACAACACTATCGTGCATCCTTGATCCAAATTTGAAAATCTAGATCCCTTTAGTCACACCATGAATAAAATTATGAAACAATATTATGCCCCATCCATTTGCATGAAAATCCAAGGCACTAGAGATATTGCTCATGGGAATACCTCATATCAGTAAAAGAAAACCTTGACCAAAGCACTTGATCACTCATCGCCCATTTGGACAAAATAATTGCACTGTAATCTATGATGAGCAATGGAATAAAAATAGGGAGCCCCAAGGCCATTGCTTATCCCCAATTTGAAACTCAAAGCTTGGAGAAGATCCAGGATGAGCAATAAGAGAATAAATAACAAGCTCTTGAGTCCATCGCACATCACTAATTCTAATCATGAAATTGATCAGTAATTAGTGATGTAAGAGAAGCTAATGATAATGGAAACAAGCCCCATATCATGCATCACTAATATGAAACATAAAACCCACCACTTATCCGCAATGCGTGAAACAGAAGAAATGCTACTTATTGCCAATCACTTATGCAAGTTTACTTCCTGGGAGCCATCCACGATGAGTGAAACTAAAGCGAAACTGCTCATCACTCATCATGCATTTGAATTCAAGATTTAAAACCTATCTATGATGAGCGATAAAAGGAAACGGTGGACATGAATTGAGGGAAAACAAATGAGCATGTTCCCACAAGTTGTTTTAAGATGGGGACAATCTAGGATGATGAATAAAAGGCCTCAAGGACTTAGAACAAAATACTTCCAAAGGATGTAAAGGCCAAATAAAGTTAATCAATCAACCTGTTGATGGTGTTTTTATGCACTTCTCAACACAGGCAGTGCGTAGGTGCACTACCTCTCTTGAAAGACAATCTCCCACAATCGAATTGCAGAACACTATCCCAAGGTCTCTCGGATGTCAGGTCATGACAGTGCTTAGATACCTCAGTAGTTTGATGTGATTTGCTGGAATCACAAGGCGGTCTTACAGAAAATACAAAGTGTGGACATAAAGTATGAAGTTGGATCTTCAAATGGAATCCCTAGGATGGAAGGTTGTTATGCATCGACTGTAGGTTCAAACAGCAATCTTGGACTCCATTTAGTTGTTGGATTTGGCTTTACAATGTGCAATGAACCTTAGTAGTGTTAAGTTTCTAAAAAAAGAAAGAAAAAGGGCGAAGGAGGAGAAAAGTTCCCAAGTCTGAAGCTTGCTATGAATAGTAACAATGGAGTTCCCGCAATGGACAATTCCTCAAAACAATGTCCCACTTAACCAGGGATTTCACAGTATCATGGAAATTGTGCTATCTTCTAAGGGCTGCAGATGTTTCATCCTTCATTCACCACATGCATGCATGAACCAAAGATAAAGATTTAGGGCAGCTTTACAATCAAGTCCAGGCTAACTTTGCACAGCTATCTACCTTCAGCAAACAGCAAAAAGTATGGACTAAGGGATCATCAACAAAGTAGGAATTTTCACAGTCACCCAACAGCATTCCTAAAATTCATCCAAATAAAATGAATAGCTAACTAAACAGTAAAGAGATCTAAGTCAAGCATCTAATTATTGGAGAAATGAATCAAATAACATGAGAGAAATCAAGGAAATACACCAAGTCAATGATATTTCTTATAAATTTCTGCAGCATGCCTTTACAACAACTCAACTCTCCTTTACAAATGAGGGGAGTGCTCTATTTATAGTTTTCCAAAAGCTAAATGAATGGCCAAGATTCATTACAATTGTGTGGCCAATATTCATTATACAATAGGGTTTCACCTACCCCCAAATAGATTTACAATTTAAAAATATTTTTTGTTTTTTCCCTGTTTCATCATCTAGTGGATGACACTATTGCTCTTTCGTCCTATAGCTAATTGCTGTCTCTTTGGCTGTAGCTACTCTTCAGGGAGGTCTTCTTCCTTGGCTGGGCTATCCTCTTGCTCCTCGGAGGCTGCGTGCTCTATGTACTTGAGGATGATCGCTTGGAGCTTGTCGATCTCAAGGATCTCACATCTTAACGCCTGATAGCTCCATTTTTTGGCATTCTCTTCCAGCCACTTCCAATCCTCGTCATACTTCGAGCCCTGGTCTTTAAATAGCTCTGATCGATCGAAGGCGCGGGCAGCAAAACTTAGGAATTTCGTGATGATTTCTCCGGCTGTCCCGTCCTTCATCTTCTTCTCAAAGTATGGTTTGATTTTCTTTGCATCCATTTGCACTGTGGGCATATCATAGCCCGTCATCAACTTGAGGTACTCGGCGCATTCTACCCGGATCTCCTTGATCCATTCAATATCGGGATCTACTCTACTCTAGATTTTCTCCAACCTCTCATTCTGGTTGATGAGGTCTTTGCACCACACATCCACCAGCCAATGATCTTCCATTTTCAGCTCTAGCTTCTCCTCCCATGTATTCTCCAGCATCTGAAGGATGGCTTCAATTATCGGGAAGGTGGAGTCGTATGTCGCAGGGAAATTGGTGCAGAGCCTTCTGGTGCTCTCCGGGGATTGGATTAAATCCAAGAACTTGTTGGTTGTCTGTACAGCCCTGCTGATTCCCATGTTTCTGGTGTATGTGACCCATCGGAACCAATCCTTAGTTGTTTTCTCTAAGTTCTTCCTCCTCTCCATCTTGTCAATCTGTTCCTTGGAGAGCAACTGCGGTGTCGCCGTGGAGGTAGTGGGCAGGTCATCCACTGAGGACCACTGCTGGATATAGTTGGTTAGGGCAGCAACTTGCACCTTGAGCTCGTCCTTGGTGACCTTGTCCTGCTTGATTAGGTGCACCACCGTGGCCACCGACTCTTCCATGTGTTCAACCTTCTGCTCCCTAGTTGCTGCCCCTAGGTCAATGGTGGAGATATTGTAGCTCACCCCGGTCTGGCCAACTGTAGGCGTGGCCACTTGCGCTGCTCAGGAGCCGGAAGCATCCATCGTTATCTTGGAATAGACCTTAGGCTTCTTCTCCTTCTTTGTTGTAGTCAGGGATCAAGCCAAGATGGCCTTCAATCTCGCCCTTGGGTCCTTTAACACAGGAGTAGTCTTCTCTAGCTATTTCTCCAACCAATTGGGCATGGCGGATTTGTCTTTGGGTGCATCATGGCTGCCCTCACCCCTCTCAGTTAGAGGTAAGACTTCTGCCTCCTTTTCCTTTTGGGGCTCTTCCTTTTCCTTGGTAGCCTCCTCCTCCCCTTCGTCGGAGTCCTGAATGAATATGAGGTGCTTGATGGGAAACTTGGTAGATAATAGCTGGGTGGGATCTTCTTCTTTTGCTACCTCTTCTTTCTTCTCTCCAGCAGCCCCAGCCTCGGGGCTCTTTACAACATGGGTCTCAGCTACAGATAAATCCTTTAGCGGCTGCTCCTCCGGCGGCTGCCCCTCTTCTTCCTGTGGTGACTTTTATGCCCCCTCCCCAACATCCTTTGGCTGTTGAGCCGACTCCTCTTCAAGGTCCTCATCAAAAGTTTGAATGATTTTTTTGGCGCCCGAGCCATCCTCTTCATCCCCGCCCTCAGAAGAGCCCGTCTCCTCCTCCTCATAAACCACCCTGTCGATGGTTGGATGCTCGTACTCGGGGTGCTCATGATAATCATCGGCCTCTTCCTCAATAGGCTTCAAAGCCTCTTGTTCCAGCTCCTCTAGCTCCTTTGAAATCTGCATTATGGCTTCCATGGCAGGCAGCCCTGTTGGCGGTTGTGAAGTCTGAGCTGTTGCGAGGGCTTGGGCGAGGCCTACTTGGAGAGCAGGGTCCATTAGGATCTATGAGAGCTCAAGGGGAAGACTTTACATATGTCGCGCAAGGGCCTCGGGCATAGTGGTAAGAGGAACAGGCGACGCTATTGTTGCCAGGGGGAGTGATGTAATGGGTGACATGGCAGCAAAAGAGGAAAGGGGAGTAGTCATGCCAGAAGAGGAGTCGACGTCAATTATTGGTCTGGCCGGGGGTGAGGGAGCAAGATGGACCAAAATGTCCACTGCTAACGGGGAAGCGGCAACTGCAGTGAGAGAGGTGGGTGGCACGGGAGGGGCAGACAGAAGCAAGGTAGGCTGCAATTCTGTCATAGCCACTGTCTGTTTGAGCCTCTTGGGAGATGAGCCTCCCGTTTCTTTCGTTGCTTGCTCTTTGGGGTCTGCGGACTGTGCTGTCTCTGTTCCTTTTCTCTTTTGAGACCTGGTGACGGGGGGAGACTTGGAAGTCTCACCAGCTAATGTGGTGGCGGCAACATCCTCTGTAGCGCTTGGCTCGCTCTTGAGCGCCTCATATGTTAGGACCACCCCTTGTTGCTTCAGTTGCGCCACCCGCCCATCGACCCACTCCTTAGTACGAGTTATGATCGGTCGGGTGATAGTGTTTAGGTCGTCGACCTCTTACTCATCCCAATCAATGGAGGGGATTGCCAGGTTGGCAACCGCAGAGTACCTTGGGTGTACGATTGTAGACTCATCCTCCTCAACCTGTTCTGGCACCGGGAATGGCTGCACCCTTCTCAAAAACTGCACGGTCATGTGCATGTAGTGCCTCATGCGGACCTCCTTGTCATCTTTGCAATCTACCCAGAAGTCCTCGATATGGTATTTGTGGGCGTACGCCGGCCCCAATGCCTTCCTAACATGACCATGTGGGTCCATCCGCGGGTGAGCAGTGTACCATTCAAAATTGTATTCCTTGAGTTCCTTCTCGGAATTGCTGGCACATTGAGATCTCTGCAGTCGATACAGGCCCTGGCTGAGGGTCATGGGATAGGGGATCCCTGCTACATGTTTGTTGCAGAAGACTGTCTGGATGTGTTGGAGCTGTCGGGAAAGCTCTAGGAGAATGATCCTGTCGTTTGGATACCGCGGCAATCTGTTTGGCCGCTCCGTGAATCCCTGGGCCCGAATGTAGGTGAACTTAGGGAACTGAATAAATAGGAAGGCATACTCCTTCAGGAGTGCCTTGGCGCTGTGGGAGACCCTCCTCTAGAAGTCTCCGGCGATCAATCTGATGATGTGGCCAGTAAAGGCGTCATTGACCCGACAGTATTCTTTCTTGAAGTTGCGATATTGGAGTTGAGGGTACTTGTCAAAAGGCTTGAGCCCTCGCTTGTGCCCTAGATCTGGTGCCATGAATAATCCATTGTATTGTCTTTGACCTGTCAGGGAGTATACCAAGTAAGAGGTCATGTAAAACTTAGAACTTTTCTTGACGTTTACAAACTGCTCGTGGAAGCAGTTGCTGATGATGCCTCCCCAGTCGAATGAGGTCTTGGTGTTAACATCCTCATTCCCTCGTAGGATCTGCTCAATGTAATATGCCATCCACTCTTGAAAGTAGGTAGCCGCCGGGAGACCCATGACCCTGCTCAGCATAGTTACCAGGTCGTGATAGTCTTCGTGGAAGTCACTACGGAACAGCTCTTGGGGAACCTTCGCAGCGCTACCCCATCTCTCCTTAAGCCAGTAGAGGTTGATTGATTTCTTGCACCCTAATGGATTGGCATCCCACGCCGCCTGGCACTGTTCCAAAGTGGGGACCTCCATATGTGGGAACGTGGGGATGTGGAATGTTTTGGTAATTCCTTCTGGTGACATGTCGGCGAGGATGTTCCCCTCCTTGTCCACGATTGTTCTGGTGTCCGCTTGGTAGGCTTCTCGACAAGCCATTACTAGTTTGGGTGCCACTAGAGAGGGAGGGAAGCCGGCAGCTTTGGCGATTCCACTCTTCCTTATTAGTCTTGCGTTCTTTGTAGTAGGGTTGACCTTGACCCTCTGGGTGAACTCATCTATGTTTACTTGGCCGATGTTGGTATCTGAGATTTCTTTCCAGTCAGTCGAGACCTTTGACTGGAGCGGCTCACCCTGAAACTGAAACTTCATCTGATCTTTATCTTCTTTTCCCTGAGCGGCTCTCCCTGATTTCTTGCCATTATCCTTTTTGGCGGAGGCCCCTGAAGTTCCTGCAAGCGAGCGCAAAGTCAATGCAACAAAACATCAAAATCATTCATGTTAGTCCATATTTCAAAGATAACACCTAAATAATTAATCAATTATATCATAAATTTATCCTTAGACGTTATCGATCTTCGTTTTAGGGCATTTGGACAATCCGGCCCCGGAGGGCTAGACTTCCCTGGCAGGAATGTTGTCAGGAAGGGAAAACGCACTCAAAAGTTCCCGGGGACCCTTCTTGGCTAAATTTCAAAGTTCTGAGAGGCTCAGGATGGAGAAGGGCAAATTTTAGGACATGGGTCGAAGTCAGATTCAGGATTTGAGCTTGTTTGGGTCGATCTAAGGCACATCGGAGGTCCTAAGCCAGAGAGCAGTTAGGGGGTGGCCATTGGCAATGGCGGACAGCAGGCAGAAATCCGGCCAAGGAAGTCTGGCAGAGGAAGTCCGAGGGCCGGGGTCCGAGGAACCGAAGGATAGACAGGGCACACTTACCATTTAGGCTTGGCGGCGGCGGAGGTAATCCCGGGGCCCGACGGCCGGGATGACACAAGGTGACGGTCGTCGCAGGGTTTTGCGTTGATTTACATGGCGGCGGCGGACAGATCCCCAGGGCCCGGCGGGCGGGGAGCCGGAAGGGTTCCGCCGTGGGGGACCGCGGAACCATCACGGAGTTCCGTTAACGGAGCCCCGGACGACTGGGCCCGGAGAGTCCCAGGGCAGGACAGAGTTCAGCAATATTTAGATGGTCAAGGGAAGCCCGAGATCCGGATACCGGGCGGACGAGGGGAAGAACCCCAACGACAGGAGGTTGACGGACTTCCGCGAACGGAAGTCCGGGAGATGGGGCCCGGTAGGCTGAAGGACGGCCAGCGAGTGCATTGTTTAGGTTTGGCAGCCCTCGGCCAGGCGGGGTCCGGCGACCGGGAAGCAGATGGGGTTTTTCTGAAAGGTCTCATCGTCCCAAAACAGCGGGAAATTAGGCACGGAGGCCTGACATCCGGGGCTCGAAGGCTACGAGGACGGACGAATCATCGCACATCTAACGTTTAGCGGCAAAAACCAGCGTGGAACCCGGCGGGCGGGGAGCCGAGGGATGAACTTCGTTCATGAGAGAAAACCGCCTGCGGAAACCCGGAGACGGAGCTCCAAGGCCCGGGGTCCGAGCACACAAAAGGAAGGCTGACTGGTTCCAATTCCCACGGCGGAGCCAAGATCGGGGTCCGACCGTCGGGAGGCAGGGTGGCTTGGGCTGTTTGGGGCACGGCGAAATGTGACCGGCACTCCGGGGACGGAAGCCTGACGACCCGGAGCTAGCTAAGAGGACCGCCGCTGGCATACAACCAAAATTCGATATGAGACGGAAAAAGGGGGACCCGGGCCCGAGGGGGTTGGTCGCCCTGCGCGAAGAACGGCCACGCCGCGGGCAAACTCCGAATGGGTGGGGAGGGTAATCTAGGGGTTTTGCAGATTTTTTAAGAGATGGGTTTGGTGCGCCACCTACCTTTCTATCAGTTTATGGTCTTTTATTAATTTGTTCATTTAATTAAATCATTGCAAATCATGAAAAACATGCACGGGAGGGGACCGATTGCCAACCTCAAATACGCAGAGCGGGAGACGTGGAATCCACTGGGGATCGACAGAGTGAATAATGACGTCGAGGATCGTGACGATGTTGATCACGGTGGGCTCCTGATGATGGCTTCTCAATTCGCTCCAATTTGCATAATGAAAATGACATTGGCGGGTTGGGCATTATATACCCCAACTGCCATTAATACCCGCATTTATTGCTCGTACGGCCACGCAAAAAGTTGGTGAAATTTGAATTGAGTCAGCGGCGGTGACAGAGACTCCGGGACCTGGCGGCCGGGGAGACGTGGAGCGATGGCTGCCGTTTGATATTCACGAGCTTTGAACGGTCATGGAAGAGAGAGCCTCGAGGTTCGGAGGGCGGACAGGAGGCGGAGGTCCGCCGTCGGTGATGGCAGAATCCATCACGGAGTTCCGAAGACGAAACTCCGGATGGTCGGGCCCGGAAGGCGGGGCGGAAGGAAGGACTTTGCCGCCGAAGGGACCTCGCGTCGTTCAGCGGCAACGGTGGGAAGCATCCCGGGGCCCGAGGGGTGGGTGATCGCCGCAGGGTAGCCGTCGGAGGCGGCGAGCTCCGGGGGGAAGTCCGGAAGAGGACTTCCGAGGTCCGGGGCCCAAAGGGGCAGGCGCCACCCAGGAGATTTTCGCCGGATTGTAAAGGGCAGACGGTAGGGTGGGCCCCGAGGGGCGGAAAGATGCCCGGGGAATGCCGCAAAGGACGGCGAAGGCGACAAGGAAGCCCGAAAAGGGAACTCCGGACGCCCGGGCCCGGAAGGGTGCAGGGCCGTTCCAAAGCCAAAATGCTAAAGCGATGCCCGAGAGGCCCCGGAGGGTAGCAAAAGACCAAAAGCGGAGGCATGGTCGATTTATGGTGAAACCTTAGAGCAGTATCGATCATGCGGAACATCAAAAAAGAGGGGCACGCAAAACGAGGCTACCCCAAAAAGCTCGACAAAGCGAAGGAAAAGAGGGTCCTCGTTCTGAACGGGGCGTGTGTGCTAAGGGCACAACACAACCCTATTAAAATATAAGAACAACGGTCTATCGGCATGAGAGACCGATTACTCCATGAGTTCAAATGACATAAGATGTTTTAAGGTGATTGAAAACAGGAAATAGAAGGTCAACATCGGATTAGGGATTTGACAAGGTCATTTCCTTACTAGTTTACTAAGTGAGATTTTGACGGAAAAATCCCCAAGAAATATTGATGAACAAAACCCTAAGCTGAAACATGGTAAAATCAAGAATGGATATGTGAAATTTTTTAGGGGTTCCATGAGTGGCTCTAGTTGGGGATACCTGTTCCTCAACGAACAGAGTGAGAAAATAAAATCTAGGTGAAGTAGACCAAGCACACATGACCAAACACAAGAACTAAGTAGAAAAAAAAAGAAAAGAAAACAACATATGCACAGTAATTGCATAAGTTACAGGGCCATACCAACCTTAAAATTGGTGCTTACCTCTATCAAAAACACTGTTTTGCACTTTTTGCACCATACAAAAGCTGAAAAAACTATCATGAGTTGCCCACCAGTTGATCATGTTGTGGCCACTAAAATCAACCCCTATGGACATGTACCTAAACTTATAGTCATTCATTTCCTTCATGTCCATCTGTGAACAACAACTGATTATCAACTAAAATGCATGATTAGTGTAACACTCTATCTGTCTCAGCTTATAATCATATTTCACCAAATATCCACTCAACTGAATAGGGAAAATAAAACATTCATAATCCATCTAATCATTATCAACATGAGAACTAATATCAGATTCATTTAGCTCACTAAACTAGAAATCCTCATACACACTCCTTCCAAGGCTCTCATTCAAGGATGTATGACTCGACTATTTGAATTGATATTGCAATTTTACATCTAGAATTCCAAGATCATTATCATCTAGCTTCTGTCCCACATCAAGTATACATTCATTTTGTGTGATAAACAAAAAATGTTCAAACATAGGCTTCTTTTCTAATTGGTGCTCACATCCATTAGGGCAACACAAACTAGTCAAGTTGTCATATTCTTCAATTTCTTGGGAAACTAATTCAGTAGTCTCCTCAAAAAATTTACTCTCATCAGGGTTGTTTCCGTAAAAGGAATTATTCACAGCTTTTCAAGCATTAAAAAACACTCCTACTTCAAAATAATTAACACAATCCCATCCTCCTTTCAAATCATTGTTCAAATTGAAATGAAATGTTTCAAAGGATGAGTCTAGTAACTTAGGATTGATGTGATCAATAGTAAGATATTCAGGTGCATCATTAGCTGATATGGTTTTTGGCTCACATATGCAAGATTTCCAACCTAAACATTTCTCATTTTTAGCCAGACAAGTCTCCTTAACACATTCTTTGTTGAAAAATATCATGTCCATCTCTATCATAAAACTTGTACATTCCATTTCTATTTTTTACAAGCATTCAATAATAGGACCTTGCTGACTAACTTCACCAATCCCATCATTTCTAACACAAAGCTCAAGATCAAGACCTTGAATAAAAACATTCTTATCCTGGAATTCACCATTTACCATATTGCCAAGGCATTCCACATCTTATATAGCTGGATTATATTTCAAGAATCTATCACATGTTGTCTATTCATCTAATGGAAAATGAATAGCCTCATGAGTATTGACATAGCTGAGCTCTTCAGTAAAGAGGGGAACCTTCAAGTAGATCTCACAAAAAGGTTCATATTTCTTATGAGAGTAATCATATTTTCATGTTCACTATCCTTATCACCCACCTTCAAAGGTACATCAACAGTACTTGCAAGTATGACCATATTATCATCTACACTACTAGATAGATATCCTTCTTCAAAAGTTCCTTTATCCATTTCTTGAATAAATCCTTGATTAATAACAATGGGACTAGCACCCCTGTCATCCTGAGACATCATTTTCTACATAAATTCATATTTATCCTCTTCAACAATCCCGATCTAACCAATTATTTGATCAAAATCTTGAGGTTTTAATTCCTTAGGCAAAGTACTAAGCCTTGGCTCATAGATGTCACATAATATGTCAATATAAATTGAATCTTTAGGTTGAAACCTTTTAGGAATTTCCAACAAGGAATCCAAGAATCTTGCTAGCAATTGATAGTAAAATTCCCCTTCATGTCTCTTCATACTAGATAGTTTAAGTAATACTTGATCATCATCACTCAAACTTTATTGTAATTCATCTTGCATCGATTCATGATTAACATGGTGTGATGATGAACTGGAAAAATTCTTAATACCATCCTTACTTTGATCATCCTTTTCATTCTTATCAACACTATTTATATGATGTGCATCAGGATAACAAACATTTGCAGCCATATAACTCCTCATCATTAAATATTTCATAATATTCTCAATGTCTATAGCAATGCGACCAGCCTGATGTAATGTTTAGGGTTCCTTAAATCTTATCAAATAACTCATCTCACTATCAAATGCACCTAGATATACAATTAAAGATTTTGCATCACTAGGTCTTAGGTGTTTAGGGATACCTCTTACTCTTGTGTGAATCTCAAGTTAAAAGTAGGAACCAATTCATCTTCATCCATTTGGATTTCCATAAGTCTTTTTTTGATCTCACTAGGGCTAAACCTTTTCACCAAACTATTTCAAAAATGTTATCATGAAGTCATTCCTTAAAGCTACATAGTATTCTAGAAAATATGAGAACCCATCTCTAGCATTTTCTTTTAAAGACTCAGTAAAGAGCTTCATGACAAAATCCTCATGATCTATTTCAAACTCACCCATCAAATCTATGAATGCCCTTAGATGTTTAGAAGCTTACTCATCACTTTTCCCTATAAATTTAGGCAAAAGTTTCTTGATATCATTGGTAATCTTAATAGGAAAACCTTGAATACTATTAAAACTTAATAGCTTGTATCTTTCAATAGATAATCTCTTTTGATGGTAAGATAAGGGTTGCATGCCCTACATGTTTATACTTGATGTTCCATAAGGTGCCACATGGGAATGATACATTTGTCTCATACCCTTATTCAATATTCACAAACCATAGTTTCTTACCAAATCCTACATGGCTTTCTCATAAATTTAATTCTTCTCGAAGGCCAAGGCATAGGGAAAAATACCTAGATATATTGAAACCATTCTTGAAATGTGCTCCTGTCTGGAAAACCTTGGAGATCTAGAACCTTTTCATGTATTCTTTAGGTTCTTTTGCATAGAGTCATCACCTCCCTTAGAGAGGAACAAAATTTCCACAATATGAAATCTCATTTTCCAATAAATTTCACTTTAAACCTCCTTAATTAATAGAACTACACATAGGTCCTTTACATTTTCTTCTCACCAACACCTTTCATTCCATTTTAGTGGAATCTCTCAAAACAATTTACACTGGTACAAGGAATTTTAGGAGTTGCCACCCACTTTTAGTAGGAATTTATACCAATATTCATGAAGTAGTGAAAAATATTAACAACATATGCAAATTTGCAAAGGACACAAAACAAACCCCTTCAATATCTTGGATGATTGACTCTTTGACACAAAGCCATACTGGGTAACATAATTCTCTAAAAAATACTTTGAATCTTTATGATAGAATGATCTTATATCAGAGTTTTCTCAAGTAACTCCCCAATAGAGTTTCCATTTCTATTGGTTATTTTTTATGAACCAAACTTGATCTCATCCCTCACCTATGGATCTACCATAACTCAATTATTAGTAAGTGTGAGGATTGGCCAACACCTAAGTAAGAGGCCAAGGGTCCTTACTTCTTTACTTTGGGTTCTATGAGACCTAGGAGGGTGATCCTAAACATGATCATATGATGTTTATTTGAACAATAGAATTTCTACAAAAGTAAATTCCTCCAAAGCACAAATGGGAAACATCCATCAAAGGTTTGGCTGGCCTTTCAATAAACTATTATCCATTGCATGGAATAAAACAACACTTCAAGTTAAGAAATTATAATAGAATTTTTTGTGATTTTATTCTCATTTTAAGCCTCTGATTAGGTGCATTACTAGCCCAATTAACCCTAAGATAAGTAGATGAAGATACCAGTGCCTTTTCCATGGGTTAATGCAGTCATTTTGTAATAAACCCGTAATACACTAACAACTTAACCTAGTAATCAATGGAAAATTGATATACTACGTTGTAGCGTTCAACTCATTGTGTTTAAAAAATAGTTTCTTACCAAATCCTACATATTTTCTTCACAAAACCATGACCTTACTTTAGCACTAAATCAAATATTTGAGTTGAAGCATAAATAAAATCATTCATTCGGCTTAAACAATGGAAGGAAAGCGATATTATCATTAATAACTCCATTCGTAATCTTCAAAGAAATTACATAAGAGAACATATATTTTAAAACTAGTATATATATTAGTGATATTACTATAAAACCTTTTCAAGATTGTTACATCATAACTTATACCCTAAACTTGTCCCTGATATAGTCATCCATCTATCTATTTACATATATGCTCCTCTTTGAGCTTAGCCTTTTCACCTAGACCTTTTTAAGACTAAAAACATGAACCTCTTCCCTCTGTAATCAACCTTGAAATCCCCTTAATAGAATAGGGGAGCAACAAGCATCCAGTTGAATTACAATAACATTTCAAAAATAATTTCAACCAAATTCAAGAGATTCCCAAGATAGTTATATGTAATCATTGATAAAGTAGGGGAAAGTAAAAGAAAAAATTCTCCATAAGTTACCAATGGAAACTAGCCAAATCACCACAAGGAACTGTTAGCACCATTGTAGCATCCACATTGAATAAAAAGATCATTCACTATACCAACTTGAGAACTTCCACATCAGCATGAAAGTGTAAAATACCAAAACCATGAACACTTTGAAAAAGAAGGAAACCCAGATGCAAAGGCCATGGTGTCATCAAAAGAAAAAATGAGGAGATGCTATTTTGAGTCGTCGACATCAAAGTATACTTGACCACTCCTTATTCAGGATGTAATCAGAGGAACCATCACTACTTTACCATCAGAGTCATCATGCGACACCAGAGAGAGAAGGTAATGACCATATCCTAAGTTAGTGTCACCTCCACCATCTAAAGGGCTATGGAGTATGTGCAGGATCATCATGGAAAAAATAGGCCCTTAAGTGGCGAAAAATTTAGAAAAATCAAAGTTAGGCAACTTGACATAAAAATTTGAATAAGCTATCTATATTATTTCAAAAATATGTAAGAATAGAATTTGTAGAAAATTGAATGTAGTTTCTAAACTACTAGGTTTATATTTAAAAAACATGTATTTGGTGAAAATTTGAAATTTCAATGCAGTAGTAATTAAATTTGAGGGAAAAAATAAGAAGTAGGTGTCTGTCTGACCACCCTAGCCACAATAAAATTATATGTTTATATAAGAATACATATATAAGTAGAGGACTCAAGTCTTGATGTGATGAATATTTTTCTATAATTTTTTTCCAAGTAAATAGGGTATGCGCAAGATCGTCATGGGCCAAAAAGTGGCAATATGATGGGTATGTGTAGGGTATGTGGCTGATGAATTTTTTTAACCCAAAATTGATGAAACGAAAAAGGGTTTTTAAAGGAGATTCATAACTTTTCACCAATATAAGTTATGCTTTACTTTGAATTTAATAAATAATTATTATTCTTTTTCTATTTGAATTATGACTAAAGTCCTCGATTGATAGACTGGTTGAAAAACATTTATAGCTTTCAAACAAGATCACATTATATGCTCTCACATACTATAATATTAAAAAAAATGAATTTCATGAAGTTTTGACCAACTTAAGGTCACTTAGACATACAATTTTTTATATTTTTTAAAATTTTGTAATAAAAATTCATAATTAATTATTACTTAGAAAAAATACAAAAAAATATGCATCACATCGGACATGAGTCCTCTAATTGTATCTAAAATATTATAAATTTATTTTATCATTTTATTGTGGTTAGTGGTCAAACAGACAACTTATTCGTATTTTTCCCCTTAAATTTAAGTACTACTGCATTGAAATTTTAAATTTTCAAAAAATAGATTTTTTTAAAAAAATAAACCTGGTATTTTAGAAACTACATTCAATTTTCTACAGATTCTATTATTACATATTTTTGAAATAATATAGATAACTTATACAAATTTTTACATCAAGTTTCCTAACTCTAATTTTTTCTGAATTTTCTGCCACTTAAGGGCCTATTTTTCCCATGATGATCTTGTACATACCCAATAATTAATTATGAATTTTTTATTACAACTTTAAAAAATATAAAAATTCATGTCTCAACACCTTAAGTTGGTCAAAAATTTATGATTTTTTTTTTTAATCCTATAGTATGTGAAGCATAGAATTTGACACATCTTTCAAATTCAAAAAATGTGATACCGTTTAAAAGCTATAGATGTTTTTCAATCAGCCTATCAATCAGGACTTTAGTCATACTTAAAATAGAAAATGAATAATAATTATTTATTAAATTAAAATTAAAGCATAATTTATATTAGTGGAAAGATGAGAATCCCCTTTAAAAACCCTTTTCATTTCATCAATTTTGGGTTCAAAAAAGTCATCAACTACATACCCTACACATACCCATCATATTGTCATTTTTTGGCCCGTCATGATCTTGCGCATACCTTATCAGAAAGCACAATGGAAGAATTATGTTTTCCCAGGCATGCTCTATGACCATTGTCCCTTTTCTTGACCTTCTTCATAGGCTCAGTCAGCTCCTTTCCCTTAGACTTGACCAATTCTTCAAAAATGTGCGTGTTTCATAAGTTGTAGGTACTTTGGACAATTGTTTTCTTATTTTAACCACATGCCTTCCTTTTACCCTTTGGAACTACAAAAGTCATAGGGACTTCCCACTCAACCACAAACATATCCTCATGACACTCAAACACACTAAGCTAGTTAGACTTCCTAGTTGGCTGAATTGGCACACCAGACTTTCCCATTTCACAAAAGAAAGGGTGAAAGATAGAATATCAAAATTGAGCAAAAAACTAACCAACCTAAAATCTTCCTGAATCAAATTTACAGGAAAGCACACCCATAAGCCATGACAACAACTACCAGCCCTAGAAATATAAAACTGTTAGGAAAACTAGAGCATGAATTACAAAGAGCTCACATGAAGAATAACTTACTTGGGATAAAAATACTATCAAATATGGAGTGAACGGGTGGGAGTAGGAGCGGTAGAGGTAGTTTGAAATCTGCAAAGGAGGGAGAGGAGGAATCTGAATTAGAGGATGATGATGGTAGGGGGAAGTGACTGTTTGGGACTGCCAATTGTAGTTGAGGGCATGTGTGAAGGTTTGTGCTCCTTTGGAATGTTGTGTAGGAGTCATTTGTTTTGGAGCCAAGAAGGGAAAGTGATGGATTTGGTGGGTGCAATGTTGAGAGGGCCTCAGAATAGGTTGGGGGTTTCTCTGAGGTGGGAGATGCAATGGTTGGTGGGGTCTTTGGTTTCCCTATGCCAGGTGTTGGCTTCTCCCTTGGCGTTACTGCTTCTGATTTTTTGTGGTAAACGTTGAGTGTTGGAGGGCTAGTCTATGGCCCTTTGTGATTTTTGGTGCAGTGTGTTTGTCCCTTCTGCATTGCTATTCCCTGCAGGGAGTGTGTGGTTGCTCGAGTGTCCTTGGGGTTTCTGGGTTGAAGAAGAGGCTTATTTTTGGTTCTGCTCGGTGTAGTAGGATGGATTGGGGGATTTATTTGTTGGCATTTTCTTCTTCTCACTTCCTTTGGTTTTTTCCTTGCGTCTGTGAGTTCTTTGTTTGGGGGATATCTTTTTGGGGGTTTTGTCAGCATGATTGTGGTTTCCAAATGATAGATGGAATTTAGTGCCTATTACCTTGGTTTGAAGCCTGTATTGGGTGGTTGGACTATAAGATGGAGTGGTTGTGCTACTCAAATGAGGTTGTTCTCTTCCTTGTGCTCTATTGGGTTTTGTGTGGGCCTGCACTAGTGTTATCATGGGTTTTTCTTGTTGAGAGCAAGTGTCTTTCTTCATCCCTTGTTCAAGGTTTTTCCCCGATGTGCCTTGTTGGTCTTTGATGGTGTTTGGGGGTTGGTGCTTTGTCTAGACCCTTCTATGGGTATGGATTTGGTGCTATATCAGCTTTGTTTTGTGTTAAAATGGCTGGGTAGTTTTCAGAGATAATTTTGAAGACCTAGATGTTGTTGTTGTTGTTGCTTGCTAAGGTCCTCCTTCTCACTACAGTCTCTTACTCCTCTCTGAATACTACGTATTCTTTGGAGTTGAAGGCCTCTCCTTTGGAGGTGGAGTCCTCTCCCTCTTGGGTTGAGGTGTATTATGTGGATGAAGGTCTCTTCTGACTTTTCCCATTGAGGGGGATCCCATTTCTATTGAGGTGGAATGTTGGTGTGCTGAGGTGTTGTGGTTGTGGTGGGTTGGATGAGCTTGGTCTTGTCTCTTATAGAGGTGGAGTGAGCAGTTGGTTTTTATGAAACATGCTTGGAGCCTTGAGCTCTTATGATGATATCTCCTATAGAGGTGGAGAGGGTATGTTGCTAGGAAATATTTTTTCTACTTTTGGGGCTCTGCTTCTGCAGACCCATAACTTAACTTTATTTTTGTCATGTTATGGAGAGACTAATCTTCCTAAGTGAGCTTTTCTCTTAGGTTTAAGGTCCCTGCCAAAACCTAGTTGTATTGGGTTGTGGGTCCCATCAAAACTAATGGGTTCAAGATCCATGTAGTATCTTGGTTCTGTGTTGGACAACTGATTTTGGCTACTGGTTTGTCTTTGTTTCACTGCTAGGATTTTTTGTATTATCTTTAGATAGCTTGTCCACCCTTGTTTGGGTTTCGAGTCCCTTCAAAACTTGATGGTTTCAGGTCCATTCAAAACCCGCTTCTCCTCTAATAAAAAACTTACTCGGGATAAAAAACATCAATTCCCCAACTTACGAAATCATATCACTCACACACTTCTTCAATAAATCACATCTCACATTCTCTGGAGACTAAAAAATGGTGAGATCAAATGGTAGGAAATCTACATTAAATAAACAATTTGGAGCATGCAACATCTCATGATTGAAGAACTCCTCACGCGAGTGATTTGATAGCTTAGAAGCTCAAGTTTGAATCTTGGTCGTCAATCTTTAAGGATTTAAAACTTCATCAATAGTGAGCTTAAGCCTCACTTTTTGGATTTTGCAACTTGTTCCTAGAAAATAGACATGTCACCTCAAATGTTGCCACATCGTCCCTTAATCTTCATTAGTGACTTGTGGGCTGACAATAATCATGCATCGCCAGCTTGATCCATGCCTTTCCATTTATATTAGTGATATGCATAGAGCTAGTACATTAAAAATAATACTCCCAAAATGTCCCATCACACAACGTAGATTTTCCTCGCCCCTCTAAGTTTCATTCAGCGAAGAAGGAATCAACATGATGAAATTCTGACCATTGGATTAGTACTCACATTGGAAATCTATAACACTATCGCATGTCACTGATCTAGATCCCATCAGTAACACCATGAAAATAGTGATGAAACCATATTATGCCACACACATCTACATGAAAATCCAAGGAACCAGAGATATCACTCATGGGAATACCTCATATTAGTGAAATAAAACCTTGACCAAATCACTTCATCGCGCATCAACCATTTGGATAAAACAATCACACTACAATCTATGGTGTGCAATGGAATAAAAATAGGGAGCCCCAAGGTCATCACTTATTGGAAATTTGAAACTCAAAACTTGGAGAAGATCTATGATGAGAAATAAGAGAAGAAATAACAAGCTCCAGGGTCCATGGCACATCACTAATTCTCATCATGAAATTGATGAGCAATTATCAATGTGAGAGAAGTTAGTGATAATTATAAAGACCCCCATATTGTGTATTGCTAATCTGAAACATAAAACCCACCACCTATCTGTGATGCGTGAAACAAAAGAAATGCTACTTATCACCAATTGCTAATGCAAGTTTACTTCTCAAGATCCATCTACGATGAGTGAAACCAAAGAGAAACTACTCATCATTTGTCTCACATTTGAATTCATGATTTGAAACCTATATGTGATGAGAAATAAAAGGAAATGGTGGATGGGACCTAAGTGAAAACAAATGAGCACATTCCCACAATTTGTTTTAAAATGGGGACCATCTAGGATGATGAATAAAAGGCCTCAAGTACTTAGAACATAATAATTCCAAAGGATGTAAAGGCCAAATAAGGTTAATCAATCAACCCTATTAAAATATAAGAACAAAGGTCTATAGGCACGAGGGACCAGTTACTCCATAAGTTCAAATGACAAGATGTTTTAAGTGACTAGAAATGGGCAATACAAGGTTAGCACTGAATTAGGGATTTGACAAGGCCATTTTCCTAATGGTTTATTGAGTGATATTTTGACAGAAAAATCCCCAAACAATATTGATGAATAAAACCCTAAGCCTAGACATGGAAAAGTCAGGAATGGATACGTGAAATTTTTAGGGGTTCCATCACAATCTATAGGGGGACATATAAATTTGTAATGATACCCTCATAGATTCATATAATACAAACATAATTTATTAATTTAGAATTTTTCTCATATATCTAGCCTAGTTAAACAAGTGGGGAAAACTATCTTATAATGAGAAATTATGAACCAAAGTTTAATGTATTGGTTCATCAAATTATCTCCTATGAACACATAGAGATATAAAAATTATATAACAATATAACATGAGGGATAAATAATAATAAAATATTATTTCTAGATGTCTATCAACCACATACATTAACTATAACATCTCTAAGTTCTATGAATCCATAAAAAGATAAATAAATAGCCATAAATAATATTTAACCAACCTAAATATGACAAATAAGAATAATCACAACCAATGCATGTCACCAAATTCAACTATGGAAACATAAAAGGGGTTAAACATTTCCAAGGAGCATCTATACTCACATAGGAAAGCATTAAGACTCTTGATTTTGATAGAATCATAATCAAGAAACTAAAAAGGCCTTCAAAAACTAAGAAAATATACATATAAAATGTATTTGTAGGTATTGAGTCTAGGTTTATTTAAATATATATATAATTTTAGCTAACTAGAGTACAAACTCTTATAATTATAAATATTTAACCAAACTTAATTAATTAGCTAACACATGGCCATCATTCCTAAATATCATATTTAAATGGCTTATTGAAGAATGACTCTAATTCTTACAGGTTTCCCTTTGTCACCTATCAAAATGAAGTTTTAGCAAAAAATCCTACTTATTCTCTCTTACATCCTCCTCTACTACCCATCTCAATTGCACTAATTCATATGGTTATAAATCTTTTCTATAGAGGCATAGGGTTGGGTGTAATGGAGAAGCAATGTCTTACTCTGGAAACATTTTATTGGTTAACCTTACCATGAATTATGGTTACTATTTCATCTTTTCCGTTAAAACATCACCTAATCCTACACCCTCTCATAATTTTTTACATATTATTATTTTAATTTTTTAATTTTTAATGATAAATTTTAAATTTTTGGATAAAAGGAAAAGCTTGAATATTATTAATATAAAAAGTGCAGAATTACATATATAAAGTGTCATCATTTTTACAAAAGGTTTACAAAAGGTAAACATAATTTTTATAGAATATGTCTGCAGGTGGCAAGACAAAAAAAAATGTGAGCTTCTTAGCTAGAGAGAGTGAGGAAACTAGAGAGAGGATATTTTAAATGGGAGGTTGTTTGAAAGTGCTCATACCAGAAGAGGGGTGATGTCAAAATTGACAATCAATTAAAGATCTAAGATGGGCTCTGAAATATTTACTATTTTTAGAAAGTCATCATCCATACTTGTTAGTGCTCAATGATAAAATGTTTTTAATGATAATTATTCAATTATGTTTTCTAATTTAAATCTCACTTCAATAATTATCTAAGGTTGATCACATAATTGAATTAGAACTATTGTCAAACTAAAATAGGGCACCTCCTTAAATTTAAACAGGTTCAAAATTGAATAAGGGAAAATGGTCCTAATGTCAAGTGTAAAGATAACAGAAATACCTATGGATTCAATTGGTCAAAAAGTAATCCATGTTAAGTAACACAAATTTATACCAACTACTTTAGTATGCTTAAGAATGATAAATTCTATTTATTTGAGAGATAGTTAATATTTTGGATCATTCTCTCTATCTTTACGAAACCACCTAATCTACTTCACAATGCAACTTGGTACTTATATTGACACAAAATTCCTTGTATAATTCACTATATGTATGCCAATCCAAATTAGTTAAGAATATAAAAAAATAGATATAATTTAACATGTTGAAAGAATGAAACTAAAATAACATAATAATGTAACTTCATGCAAAACTCAAATCAAGATTTCAATACAGTGAATTTCTCATTAATGGATGTGGATGCAACTCAATAGCATCACAATGCATTATTTTCATAATAATTTTTTGCAAAATAAACTTTCATAAAGACTATATTTCATCAAAATGATGAAGGAAGGACGATACTATATACTTTATGAAAATTAAATTGAGGGTGAGTATTTGACCATATTCTTTCTATTAAGACTAGATACAATATTCTTTCTAGCACCTGGGATCCCTAGTTTCATTGGATGCAGATTTGGTGATGAAATTCCCCCTCTAAAGTCAAATTCTTTTGGTGGAATTTATACCATAAATATATTTTCACCCTAAACAATTTGCAAGAGAAAGGCTTGCATCTTTGTAATCACTATTTCTTGTGTCAGAATGAGCTAAGTCCATTTCCCACCTGCCTTTTAATTTTCCCTACTCCTATAAAGTTAAGAAAACATCTAATCTCTTTTCAACATTCATTGGGTTTGGAAAAAGGATGTTAATGGTATTTTTTCTATAGTTGGTGCCCACAAATTTCTCACCTAATGTTGACCGAACTCTGGTGGCAATCTCTTTTCTTCACTGGGTAGGTGCTCTGGAAAGAGCCCCATTATAAGATTTTAGAGACAAAAAATCCCCCTAGCTAGTGGTCACCAATAAGATTATCAGCCAGGTTGTTGAGAATATTTCCATTACTTCCAACTAAACCATCAATTTTTTGGGTGGTCTATGTACTTTTCTTGTACTCTTAGGCTTTTTCACCTAAAAGGAGAGAGATAGAACCCTAAAATTGAGGTGGTTCACTCAAGCTAAGGAATTTATGGTGTGATTATGACTAAATTCAATAATCTAAATGCAACTAAAAGATGGAATTAACTGATTATGAATGCAAAACTAATGAAATATGCAATGTTTGAAAACACAATGTTGTATGCAATAAATGAACTAGAAACATAAACTAATGTAAACAAAATTTAATGAGAATTAACAACATGCACCTGGAAGTTGAATGTTGATCTTGGAAGGTTCTAGAAACTTGTAAAAATAATTGTTTATGACCAATGGGACTCATTCGCCATTGATGGCGAATCAATCGTCCTACTGGTAAAACGAGCTAAAACTGTTTTCTGACTATCGAGAGCTAGATTATGATAAAATCAACTTTTCTAGCCTACAGGTGGGACTCATTTTCCACTGATGGAGAATCAATCCTCCTCCAAAATTCTACAAATTCAAGAGTCAATCTTGTAGGTCAAGATCTACACTTGTCTTCTTATTGGGTTGATGGAGTCAGATCTGCAAAAAAAAAGACTATAGGTTGTCTACAAGCTTGAATTAGGGTTTAGTTGACTTGAAACACTTTGATGACTTGTTGACCACTTTCCAACACCTATGTGCTTAGCAAATCTACATACAAAGTCTACAAACACACATGCAAAAGGGGAAAAGTGGTTAAGGCTTAGAGTATAGGGATTTACCTTCATCAAATCGCACTTTGGTAATCAAACCTTTAATAAATAAATAAAATGAAGTAATCAAGGAATGATGAAAAAACAAAATGAAAATGTCCTAAACTCACCAAAACCTTGTTGTAGAAGTCTAAAGATATGTCAATGGTTGCTCCAAGATGTTCAATGATTGCTTGATTGAATGATGCTTTGATGTTTAAGTAGATGAATGACATTGAATGCAAGGATGAATGCTTGAATGAATTAGGGGTTAAAATGGTTTGAAAACACTTACTTATACACATTTATGCCCTAATTACCCAATAATACAACATCACAGGCTGACATGAGGTCTTTTTGAATAAAATCCCGAAATAAATTTTAAATTATTTTGAATTTGGATACAAGAGGGACTCATTTGCCACCCATGGCGAATAGGTCCCACTCTAGGCTTGTAAGTGGGTGACGAGAATTAAGTTGCATTGAATGTTGTTTGTTAGGTTTATATTAAAAATTATACTTAATTAAGTCTTATGAGTGCATAAAGGGGCCAAATAAAGTATAAGAAAGGTATAAATAGTGATAACAAGCCTAGAAAAGTGTGAAAGCTTGTTTCAAGACTTTACAACACTTTGAAATAGGACTTTATAACAGATAAAAAGGTGACTTTTAGATGAATTATCATGACAAGAGTCTAGAAATGTGTAGAAATGTGTTACAACACTTTATAACACCTTCACAAGACATTATAATTTGAATATTAATGACCTAATATGAATGCATAAGTTACATATCAACATTAAATATAAGAAAAATGAGTCAAGCATCATGAGAGAAAGACCTAAAATACCATGAAAATGTCAAAGATCCCTATTTTTGTGGTACATTTAGCCCCCACTTTAGTGAGAGGATGAACTTGCTTCAAACTCACAGTAAAGTAGCCATGCAAATCGAGAAGGATCTAAATGCACTTATTCTAGCAAGATGGAAGGAAAATGATCAAGAGGGATGATCAAGCCCTTAGGATGAAGATCTCATGGAAAAATAAACATAAGAACAAAGGAACACAAGTGTGAAAGAGAATGAGAGAGAGAATGGGAAAAGGAAAACTTAGATCAAGCTTTTATCATTTATTCAGCTAGTTGTGAATATGATTTGGGCTATTTTTTTGAAAAAGAAAATGTACATACTCACTCTATGGTGACAAAAATCTTGGTGTTCTACTAGGTGAGAAGGCCCAAAAGGTGAGAAACATACACTTGGCTGGTATGTACTCGCAAACACATAGGTGGCTATGGGGCAAGTCATGCTATGGAATGAGCTTCCTACTAAACCATATCAAAGTTATACCTCCTGATAACTTTAATAGGGTGCCACAAGGGAAAATGTTGGTTCATGCTTCATGAGATAAGAAAAGCTTTGTATGCTTATAACTCATGAACAAATAGGATGGTACCAAAAACATGCAAGCTACATGTAGACATGCAAAATTAGCATTATGCATTCAATTAGGTCCATTCATCAAGTAAACCAGGTTTCACATTCATCCACTCATTAAATCAAACAAGTTCACCTTCATCCATTCATCAGGTAAATTAAACTCATTAAGTTCATTCCTAAGGTTGTTCATTTAAATAAAATAAATCAAACATCAACCTTTTAATTAAATAAACCAAATTTATTAAATATCCAAATTCATATTCCATCCTTTTCTGATTTAAATAAATCAAATATTCAAGTCAAAAAGGTCAAACTCACCTAATCATCATTAAGCTAATCTAATCCTAATTAGCCTAACCTAACTACCCATCACATCCTCTAGATATTCCCACTTGCACAAATAAATCAATTTATTGATTTATTAAAATCCTTATTTTCTTTCAACTTGGCATAAAAAATAGAATATTCCCTCAAGTTTGAAAATGATGACAAGTTGACTTGTCCCCTCCAACATTGCATTAACTTCTCATTTTCATGTCCCCCTCTCAACATTTATTTCACAAATTTGAATTTGAAACTCCCTCTTTTGGGAACATTTCCCAAATCTTGTACATCCCTCAACCTATGGCAAGTTGACAAGTGGCCTCTTTTCATTGGTCTATTTTTAGTCCCACATTCATCCATTTGGCCAATCTCTCATCAAGAAAATATATAAATGAAGGGCCTTAATCTTCATCTATCCATCTACAACTTTTATGCAAAGTTACTCTCTTGGTTTGAGAACTAATTTTGCTCTTCATCACTGTTGCATCTCATCATTTCAGTTTTTGAGCAAGGATTGGGAAAGGGTCATTTGCATATTTGACACCAATCCAATATGGAATAGGTACTTTTTCTTGCTTTTAGATGTTTATTTGATCTTCTTAGTTATTTGTTTGCATCTTTCAAGCATGGCATTGTTATTTCATAGAGGTATTTATAGATTTGCATGTGTAAACTAAACCTCCTAATGAGTGTTTGAGATGGTTTCATTTGCAGATTTTTATGTACTTCACTACGTTATGCAAGGTGGCCATGTAATTACAGAAATATAAAATGTAAAAGAAAATTCAAATGAGTCTTGTTAAGTTCAGGTGAGGTCTATCACTTAGGGAACATTGTGTCTAATTTCTCCAAGAGAGGACCAATCAAATAATAAAATATTCACAACTTATGGGATGCAATGTGTCGCATCATGCCAGTAAGAGGAATGTAATATGCTAATATAGATCACACTTATGAAGGACATTATAGCCAATGTCATCCATAAAGTGGCAAACACATAATATGAAGTGACAATGGTGCACTAAGAACCAAAAATGCAAATGCATAATGCCAATATATTCCCCCCACTTTAAAGGAATTGCTACACACTATTCTGTGAGCAATTACTTTAAAGTAGAAAAGGGAAAAATGTAAAAAGAAAACAAGACATGAGAACCAACATGGAAAGCCCCTATGCCAAGTCATATGTTTCCAAGAAAGGCTATTTCATATAAATGAAAAAGAGAACAAAAGAAAGGGCGGTTTCCCCCAAGAAAGGAACACACCAAACACATAAGGGATCTATGGATTTGTGGTTAGTATGTTCATTGCTACAATGTTTTGATTAAAAAGCTCAAAACTGTCATCATTGCCCAAAACACATAGAATTGGAAGAATGACACAAAGAGAGTGAAAACAAAAGAAAAATAAAGTTTGTTTTGGGTCAAAATGGAAGAGAAATTGTGGTCCCAATGCTTTTCATCATCCCCAAAAGGAGAAACACAACTGAAAACAAAACAAAAAGGAAAAAGAAAAGGAAAAGATTTTTAGGTCAATATGAAGGAGACATTTTAGTCTCAATGCCTTGCATCATCCCCAATAGGAAAAAGACAAGAAAAATACAAAGTAAAAAGGAAAATGGATTGTTTGTGTGAACATGGAAGAGACATACAACATCTCAATGCTTTATGTCATCCCCAAAAGGAGAACACAAAAGAAAAGAGAAAAAGAAATGGTAAAACTGTATGACATATAGAAGAATAGAGGTATAAATAGAGGAAGTGCACAAAGAGAGAGAAAATAAAATGCACATTATGAGGGAACATGATACACACATACAAACATACTAGTAATGCAAATGCAAGTCAACCATTAACTAAGCTATTTTGGCTTCGCAATATCAATTAATATAAGTGGAAGAGGAATAACACAGTTGAGAGACAAGGACATATGCATTAGAAGGACAAGGCTAACAACTTCTTGCCCCCACTAAGTGTAAGACAAGAATGAGCCAAGGTAGGTGATGTGAAGGATCATGCAATAGTGAGAATGGAAAATTACACAACTATGGCATGATGAAGGAATTTGGTTTAAGAAAATTATTGTATGATAGGATAATAGTCAGTATTAGTGAAGTGATAATTGTTTAGTATGTCCTTCAATGTGTTGGTTTTTTCCACTGCACCTAAGAAATCTCTAAGGAATAGCCAATTCCTATACTCAAGATTCTTGTAATGAATGGCCAACTAACAAGATCCTACACTTTAGGGTTTGTGGAACCAAGGAGGGTATTCCTATTGTGTTCATTTTGATCAATATTTTATAGAACACTTCATTCTTCACAAATTAAGTCTAATGAAAAGGTAATTATGCAATGGATTACTACAAGACTAGCTTATCTTCAAGTAATTGCTACCCATTAATCAGAGTAAAGTCTCCCTTACAACTATCGTTAAATACATTCCCCTAGAGTTAAAGAACTTTAGAAATGAATATAAATTTTGACTTTAGGTTAGTTACTAGGTGAGCAATTGGCATATTCTTTATGAAAATATTTGGAATAGAACAGTGCCTAGGTATGTTGGGCCACAGAATCATATACATAAAGATCATAAACATTGAAATGATGTTAACCCTGGTAAAATTGACTATTCTTGTAATGAATTTTCCTTATAGAACTCATGCTCTTGAAACATAACTCCATATCAAATCCTTTAGATATTACTATAAACTTATGACTCCATTCAATAATTTTAGCTGATTACTTTAATCAAAGAAAAAGCATAGACATACATTCAAACAAATGTTTGAAGATAAATGCTAATATCATTGATATTTCATTTAAAATTTACTGTGACTTACACCAAGAGAGTTAATGTACCAGAAATATGCTTCAAATGTTATACCATTCATAACTATGAAACTAATTAATACATCTACATACATTCATCAGGGCTCAAAACTAGACACATGTCCTATTCGCCATCTTTTATAAACCTAGTGCTTGACCTAGAAATTCAGCCGACCTTGATATTTTCAGAATTGTATCGCCTTGCAAATGAGCCTTGAATTCCCTTTTATAGAATAAGGGAGCAAAAAGCTTCATGCTCAAATGCAAATTAAAAAAAAAATCATTTCATTTCCAATTTCAAAATGCATTTAACATCTCCATGCACTACCCCTTTAGGAACATGTTGAAAATGAGGAATAACCAAAATTTGTAGCCGCCAACCAAAAAGGGAAAATACAAATTTCAGCCAATATTTCTCTTTACCACCAAACATGCACTGAATCAGATGTCCATATCGCCATGAGGGTGCACATTCAACATCAAACCCAAAAATAAATTGTCACGTATGCTGAAGAAGAGACTACCCACCACAACAATACATCAGAACTAAAATTTGCCATCCCACATGGCAATTCTTTATTGACCAACCACCTTACCTTTACCAATACCAAGACCATGATACAGATGCCCACTCTGAGTCATTCCTAGAGAGGGAGATTAAACCTCAACTTCCTTCTCATCCTTGTCCGTGTGCATCACACTACCCATCCACCCGCTTGGAGTTCTAACAACCAGTGGAGGGACAAAAAAAACCCTCTCACCGAGGCCAAAGTTTTTCCCAAAGTTGAGAGATATTGTTGGTAATTGGGGTATGTATTAGTCTCACTATCCAACTAAATTTATGTAAGATCAATGGGTGAGTTTTTATGGCTAAAGGAGCCACACCCATATCTTAGTTTCCTCTCGACCCTAGTAATAGAATGCACTGGTTGCTTGGATTTGTCATCTACCAGTTAAGAAACAATGTCCTAGAATTGTAGCCTCCTACTACATCTGGTGGGAACAAGCTTGGTCTTATTGATCGAGGAATCTTTATGAATAGTAAAAATGAGCTTTTGAGAGCTCAAGCGAGCAAACCTTCTCACTGGCTTGGTCATTTTCCTTGTCTACCAATTTCTCAAGCTCACCTAACTTGATTCAGAAAGCTTTCTAATTGTTAAAAATGAATGACACAATTAGCAGTTGATTCCTCCTATATTTATCATGCAAGGAAATGGAAACCATCATAAATGTTTGGTAAAACACACACACAAACATGGAAATTCAGTGGCCTATGTACTGTCACCATTTAACTCTAGCTGCATGGGAATTTGCGGATCACCGTTCATGATTTCAAACAATTACGTCTCCACAAGAATTGAGATCAACATGATTGCACAATAAATGAATAACTCATTAATGCTCCACTAGTAGCAGAATAAAATGGCTACATTCCATTCGCCAACTTTGAATATTGCTTGTCAATCTTCTGAAGAGCTAACAGATCAAACAATTCTCCCCGGATTGATTGGGTTTGAAATCCAACGAAGCATCACTAACTTGTATTTGATGAATAATGTTAATCCATCTCAGACACCAACTTCCCTATTAGCAGGTCCCATGCATCTTGCAAATTGAAAGGTTCGAGCCACATTTCACAATATCACAGTGCTGACCTTACAGCTTTTAACCAGCGTTCATCTTCCCCCCGCGAGCCAGTGGGAAATGATGGAGATTCACCCTTGCTTTCGATCTCAGCCATCAGTCTAAAACCACGGGCCACATGCTCAGTAATGGAGGTTGGGGCACACATTCCATATGGGACACATGTCTCCATTTCGCTGACCTTACACTAAATAACTGGCCAACACCTTAAGTCCATGAGTTGG
Organism: Sequoia sempervirens; assembly: GCA_007258455.2. Classification (NCBI taxonomy): domain Eukaryota; kingdom Viridiplantae; phylum Streptophyta; class Pinopsida; order Cupressales; family Cupressaceae; genus Sequoia; species Sequoia sempervirens. Next base: position 501,474,426 of record VDFB02000017.1, read on the forward strand.
CAGGGTACGATCGAGATCTTCTCCAATATCCTCGAATCTCATAAACTTGCATATAACATGGTTAGTATTTAATAAAAGGCTAACGGATTTGGCTAAGCCATTGGCGACATGACCCATGTAGACTGATGACTTAAGCTTAAGTCATTAGGAAAATTAAAACCTTGAATTAGGAAATTGATAACTTTGATGAGAATATTAAGTGATTGGCATTCTAACCAAAGGGGGTCGGTCAATAGATGTAAATAATGGCTCGAGAAGCAACTTAAAGAATCGAGAACTGGTAGAAACTAGTCAACACCAGATTAGAACATTTGAAGGCTCAAGAGGCTAAAACCTACTCACTTATGGGGACAAGGGTTTATTCAAAGGTAGGCTAGATCCATGGAGAATGAGGAAATTCACCAAAATTTAGAAGCTCCAACACAATTTTTCACATTCATCAATTCCTTGTCTAATAAAATGATGATATTTGCAATATGGTATGTTAGAATCTTTAGGTTGGATGACCAACATATTTGAAGGTGGTAAGAGTATAAGGCCTCTGTTTAAAATCATTTGGAGGCTTTCCTTTCACATTCAAGTGGTGGATGGAGAGGAAACTTCAACTTCTTCAATTAGTAAGGTCGTTTAAATTTACCAGATTCTCCTTTTTCATGTATTGAAGGAGGAAGAGGACCCATGAGGATCCTAGCATCCTTGTCATTGGAATCATGCAGAGGTTGCTCATGTGGAAGGAGAACATTCAAGTTAGGAGGGGAATCAAATATCACTGTGCCATCATCCCGAAGTCTCCTCTCCAAAATTCAAATGGAGGGTTGTCGTTATGAGGAGGATCTTGATAGCCTAGCCCTATTGTATTTTTTTTTTTTTTATTTGTTCCAAAATTTGGTGAATGTTATGTTCAATGGTTGTATCACATCCTTGTTTGCTTAAGATAGTAAAGCCTTTGCCATATGTTTCTTCAATGTTAATTGGTGTGTTTATAACTTTGTTATCAAAAAATGGGTGAGGATGTGGTTGTGTAGAGGAACTAGGTCCAGTTGTTGGAGGGAACTTAAGTCCCTCAGTCATTTTAGGATGTAAATAACCAAACATGTTAGGAGGTGAGATAGTAGGAAGATCTTATGACTTCATGTATGGGTAAAATGTTGCATTGGATTCAAGATTGTCAAGGAATGAACTTAAGAACTTGGTCATGCTATCATCATCTTCTCCAATGATGTCAATAGCATGGGGAGGACATTCATTTGGAGTTGAAGGAGCATGAGGAAGGTCAAGGTCATTAGAATCACAACCAAAGGCACAATTGGACATGTCTACTAAGGATTTCAATGAATTCCAAAACTTGTTAAAGGAAAAAGCCATGATGATAATGAAAGAAAGTAACATAACATGCAAGAAAGAAGATAAAACATAAATTTTGGAAAGTATGATAGAAAGGAACATAAAAATGTAATGTAGAAAGTACCTCAAAAATGCCTAAAAATACAGTTTAAAATGTGCAGGTGAACTGATTCACCCAAGGTGTCGAATGAGTCTAGGTATGAGATTTTTTTAGGCTTCTTTGAAAATTTAAGGTGATTTTTATGTGTTTTAGATGCAAAATGAAGATGCAGATGTAAAATTTCAATTTTTTTAATGTTTTGAAGTGCAAGAATAAAATCTATATGAGATACTCACTAAAGCAAATTTGTAAACCTAGGATGCAAAAGAAATTCCAAAGATAATGCAAAGATTAATGCTATGAGTCCTAGGATGTGAATGCAAATGAAAATCAAAAAGATAATGTGTTCCATACGTAGGTTCACAAAAATGAACCATTAATTTTGGGGTGGTCTATGTACTCTTGCGCTCTTAGAGTTTTTCACCTAAAAGGAGAGAGATAGAACCCTAAAATTGAGGTGGTTCACTCAAACTATGGAATGTATGATGTGATTATGAATAAATTCAATAATATAAATGCAACTAAGTGACATAATTAATTGATTATGAATACAAAACTAATGAAATATGCAATTTTTGAAAACACAATGTGATATGCAAAAAATGAACTAAAAACATAAACTAATGTAAACAGAATTGCATGAGACTTAATAGAGTGCACCTAGAAGTTGAATGTTAATTCTAGAAGGTTCTAGAAACTAGAAAAAATCACTATTTATGACCAGAGGGCCTCATTCGCTACTGATGGCGAATCAATCCTCCTATTGGTAAAAAGACCTGAAGCTACTTTTCGACTATCATGAGCTATCCAGATTCTAAAAAATCATCTTTTCTAGCCTACAAGTGGGAATCATTTTCCATTTATTTTGAATCAATCCTCCTCCAAAATTGTACAAATTCAAGAGTCAATCCTGTAGGTCCAGATCTGCACTTGTCTTCTTGTCAGGTTGATGGAGTCAGATCTATAGAAAATGCACTGTAGATTGTCTCCAAGCTTGAATTAGCATTTAGTTGAATTGAAACACTTTGATGACTTTTTGACCACTTTCCAACACCTATTTGCTTAGTAAATATGCATACAAAGTCTGCAAACACGCACGCAAAAGAGGAAAAAAGGTTAAGGGTTAGAGTATAGCGATTTTCCTTGGTCAAATCCCACTTTGGTAATCAAAACCTTAATAAAGAAATCAAATGAAGTAAGAAAGGAATGATGAATAAACAACATGCAAATGTCCTAAACTCACCAAAACCTTGTTGTAGAAATCTGAAGATATGTCAATGGTTGCTCCAAGATGCTTGATGATTGCTTGACTGAATGATGCTTTGATGCTTAAGTGGATGAATGAGATTGAATGAAAGGATGAATTATTGAATGAATTAGGGGTAAAAATGGATTAAAAAAACATATTTATATGCATGTATTGCCTAATTACCCAATAATACATCAAAGGCCAGCATAGAGTATTTTTCAATAAAAACCTAAAATAAATTTTGAATTATTGTGAATTTGGAGCCAAGAGGTTCTCATTTTCCACCCATGGAAAATGGGTCCCACTCTAGGCTTGTAAGTGGGTGTTGGGAATTAAGTTGCATTTAATGTTGTTTGTTAGGTTTACATTCAAAAATACACTTAATTAAATATTATGAGTGCATAAAGGGGCCAAATAAAGCATAAGAGAAGGTATAAAAAGTGATAAAAAGCCTAGAAAAGTGTGAAAGCTTGTTACAAGACTTTACAACAGTTTAAAATAGGAATTTTTAAGGGATAAAAAGGTGATTTTTAGATGAATTATAATGAGAAGAGTATAGAAAAGTGTAGAAATGTGTTACAACACTTCACAACACCTTCACAAGACATCATAATTTGAATATTAAGGACCTAATGTGAATGCATAAGTTACATGGAAATAGTAAATCTAAGAAAAATAAGCCACACATGATGACAGAAAGACCGAAAAGACCATGAAAATGTTAAAGATCAATTTTTCTATGGTACACCTACTAGAAATTCTAATAACCTAGGGGTTTCTATTGTTTATGCTTAGAACCTTTCCAAGGTTCTTAATTCTCCTTGTTCTCGCATTCCACTAGATAGGAGCAATACTCCCTTTTCTGCCCAAACATAGATGGTTGAAGCTTAACTTTGATAGCTTAGCCAAACTTAACCTGGGTTGGATAGGTGGGAGTGGGGTCATTCATGATCATAAGGGTAAATTAATTTTGGTTATGCAATGAACTTGGGGGTGCAATCTTCCAACTTTGCTGAGGTGGCAGTGAATTTGTATGGCATCTAGATTGCCACACAAGCTAGGATTTCCAACTTAGTCATTAAGGGGTATTCTACAAATACTATTCTCATGTTGATGGGAAAGCTAATCCTTGTTGGTCCCTTTGGGACCACGTGTTGTTAGCTCATAATCTTAAGGTTTCCCTCGAAAATCATAGAGCTAATCCCATGTTTAGAAACAAAAATAAAGTTGGCAACATGCTTGCTAACATTGGAACCTTCACCCCAAATTTAGTTATGTGGGATATTATTTTTTGTATAATTGGGAATGTGTGAAAGTAAATTCATCATGATGCCATAGTAATATCAAATTGAGATTGAGTTGGATCCACTGTCAGCTCTCTTTGATATTTTCCATGATTTTCACTTATGGAAAATTAATCACTTTAATTAGTCTTTTCATAAAGATATTTACTTGTGGCTCTAGTATTCATCTTGACATTTCTACAAATTGGGTTTCTTTTCTTTGGAGTTTGTGATTTTTTCTATGGGCGGAACTAGTTCATGAAGAACCTACTAATTTTGAGATACAGAAATAAGGCAAGGAAGTTTGGCCCATTATTCAATGGGGAAAGTTGGCCTCATATGTGGAAGGAATTCATGGGCATGATCGCAAGCTTTCTATGGAGTTTGTAACCTCTTGAATGAATGGCACTGTTACCGTTGGTGGGTACTCCTTCACGGTGAGTATTGAGTTTATTGCTAAATTGATGGAGCTTCCATTGGAGGGTGTGTGCATTCCCTGTAAGCATAAGGACCATTATTAGAAAGTGTAGACATACAAAATTGACATCATTCACATTTCATCCATTCATCAGGTAAATCAAACTCAATAAATCAAATCTCTAAGGATCATTCATTTAAATTGAATAAATTAACTTTATTTAATTTAAACCTATCATTACCTCATTTGATTAAATAAATAAAATTTAATCAAATCCTAACATTCCATCTTTTATAAATCATTTCCTAAGTTCATCTCCTTCAAATTTATTAACCTTTATCTTGCATCATCCTTTTAATTAAATAGACCAAACTTTATTTAATTAAATCTCAAAATTCATATTTCTTCCTCTTGATTTAAATAAATCAAAATATTTAAGTCAAATGGGTCAAAACCCCTAATCATCATCTTAAGTTAATCAAACTATGATTAATCTAATCTAACCACCCATCACATCCTCTAGCTTTTCCCACTTGCACAAATAAATCAATTTATTGATTTATTAAAATCCTCATTTTCCCTCAACAAAGCATCTTTTGAGAATATTCCTCAAGTTTGAATTTGAAGGCAAGTTGACTTGTCCCTTCCAACATGGCAATAAATTGTCTCTTACATGTCCCCCACTTAGCATTTAACTCTCAAATTCAAATTTGAATCTCCCTCTCTTTGGCACATTGACCAAAACTTGCACATCCTCCATCCACTAATATTTTGACAAATGGCACTTGCCCATTGGCTAAATATTTTTCCCACATTCATCCATTTGGATATTTCTCTCATCAAGGGTATGTGCAGGATCATGGTGCGCCAAAAAGTTGCAATATTATGAGGGTATGTGGCTAACGACTTTTTTTTCACCCAAAATTAATGAAACGAAAAGGGTTTTTAGAGGAGATTCTCAGCTTTCCAAAAATATAAATTATGATTTAATTTGAATTTAATAAATAATTATTATTCATTTCTATTAGAATTACAACTAAAGTCCCATGATGATAGGTGATTGAAAAACATCTATAACTTTCAAACGGATATCATATTTTGAATCCAAAACATGCATCACATTCTATGCTTCACATACTAGGATTAAAAAGAAAAATTAAATTTCATGAAGTTTTGACCGTTAAGGTGTAGACAGACGAAGTTTTATATTTTCTAAAAAGTTGTAATTAAAAATTCATAATTAATTATTTACTTGGAAAAAATTACAAAAATATGCATCACATCCAGACATGAGTCCTCTACTTATATAAAAAATTAAAAAACTATTATCATTTTATTATGGTTAGGGTGCATAACCTACTTCTTATTTTTTCCTAAAATTTAAGTACTACTGCATTGAAATTTCAAATTGTCACCAAATAGATTTTATTTATTTTAAATAAACCTAGTATTTTAGAAACTACATTCAATTTTCTACAAATTCTATTCTTACATATTTTTGAAATAATATAGATAACTTATTCAAATATTTACGTCAAGTTTCCTAACACTGATTTTTCTGAATTTTTTGCCACTTAAGGGCCTATTTTTTGCACGATGATCCTGCACATACCCTCAAAATATTCTATAAATGGAAGGATTATTCTTCATCTTAGCATCTACAATCTCATGCAAAGTCACTCTAGATTCAATTGAGAACTGATTTTGTCCACTTCACTCCATCTTCAAGGCATTGGATAATTTGAGTTTTAGCAAGGATTGGGAAAGGGTCACTTTGCACAAGTGACACCAATCCAATATGGAATAGGCATAGATCATGCTTGCTTCTCTCATGTTTCTTTTATTAGTTTTCTTATAAGGCATAATGTATTATTTCATAAGAGTACTTGTAGATATGCATGGCTTTAAACTAACACATGGATAATATGTGTTTGAGGTTTAAGATTTGTGCAGATTTGAAGGGTGCTCATAGAAAGACATGGAATGTTGTTTGAAAGAGGGTGAAAAGGTAAACAAGCTCTAGAATTTTTTCAATCAGGTTGACCTCCCCAGCGTTTGGAGTAAGGTTACAAAAGTCTTGATGAGCTATGCAATGCTTGAGGCCGATTCCATCACTTTCAACTAATTTTTTTCTAATGCTTAACCATATCCATTATAATTTAAATATGAACTTTTCCTTTTGGATTTTTTCATCTATTGATCAATTTGTCAAAAAAATTTAGGGTAAAAGAAAGAATTTACCTATTCACCAAGGTCTTATCTTTTGTCTCTGTCATAACTAGAACACTTTGATACGCACCCCTACCACTATTAAAAAGAATAACTTGGTCATTCATGACCCAACTAAACGCCCTACAAGCCCTAGTCCCTTCATTACCATGGATGAAACCCCACCCACTACTCATCATATTAGCCATGCCCTTGGTAAAACCCTTAATAATGAGGAAAACCCTCTCGATCCCATTAAATGTGTTCCCCTATTGAAGCCTACTCCTATTTCTACTCTTGGATAAGATAATTTGAATGATGAGTCATAGAATCCCACCCTTTCCAATTCCCCCATGCACTCCCCTATTCATGTCGAGGGTTCTGATGTCCCAAAAACCCCTTGTATTCCCATAATTATTGCATCAATTTAGAGGGGACCCATGCTACTCCCAAGGTGGGCTTTGAAAATCATGCCCCCAATGACATCCTTCACAATAAAATCAGTGAAATTTCAAATATGCTTAATGTCTAGAACAACATCATAAAGTTGTTCCTAGGTCAACTTGTTACTACCAAAGAGAGAATCCAATTTCTATAAAAAAAGGTGTTACAATAGTAGGTCCCATGGTCACGGGAGGTAGAAGATAGTGGCCATTGGGATATCATAGCCTCCCTGGCTAAGTTGTTTTGAGAATTAGGAAAATTGTGATAATGAGTTGGAAGAGTTGAGAGTTATTGTTGGCACAAAGGAGGATTAAAAAATATTTACAAATAGATATTGCTTATATTCATAGGAACCTAGAAAAATCTATGCAGTGCTTCAAGGTTATTACTGATTACAATAAGGAGGCTGTGAGGAACACTTTTATCACTATTCATATCTTTTAGCAAGAGATAAGAAAAATCCATGGCAAACAAATGGCTGAGGAATTTCATGATGACAGTCAATCATAGAAGAAAGGTAAGGTGGTGGATAGATTGAATTTGGATACCACGGTGGACACTCAGGCTATTAAGAAAGGTTGCATATCTTTATAGGAGAAGCTCCACTTCTTGGTTTAGAAGTTGAAGGCTATGAGGGGTCTCAAGTTCCTGGGAGACCTATAAGTGTTTTGTGGTTTTGTGTTGGTCTATGGTTTGTGTGTTGTATTTGTTTTTTTTTGCTGGTTAGAATATTTAAATTTTAAGTTTTTTCTTTAGTTTTTTGGGCACTTCACTTCTCATGAGCCCCTTGTTTCCCTTAATGATTATTTTTTAATGGGTACTAGCCCTTCTAGTTTTAATTTGTTAAAAATATTTAACCCAATAACCTTCCTTCCCAATCTCATTTTCTTATTACTAGGAGAATCCATAAAGACACCTTCAGATCCATCATGCAACCTCGAATCTTTAGCAGGTATGGAAAAATTAGAAGAAAATTTTCCCATACAATATTCCCTCTACACCTCCATGCAAGAAGAAGAAGAAGAATTCTCTAAAATATGAGGCAAATGTTCATTTTTCCTCTAGACAAATTATTGATCCTTATTGGCCAAATAAGCAGAAGTGACATGTCCCACTTTCTAACAAGCATTTAAAATAATAGGAGAGATTTCAAATTCCATTTTATAAACCCATGTACCATACTTGGAAGATAACATACAAAGACTTGGAAGCACCTTGTTCCTCTCCACAAACATGCACAATATGGAAAACACCAAATGCTTCATTGATTTGGTAATATAGTTAGTTGCACAAAAAGTACTTTATGGATATCAAGTTTGAATAGATTCCCATGGTAGAAAATAAAGTTGCAGATGCTATGGCGACGATTGCTTCTCTCTTACAATCGCCAAAGAAGTGAGGTTGTTATGGGTTTATTGTAGAACAAGTGTCTAATCTTGCTTATGATAATCTAGAATCTCAAACGATATGCCAATTAGTTGACATTGAATCCTCAATTTATGGAAAGACCTATTCATGTGGAGGGTTCTGATGTCCCAAACACACCCTATATTCCCCTAATTATTGTATAAATTTGGAGGGGACCCATGCTACTCCTAGGGTGGGCTTTGAAAATCGTGCCCCCAAAGACCCCCTTCACAATAAAATCAATGAAATTTAAAATATGGTTAATTTCTAGAACAACATCATAAAGTGCTTCCTGGGTTAGCTTGTTACTGCCAAAGAGAGAATCCAATTTCTAGAAAAAAAAAAGGTGTTGCAGTAGTAGGTTCCATGGTCAGGGGAGGTAGAAGATAGTGGCCATTGGGATATGATAATCTCCTCAGCTAAGTCTTTTGAGAATTGGGCCAATTGTGATAACGAGTTGGAAGAGTTGAGAGTTATTGTTGGCACAAAGGAGGATAAAAAATATTTACAAATAGAGATTTATTATATTCATAGGAACTTAGAAAAATCCATGTAGTGATTCAAAGTTATTACTGATTACAATAAGGAGGCTGTGAGGAACACCTTTCTCTCTATTTAAATATTTTAGCAAGAGATAAGGAAAATCCATGGCAAAAAAAATGGCTGAGGAAGTTCATGGTGATAGTCAATCATAGAAGAAAGGTAAGGTGCTAGATAGCTTGACTTTGGACACCACAGTGGACACTTAGGATATTAAGAAAGGCCACATATGTTTTGAGGAGAAGCTCAATTTCTTGGCTCAGAAGTGGAAGGCTATGAGTGGTCTCAAGTTTTTGGGAGACTTGTACATGTTTTGTATTTTTGTGTTGGTCTATGGTGTCTATGTTGTCTTTTTTTCATTTTTCTCATTAGACTATTTAAGTTTTAAGTTTTTTCTTTAGTTTTTTGGGTAGTTCACTTCTCATGAGCCCCTCATTTTCCTTAATGGCTATTTTGTAATGGGTACTAGACCTTGCAGTCTTAATCTGTTAAAAATATTTAACCCAATAACCTTCTTTCCCAATATCATTTTCTTATTACTAGGAGAATCCATTAAGACACCTTCAGAACCATCATGCATCCTCAAATCTTTAGTAGGTATGGAAAAATTAGAAGAAAATTTTCCCATACAATACTCCCTCTACACCTCCATGCAAGAAGAAGAAGAATTCTATAAAATATAAGGCAAATGTTAATTTTTCCTCTAGACAAATTGTTGATTCTTATTGACTAAATAAGTAGAAGTGACATGTCCCACTTTCTAACAAGAATTTAAAATAATAGGAGAGATTTGAAATTCAATTTTATAAACCCATGTACCATACTTGGAAGATAACATACAAAGAGTTGGAAAAACCTTCTTCCTCTCCACAAACATGCACAATATGGAAAACACTGAATGCTTCATTGATTTGGTAATAGAGTCAGTTGGACAAAATTTTCCAAAAGAATTGACAATGATCATAAAAATATTTTCATTAAAAAATTCTAAATGAAATCCTAGCAAACAAACCCATTAACCAAGGGACTTCACTAAGAATCCTTATGCAATACTCCATATCAAAATATGAAAAAGAAAACAAATTTTCCACATAGCAATTACGTTATCCTAGCCCCTTAGAATACAAAGCCTAAGAGCCCAACTTTTGAAAGAGACAATATTGGAATGTTTACCACTAAATCTCCCAACCAAGGAGCTTGAGATACAATCCAACAAATCATCATGCATATAATCAAGAACATCTATTTCAGTTTGCTTAGCATAGAGATCCTCCAAAATCATAGGTTTGGGAGTAAGAACATTCACCATAGGTGGGAGAGAAAAATACACGGGAGAATCAACCAACATCTCATAGTGTGAAGAAGAAACTACCACCCCAAGAGCATCTCTACCAATGTAGAGAAAACTACTAATTCTCTCCAACCATAGATTAGGGGACATAGGAGCAACATAAGTGGAAGTATCCTCCACTTCATTAATACTTTGTATCAAGCAATATCATTGAATAGGAAACCGATGCATAAGGAATCCATTATGTAGCTAAGAAAAAGGAGGATGAGTCTCCTCCACATTCTTCCTATTAGCCTCACACCCCCACAACTATCTATGATCCTATAAAGGAATATCAAGAAGGAACTCATCTTCCTCAATAGCCAGATGATACTCTAAACTAGATAGGTCCAAGCCAGATCCATCACAAGATAAAGGGGAAATTTTTGCCATGAGTGTATGTAGATTCTCATTAGAAACATCAACATTTTCCATTTCCCTACCCTCCTAAGCGTGGAAATTGACCTCTTCAGCTCCCACATTATAGCTATCATAGCGGGTAACCCAATCTTCACTATAAGAAGTGCCTTCATCCAAGCCATATTCATCCCCTATGTCATACTCCTCCCAAACAACTTCTCCATATGTTGCAACATCAGCTATAAATCTGTCATTGCACCCATGAGAGGAGCCTACTAGGGTTTGAGCTTAGGTTCTCTACATTGCATAATGTTTTTAGCAAGAGTGTTAATTCCAACCTCTTGGTATATTATCTAAGTTCAAGTATAGGTAAGTGGCGTCACCTCACTTCACAACATGCTTAAAATATATAACCACTTAACTGAGAATAAAAAATCCACCCTCAAATTAATATACCTCAAAAAAACATATAATTTTTTTTCATGCTTAAATATCAATTCAAGGATCACTAGGCTACTAGAAAAAGGAAAATAAAATATTGAACTAGTAAATGCTTCCAATTCAGAAGATGACTAAAATTTCCAAGGGAAGAACATACATATCTATCCTTCAACAATGTAAATTAGAAGAAAATGTAGGTCCATAATAATAATAAGGTACAATAAGTGAGAATGAATATGATAAAAATGAAGAAATAAAGATATATGGTCTAATAAAATATTCTTTTACCATCAAGATCACATAAGGTGAGAGAAGAGATGTAATACACAACATTATTGCACAAACAAATTAAAAAATTTTTTTTATCAAATATTAATAAATGCGTGATAAATGTTATGGAGTGAAATATTAAAAATTGATCCTTAAAAAATATGTAGTGTTATTAGTTTACATGATTAGAGGCTTGAGAAAAATAGAAATGAAATAGTAAAAACATAAATATATAATAAAAATGGGACAATAGCAAGTGGGCCAAAGTTAACAAAATTTGAAATAAATCATAAATAAAATAGAAGTAATAAAATAGCGATAGAAAAACTTATACATATAGTACAAATTTTAACCTATAATACATAGTATAAACATAATAGAAACATTATTGGACTTTCATGGAAAGAAATAAACTATAGGAATTGGTGGCCGCAATGTGTAGCAATCATGAAAAACTCTACAAGAGATTGTTGAGTACAACAAAGAGATGGTGAAGAATACTACTTTGAACATCGAGGTGTTTGAGAAAGAACTCAGGAACAACCAATGTAAGAAGGCTAGGGATGATCTTTTAGAGGGTGCTAGCTCAAAGAAGGAGGGTAAGAAAAGTGGATAGTTCTACCATGCCCCCTATCAAGGATGGTGATACCATGAATCAAAAACCTCTTTCTTTGGAAAAATGTAATCCTTGGCAAACAAATGGTAGGAGATCAACTGCCTTAGGTGGTTGGGGGGCTAGTAGTTGCTCTAGTTTCTTGTTGGTATCTTTATATTTAAACGTATTTATTTTCTATTGGTTTGTCTTTTTGGATATTTTAGTTTTTAGTTTTTGGATGTCTCACTTTTCATGAGCTCCCATGTGTGGCCTTCATGGCCATTTTATAATGGGTATAAGACCATCTTATCTTTATCATAATCAAAAAATTGCATATTAGAAGGAAATGTCATAAAAAATATTTTCATCACCTTTGGACAAAGTGAAAAAAATGATTACCCTAAAAATAAAAATCAGTGGAAAAATAAAAGATAAACATTACAAAATATAGCTTGAAAATTAGCCTTCGAATAATTTCTAACTAGTTGAATAAATCCTACAATATGATGGATATTAAATATAAAACTAATGAAGAAGTATGATTACAAGGAAGAAGACCTTTCAAACCTAGACTATGAAATAAAAATATGTGGGACCAACTAGTCCCTACAAACAACCTAGATAGGATAAATTGCTCTATAAGTGACAATATAAGAAAGAAAAATACCATAAAAATAAAAGCATTATGCAAGTACAAAATATGGAAATGATAAAATTTTGGAGAAAATTTTGAAGCAAATATCAAAAACACCTCAAATAAGCATAGAAATATCATTCCCACAATACAACAAAATAAAACATAGAAACATTTAAAATAAAATAAAACATCAAAGATGAGATGCAATGTTGTTTAGTATGATGAAAGTGCTCTTCTACAAAACACATCCAAGGACCTTAAAAATTTGCAAAATATCCCTAGAAATGTCATGGAAAAGAAAATATTAGATTGGGACAAGGATCCCAGAAGCCATTCCAAAATATACAATATAGAATGTATGATAAAATTATATGAAAACTACATACAAATAGAATTTTTTAAAATTTAACTTGCAAATGTAATTGACAAAAGAGAGAATAAAATAATAGAAGAAACAAACATGTATCTCAACCTAATCAGTCCATTTTATTCATTGGATGTGATAAATATGAGATAAATAAAGAGTTTGTATGGACTATTGGTTTCTTTGAGATATTCAATACACTTGTAGAATTTACTCAAAGTTTTAGGTGTGGTAATTGTTGATGGGTGTTTTTACACACTTTCTCAACACAGGTAGTGTGTGGGTGCACTACCTCTCTTGAAAGGAGACTTCCAACAACAAGTTGTTGAAAATCACCCCAAGGTCTCTCAGGTGTCAGGTCATGAATTGCATGGAATTCCTCAGTTGATGTTTGATGTAATTTTTCTGGTAATCATAGGGTAGACTTACATAGCTAGATGGAAGGTGGATCTTAAAATATGGAGTTTATGATATAGGAGTTAAGGTGCACTTTGCTATAGGTTTGAACAAAAATCTAAAACTTCAATGTTTTCCTTAAGTTTTGGCTATACAATGTGCAATGAACCTTAGCACAAGCTATTTCTAAAAAAGGGAAAAAAAACAAGGAAGAGGGAAGGTTCTTGGATATGCCACTAACGGTGAATAGTGATCATGGAGGTTCTATTATGGACATCTTCCTTCAAACAATATTCCACTTAACCAGGAAACCTACAGTATCATGAAATTTGTGCTATCTTCAAAGGTGTGCAGATATTTTACCATTCATCCACCATATACATGCATGAATAAAGATAAAAGTTTAAAAAGAAGCTTCAATTTTTAGCCCATACTAACTTTACAAGACCATTTACCAGCAACAAATAGCAAAAACTATGGGCTGGAAGGCATCAACACAATAAAAATTTCTACAATCAGAGAACAACATTACCAAAATATATCTAAGCAATTTAAGGATAACTAGAACAACAATATAAATCTAAATAAAGCATCTAACAATGAGAGATTGAATCATGAAACATGTTGAGAACTCAGAAAATGCACCAAGTCAATGCATTTTCATTAGAAATTTCTGCAGCATGTCTTTACAATAACTCAACTCTCTCTTGAAAATGAGAGGAGAGCCCCTATATATAGTGCCAAAAAAGTAGAATGAATGGCCAAGATTTAATCTCACTGTGTGGCCAAGATTCACTACAAACTAGGGTTCTACCTACCCTCCCAATATATTACAATTTAAAATACAATTTTGTCCTTGTCCCTATTTTGTCCTCTAGTGACAGCATTGTAGCATTTTGTCTTTTTGTTGATTTCCCCTTTTGTTGTAGCTACTCCTTTAGAATCTCTTCACTAACAATAGGGTTTCCTTCCTACTTCTTCAAAGCTGAATACTCCATGAACTTCAAGATTACTGGTTGGAGTTTGTCAACCTCTATGATTTCAGACCGCAACACTTGATAGCTCCACTCTTTGGATTGCTTGGCGAGATTTTCCAAATCCTCTTCATACTTGGTAGTGTGGTTTCGGAACAACTCTGATTGGGTGAAGGCTCAAGCTGCAAAATTCATGAAGTCTATGGTTATTTCATCTAACATCCCATCTTCCATCTTTTTCTAGAAATGAGGCCTTACTTTATCTGGGTCCATTTGCACAATGGGCATCTCATAGTTTGTCATTAACTTCAAGTATCGGACGCAATCTACCCTAATCTCTTTGAACCACTCAATATTTGGATCCACGTTATCAATCACCTACTCCAATCTTTCTTTTCTATTCTCAAAGTCCTATTTCCATACATCCATCAGCCAGTGATCGTCCTTCTTGAGTGCGAGCTCCTTTTCCCATGTCATGCTTGGCAGCTTGAGAATATCCTCGATCTTTGGATAGGTGGACTCGTATCTTGCTGGGAAATTAGAGCAGATCCTTCTTGTGCTCTTGAGAGATTGTTGTAAGTCTAGGAACTTGTTGGCTGTTTGGATAGCCCGGTTGATGCCCATATTTCTAACATCTAGAACCTATAAAATCCAACTTTTTATAGTTCTATCCAAATTATTTATCTTTTCCAACTTATCAATTTTCTCCTTGGACAACAGTTGTGGTGGAGCCATGGATGGGGTAGGCATTTCTTTAGTTGAAGACCATCACTGGATGTAGGCTGTCAGATCAACTACCTATGCTTTAAGCTCATCCTTTGAAACTTTATCCTGCTGTATTAAATGCACTACTGTGGCAATAGACTCATCGAGGTGTTCCACCTTCTACTCCCTTGTACCTATTCCTAAGTCAATGGTAAAGATATTATAGCTTACTCCTTCATTTCCCACCACTAGTGTGGATATTTGTACAATTTGGGATCCAAAATCGTCCATCGTTACCTTGGATTTTATCTTGGGCTTCTTCTCTTTCTTGGTTGTGATCTACACTTGGGCTAAGATAGCCACCAGTCTTGCTCTTGGATCCTTTGGGGTATGAGTTTTCTTTTCCAGTTGCCTCTCCAGCCATTTAGGCATAGTAGATTTTCCCTTGGGAAATTCACGATCACCCTCCCCTCCTTTGTTTGGATCTCTATTTGTTTACCTACAGGAGCCCTTTCTTCCATTTTAGTGTTTCCTTCTTCCTCATCAGAGTCTTGGATGAACACAAGGTGCTTGATGGGAGGCTTACTAGGCAATTGCTCCCAAGGACTTTCTTCTTTCTCAATTTCCCTCCCTTTCCTTTCTTCGTCTTGTTCATCCTTGTACACCTGCCGTTCGGGCTGTCCAATTTCGAGGCCTTTGTCAGCTTGAGCTCACCCTCAGGCTTGTCCTCTTATACATTTTCTTCTTCCTTTTGAAGAGGTGATACATCCTATTGATGTTCCCCCATAGGGAGTTCCACATTTTCTACTGCCTTGTCACCTTCTTGCCTTTCTTCTCTGGGAGGTGACCTTTTCGTCTCTTCTTCATCATCCTTCAATTGTCGAGCCATTTCCTCCTCGAAATCATCATCAAATGTAATAACCTTGCCACTGATGCCTTCTTCTTCATCTCCACTTTCGGAAGACCCTGTTTCTTCTTCTTCACGAACCACAGTGTCAATTTTCCAGTGTTCATACTCTGGGTGTTCATGGTACTCATCGGCTTCTTCCTTGACTACTTTTGAAGCTTCCATCTCCCACTTTTCCCATTCTTCAAAAATTAGCATTGTCGCCTCCATTCCTAGTGGTCATTTCGGAGGTTGCGAGGGTGAAGCACTGGCGAGGACCTGCACTAAGGTAACTTGGATGGTGGGATCCAAAAATATCTAAGAAATTTTAGAGGGGACATTTTGCATGTGCCTTGAGAAAGCCTCTAGCAATGTGAGTGTGGGAATTGATATTGTTGTTGCTGCTAGTGGAAGTGATGTAGTGGGAGACATGGAGGTGGAGGAAAGCAGAGAAGTTGCAGAAGAGGAGTCAACCATTATTATGGGTCCAATTGGCAGAGAAGAGGCGAGATGGATTGAGATGTCCACCATAGGTGGGGATGTGGCAACCCATAACTTGGGAAATGGATGGAAGGGTAGCGAAAATAGGGAGAGCTGGAGGAGGTTTTGGCTGATCTATCTTTCTTTCCTCGCCTCTTGAAGGGGATGCTCTAGAATCATTGGTTTCCCTATGACACTTCCTGTCCATTTGGGCCTCTTCGAGGGTGAACCTTGCGAATCCTTTCTTGAATAAACCTTTGGATTTGGTGACTTTTCTTCTTCAATCTGTTTCCTCTTCTTCGATCTTGTGAGCAGAGGAGATTTAGATGTCCCTCCTATTGAAGTTGTAGCAACAACATCTTTTGTAGCACTAGGCTCACTCTTGAGCCCCTCATATGTTAGGACAACCCCTTGTTGCTTCAATCTAGCTACTTGTCCATTAACCCATTCTTTGGTACGAGCCATGATTGGTTGGTTTATAATATCGAGGTCATCAACCTCCTGCTCATCCCAATCTATTGCTAGCAGTGGCAAGTTAGCAACTGTGTTACACCTGGGGTCCATTACGGTGCTATCATCTTCTTCAACTTGATTCGGTATAGGAAATAGTTGCACTCTTCTTACGAATACGCAATCATTCACATGTAATTCCTTGCACACACCTCCTTGCCATCATGGAAATCTGCCTAGAAATATTCAATGTGATGCAAGTGAGCATACCCTGGTCCTAATTCCTTCCTTACATGCCCATATGGGTCCATCTGTGGGTGAGCAATGTGTAAACGTAAATGGTATTCTGCTAATTCCTTCTCAAAATTCCCAGCACACTGGGAGGTTTGCAATTTGTACATCCCTTGAGCATAAGCTAAGGGATAAGGGATCCCTTCCAAGTGCTTACCACTGAGGACTGAATGCACATGCTACAGCTGCCAGGAAAGCTCTAACAATATAATCAGGTCATTGGGGTACCGAGGAAGCTTATTCATCCTTTCAGTGAAACCCTAGGAACGAATATATGTAAACTTGGGGTACTAAATAAACAAGAAGGAGCACTGTGAGAGACCCTCCTCTCAAAATCACCTCCAAGCAATCTGATGATGTGGCCGATGAAGGCATTATTCACCCTGCAATACTCCTTCTTGAAGTTCCTGAATTGGAGCTGGGGATATCTGTCATAGACCTTCAATCTTCAACTTGGTTCCTCATTGGGTGCCACAAACAATCCACTACATTTCCTCTACTTGGCCAGTGAGTACACAAGATAGGAGGTCATATAGAACTTGAAGGTATTCTTTATATTCATGAATTACTTGTGGAAGCAGTCGCTTATTATGCCTCCCTAGTAGAATGAGGCTTTTGTGGTGACATCTTCGTGCCCACAGATAATCTGCTCTATGAAATACACCATCCATTCCTAAAAATATGTAGTAGTGGGGAGGCCCATCACCTTGCTCAACATGGTGACCAAGTCATGGTAGTCCTCATGGAAGTCATTGTGGAAGAGCTCTTGAGGAACCTTTGTAGCACTTCCCCTTTTCTCTTTAAGCTAGTACTGATTTATTAGCTTCTTGCAGCCCATCGAGTCCTCATCCCACATTGATTTAGATTTTTATATAGTGGACATCTCCATTTCCCCAAAGGTGGGGATGTGAAAAGTTTTTGTAATTTCCTCACTTGACATGTCAGTAAGGATGTTTCCATCTCGGTCAACAATTGTTTGTGTCTATGGCTGATATGCCTGGCAGTAAGCCATGGCCAATTCAGGGGCTATGAGGGATGGAGGGAATCCTATAGCTTTAGCAATCCCACTTTGTCTGATGAGCCTTGCATTTTTGGTCTTCAGGTGGATTCTGACCCTTTATTGAACTCATCAATATCGACATGGCCGATATTGGTATCTATAATTTCTTTCTAGTCTGTGATGATTTTTGAATGTAGAGGCTGTCCCTAGAACTAGTACTTCATCTAATCTTTGTCTTCCTTTCCACAAGGAGCCTTGCTTTCCTTTTTCCCTTTGTATTTTTCTACAGCTACCCCTGAGGGTCCTACACCTGATTCCATATATTTTGCAAACAAAGGCATAATGAGCATAACCAATCATGAAAGCATGATCATTAGTGAAAAATCTTGTGGATGAAATCCAATTAGACAACTTACCATTTATGAAATCAAACTTTTACTTCTAGATGTCGTTAGTAATCTATGGGAGGGATTTTGGACAATTTAGGTAAGGAGGGCCAGACTTCCCTAGCAAAAATGTTGTTTTGAAGGGTGAACATGGTAGGGCAATCGGTGTGATTTTTCTCGACTTTAGATTTTATTGGTTTACAAGGTCAATGCAGCAGAACGCTGAATTTGAGCACATGGGTCGAGATTGGTTTTCAAATTTGAGGTCATTTGGATCACTTTTGGGGTGCCCAAAGATACAAAGTCGGAAAGCTGTCAGGGCTTCACCGTTTGGAGCAGCCAGAAAGGAACGGAGTTCTGGGGTCAGAATTCTGAGATTCGGGACCTGAGAGGCTAAAGGATGGTCAATGTTTCTTCTTACTTTAAGGGGCTCAAGCCTAAAGGGGTGGGAACCCGTCAGGGTTTCACCATTTGAAAATGGCAAGGGTGGCATGAAAATATGGCAGGAGCAGCCTAGTGGACCGGGCCTGGCGTTGAGCTTGGCCGCTAGGTTTTCTCTTAAGTTTCTTTTGGTGATTCGGAAGGCGGCTCCTGGAGGTCAGAAAGATGGACCTTCTTTTCCCTTGTACACAAACTGAGATGGGAGAAAATCCCGGTGGATAGGGCCCAGTGAAGGAAAAGACGTCAAATTTCATTGTTACTATAAGAATTGGCTATGAAGGTAGCCACCCAAGATCTAGAGGCCTAATAGAAAGCACAAGCATAAGAGAGATAAAACAAAGACGACAAGAATAAACTATATTCTTATCAATGAATGCAAAAATGATGAGCAATACAAAAGTACATAGGAGACCCCTTGGTTATATAGCCAAGGTGAGAACATAGAAGGGCATAAGATTATGAAAAGTGTCATAATCTTATGACATGCGATAATTGTGAAAAGCTATCACTGCACCTAAAGTAGAAAAATGACAATGTGATAATCACCACAAAAGGTGGATCACCCACAAAAGGTGGAGAGATAATCACATGATGTGTCCACAAAAGGTGGAGAGATAATCACATGATGTGTCCACAAAAGGTGGAAGTGATAAAGTAATGACATGTCAAGTCCATCAAAAGTGGAAATTCTCCAACTACCTCCTATGTGGTCCCTAAGTAAACTTAACTAAGGTGTAATTATGACCTAAGACAAGGTACAACACTTTTAATTACACCAAAACCCCCCCTTAAGTGCAACTTAGGGAGAATGTACACAAAAGAAAATAATGCAAGATGGGTCCTGACAACTAGGCCATGTTAGGTACCCATATACGAATGCAATGCAATCTCTCATAAAGCGGAGAAAAGGAGAAAACCACATGGGAAAAAACTCCCCCCCAAAAGAGATATGAAACAAAACAAAAAACATGCTCTAGGAAGGATAAAACCTTGAGTGAGGAAAAAGTCCCCCCATAAGAGAGAATGAAGATAGTCCATGCAACCCCCCCTCAATGGAGAGTCACTACTCAAATGTCACAATGCCAAGAGTCCCCAAATCTTAGCTGAAGAAGGAGACAAAGAAGAACAATGTGAGGAATGATGTAGAGTGGAACAAGAATGATGATGAGTCCTCCAAATGTTGTTCCAAAATAAATGCCAAACTATGCAAAGCACTGATAGAAAGAGTCAGGTACAACTACAGAAGATGCCACTAAACTGGTGAATGAGTTGAATTTGTCAACTCAAGAGTAACTGCAAAATCTGTCGATGAAGAATAGTAGATGAACCCACATTACAACAAGAATAAGGTCAAAACCAAGAACACAACTACGTGAGAATCAACTGAATGCCCATCAATAGAAAATTGGTACAATCTATGTCTCACTAGAGCCATGCAAAAATTGTACAATCCAAGTCTCACTAGAGCCATGCACCAAATCTCTAGATGTAGAAGCAAACTTCTAAAGACAGGTAGAGTGCTTCCAAAATAAGAATTTCTATATGGTGTTTAGTCCATCTCACCGAAATGCATGGGTAACCAGCTGCTGCATACGCTGAGTATATAGGAACTCACACTAGATACATAGATCAATCCAAAGAAGCATACAGTATGATAGAGTACATTGAAATAGAAGGATTGTGGCACTTTATTTTAGGGCAATTACAACATTACATAAAGGAGAACTACAATCAACATGATGCAAAACTGGAAATGTTGATGAAGAAGCCAACCAAAAGAAACCCAAAGCTAAAGACCGTGAAGAAAGCCCTCTAGGTGGATGTCGGTAGGAGCAACTGACCCCTATTGACTACTGGTTGAAGGAGAAAATGGTCCAAGACAAGGCTCGATCGGGACGCAAAATTATTTCTCCAGGTTTGCTTATTAATGCATGATTTGTTTTTTAAAAAAACTTAATTAAAAGTTTAATTTAAAAACATTATTGATTAAGAAAAAAACTTTATTATTAAAATAATAAAGAATTTTTATTTTTTTATGAAAAAACTTTATTAAAAACATAATAAAGAAAAATATATATTATTTTTTAATTTTGAAAAAAATATTAAATATTAATAAAGAAAAACATAATTTTTATTTATTTTTTAATTAAAAACTTCAACAAAAATTATTAAAGAAAAATTCATTAAAAGTTTTTATTTTTAAAAAAACTTAAAAAAAAACATAATAAAAAAAGTTTTATTTAAAAAACTTTTAAAAAATAAAAAACTGTCGACTGGTGGGGACGACAAGGACACCACCCCCTACAATGGCTAGTGGTCGTACAGGTGGTGGACGGCCCTGCCGCTGCCACCGATGATAGGCCTACCGTCTCCAGGTTTGCAAAATCCTTTTTTTTAATTATTTAAAAAAAAATAAAATTATGTTAAATAAAAACTTTTAAAAAACTGCTAATTTTAAATAAATTTTTGAAAAATAATTCATTGAAAATAAAAAATAATTTATTTTATTTTTTAATTGAAAAATCGTACCTGCGCAGGTAGGGCCGTGCGACCCACCTGCTAAATTTTTTTGCCTCCGAGAGCAACTTGTCCAAATTCGACGATTTGACAGTCAATTTAGGGGTTTTTGGCCCTTCTGGATGCAATGGCGATGTCCTTTTCAGCTGAAAATGCTTCAAAGTGGTAGCTAGCTTCTGGATCTGGCAAGCACCTTCAATCTTCAACACTTTCCATATTTGGCCTCCAATGTCCAACTGAGATGAAACAAAAGAAAATCTGACTATCTCAGACACTCCAAAGGCAATGGTGAGCTCGGATCTCATGCAACAAGCTCCCAGAATGCACCTGCAGTACAAGGCCAAAAATGAAACCCTCGAAGAATCTCTCTAAAATGACAATCCAAAGGCACTCCAATAGCTCTGATACCATGTAAGAATTGGCTATGAAGTTAGCCATCCAAGATCTAGAGGCCTAATAGAAAGCACAAGCATAAGAGAGATAGAACAAACATGACAAGAATAAACTTTATTCTTATCAATGAATGCAAAAATGATGAGCAGTACAAAAGTACATAGGAGACCCCTTAGTTATATAGCCAAGGTGAGAACATAGAAGGGCATAAGATTATGACAAGTGTCGTAATCTTATGACATGCGACAATTGTGAAAAGCTATCACTCCACCTAAAGTGGAAAAGTGATAATGTGATAATCACCACAAAAGGTGGATCACCCACAAAAGGTGGAGAGATAATCACATGATGCATCCACAAAAGGTGGAAGTGATAAAGTAATGACATGTCAAGTCCAACAAAAGTGGAAATTCTCCAACTACCTCCTATGTGATCCCTAAGTAAACTTAACTAAGGTGTAATTATGACCTAAGACAAGGTACAACACTTTTAATTACACTAACAATTACTAGGTCTCCATGACAAATGGCATCTCGGGACCTAGGAGACAGAAAGATGTTGCTAGATGGTCGTTTGAAATGACAAAGACACTAGGGAAATCTACAGACAAAACTCCACTAACCAGGGCTTGGGGACATGAGCGAACAATTGATTTATGAGTTTAACCCTGAACAACAAAAGGCGAAGTGGGTCCCAGAGCTCGGGTGGATGGGGTTGCCCCGCCGTTTGGAATAGTAGAAATGACGCGAATTCCTGGGGACAAAGTCTTGCAGGAGCAGGTCTGGGAAGTCAAAATGGATGTCGAATTCAAGTTTTAAGTGTCATAGTGATGTGCTGACGGAGGTCTGGGATTGCAGGCCTGGGAGGCAATCCCGCCGCTTGGTCAGATTGTTCTCCATTTGCTATGTTTTTATGACAACGAGTTGGCGCAAGCCCAAAGGGCATGAATGCCCTACATGAAGAATAGTAGCGACAAGGTCTAGTTCCAAATTGATCTTAGAAGATGTTTTTGGAGGTTTCTTAGAATTTGAACACATGGTTTTTTTAGATGTTGTCATGTTTTACCTAATTAAGGCATTTTAGTCCATGTTTGTTCATCTTTAAAGCACAAAATCATGAAAAAAACCTTACAGGAGAGTGGACGACAAACCCACCTCGAAAGTTTGGTGAAAGAAGTGGGCACGAGAGTGATGAGCGACGAAGGCACTAGGCTCCTCAGAAATCACCGTGAACTCCTCTGGAAAACCTAACAGATGAAAATGATAGGTCAAGCAAGATATTTATACCTGAATTAACATTTGATATGCCCATTTAATGCCTGTATAGATGACAGAGGATTGGTGGGTTCAAATATCAGACGGTGGTGGGAGGTTCGGGGTTCGAGGGCCGAAAAGACACGATCAGACAGTCACTTCAAAGTTCATTCTACAAATCACCAACAAAAGGAAACCTGGGGTCCAGAGGATGGAGTGTCAGTGCATGCTGGCTATTGAAGACGGTGAAGTCAACATGGAGTTCCAGGGACATAATTCTGGTGAGACTGGCCCAGGAGGCGAAAAACTAGTTGATTTTCATCATAAGTTAAATGGGATGGAAAAGAAGGGAACGAGTCCCAGGGTTCGGGAAGGTGGAAGCCTTCTGCCGTTTAAGACGATGAACACTCAGAGGAAACCTAGTAAGGGAAATCTGGCGAGGCGGGCTCGCCAGGCCCCAAGGTTGTTGACAAAAGAAAACTGCCAATGAAGCTCTCCAAGGCTCCAGGACTTAGCAAAATTGGAGGGGATTAAACATAGTCAACTTAAGATGAGACCTTGGAGGTACGCTGACCATCTAGAACACCAAAACGGGGCACACAAAATGAGGCGGCGATGAAACACCCTGACAAGGCGAAAGAAAAGAGGGTCCTCGTTCTGAACGGGGTGTGTGTGTTGAGGGCACAATAGCAATATGTCCTTGAGAGGGGTTCTCATACGAGGTGGTGGGCCTAGCTCGATTGGCTAAAGCATCATGTTGCAGGTAAGAGGTCATAAGGCCTATTCTCCACACTATCCCCATGGTATTGGAGGGCATGTCATGCCAGCGTCACCGATCATGTCCAGGTGCTCTGCAGTTTATCATAGGTGAAATTTTTTTATGAGGTGTAATGCAATTTCTCATAAAATTTTGGGAGGAATGTAAATGGTTGATATCATATATTTGATTATAGGTATAGGATGCATTACCTTTTTGGACAAGCACATGAGGAAGAAAAGTTAAATATATAAACATTTAACATGCATTACCTTTATAGTTTTAAACATATTTTTAGTTACAATTTATATTCATATAATAATTAAATATAAAAAAGATAAAAAAAGGGGTTCTCATACAATTTTGGGAGGAATTCAAATGGTTAATATTAGATATTTGATTATAGGTCTAGGATGCATTACCTTGTTGGACAAGCACATGAGGAAGAAACATTAAATATATAAACATTTAATATGCATTAAATTTATAGTTTTAAATATATTCTTAGTTACAATTTATATTTATATAATAATAAAATATTTTTATCAATGGTAGTTATTTAGAGTTTTACCACTAAAGAAACATTGACCATACAATTTACATTAACAATATGATTGTGGCATGGAACCTTGTCATGTTGCAATATATTTATATTTTTTTATATATGGAGAAGATCTTAACCTCTCATTTATTAGATATTCTAAAAATATTTGTATTTGTGAGATGTGAAAATAAATGGATATTTGAGATAGAGTTTATGTATACCACATACAAGAGTTACTTGAACCATTATATGAATTTTTACATAAGAAATAATAGTTTTATTTGTTCCAATAAGGAATTATAGAAACATTAATGAAGATATTTGATACAATAGCATTCACATTTAGAACTTTTCTATAGCTAATGATATTTTCCACTACTTATTTATTTACCTTTTCATGACACAAACATTTGAATTTTATGAAGAATTGTAATTTAATTCCAACACACCTTTTAACATACATTCATGCTGAGATAAGCTATCATACATAATTTTTAGTTCTAATTACTTTTCTACTACTTTACAAAAAATATTTTTCACATATTTAAATTCACTACATAATATATTTCATAAATTGTATAGATTTTATATCATTTCTCATTTAGTTAAAAATCTAACCATCCAAAAATTGTGTATGATTGACAAAATTTTACTATAATAAATTATTTTAAATATGTCTCCGATTGCTTATTTTATTTAAAATTATTAAACAAATTTATGTATAATAGTCTATTCAGCCAAAAAAGTTTGGCCTACCGTTTTGAAATAGGGTAGCACGTTGTTTTGAATGTATGTGGGATTGAAACATTACACCTATCGCCATTTTAATACAGTAATGTACAGTGTTTGGTATTGTTCAATATAAAGGAAAATTAATTAGTTTCAGTTGTACTAAAAAATAATTACTTATTTTGGTTATCCGTATACTTCACACATATTTTAGCGAGAATGTATAATAATTTGACATTATGCATTCATGCAACTGTACTGCTTCTGGCTTCATGCTCTTGTTGTGTGGTTTATTCAGCACTTACAATGCGCTTTCATGTGCTAGGTGAACTCAATATAATAAACTATCATATGTGGCTCTATTACAAGTTATGGAAGGCGGGGGAAGCCCGCTTTGGGTTTCGTGATTATTTGACTTGCTAGAGCAGGCAACAGGCAGTTTAGATGGGCCGGCTTAACCGGCACACTCTAAGGGTACAGTGCTTAGGGGGCCGAGCCCACAGCTCCTTTAAACCTTTTTAGTGTCCTTCCCCGTTTCTGTTCTGATGTCCACTTTGAACTATTTTATTTGCCGTTGCCTCTGTATCTGTTGTCCGGAAAAGTATTTAGTTTTTAATCCCACATGAGTTTGGGGAAAAGACAAACAGAAGAAGGTAGTTATAAAATGTAGAGTATTCGGAATGATCCAAACTACAACTTCATAACGTGAATTAAAACATAGCGAAAAACTGATTTTGAGAGCAGTATTTTAGTTTTTAACTTTTAAGATGGTAATAAATTAATATTAATTAATATTATTAAAAATAATTCAATTTTTTTTAAATTTAATTTTTTTAAAAAAAATTATTAGTAATATTTATTTATAATTGATATTTAATAATTATTAATTTGTAAAATATTTTAAAATAAAAATTATTAATTATTAAAAATGAAAGATTTAATTAAAACTTTTAATAATAAGTTAATTATTAAAAAATAATTTTAAATAGCAATTTTAATTATAATTAAAAGAATGATGCATCGATTGGTGAGGTGAAGGGAGATATTCCTATGGCGGAGGTTGGTGGTGGGGCTTCGTTTGGAGAGGGTTTGACAAAGATGGTTTTGTTCCAGTTAAACCTCGTAATCGTGGACGGGGCCAAAAGAGGCCTTTCCAGGATAGACAAGAAGGGGAGACTTTCAATAGATTTGAGGCTTTGGATGAGTTAATTCAAGAGGAAGGGTTCACAACTGACATGCAAATGGTGGATGGCTCTGGTTCTAAGGAGTTGGTTGAGGTACAGCCTTCGGTGATCCCTGGAGTGGACCAGCTTGGTGACCAGGATCCTCAGATGGTGTCTGGTCTAGGTCCTTCCGCTCTAGCTCTTGGTGCAGGGGATGGGGGGGTTGTTGATTCTGGTGGCCCCTCTGGTGCTGGTAAGGTCTACTCGAAAGTTTGGGATAGCCCTGATTTAGGTAAGTTTAAACCTTCTTCCTCTATTCTGGGTGTGCAGCAAAAATATTTTAAGAAAGGGATTCCTGAGAAATCAGTTAAGGTTGGTCGCGAAAAGGACCAAGAAAAGGTGAAGCTTGCTGGAGAGACATTGGTTGAGGCTGGTTCGGTGAAGACTATTGATGCTCACTTTTCCCAACCCCAAAGATGATAGTTCTTTCTTGGAGTGTGAGGGGTATGAATAGCATCCCTTGACAAAAGGCTATTTGAGATTTGATTCGCATTCATTCTTCGGATGTGATTTTCTTGCAGGAAACTAAGTTATCAGTGGATAGTATGTTAAGTGTGGCTCCTAAGATTTGGGGTCGTGGCCAATGTCAATGTGTGGGTGCTTTTGGTAATTCTGGTGGAGTGGCTTGTTTTTGGGATCCCTAAAAGGTTAGTCCAATTTGGTGGATCTCCTGTAAGAGTTCAATTTCTTGTGTTGCTTCTCATTTAGAGTCAGGGGAGAAAGTTATTTTCTCTAATATATATGCTCTGACTGATTTCCAAGGTAAAGCACAATTGTGGGATCATGTTAGACATGTGAGGTCTTTGGATCCTTACCTGCCTTGGATCCTGGCTGGTGATTTTAATGCTGTCATTTCTTTAGAAGAGAAGAGAGGAGGTAGTGCTCATTTGGAGCCTTCCTCTAGGCTCTTGCAGGATAATATGGCTCTTTTGAGGTTAGTTGATGTCAAACCAACTAATGGAGTCTTCACATGGAATAATAGGAGAACTGGAGATGCTGCTATTTCTGAAAGACTAGATAGATTTTTGGTGTCTAATTTTTGGATTGGGGATAGGTGGATGATTAGCTCTGAAATATTGGATTGTCGAGTCTCCGACCATTGGCCAATTAAGCTTGTGGTTGATGTGCCTCAACGATGTGCTAGATAGACTTTCAAGTTCCAACTCATGTGGCTCTGGGATGAGTCTCTTCATGATATGATTTTTGGCTGGTGGGATCTTGGGAAGCCAGCTTATGGCACTGCTATGTACTCATTCTCAAAGAGGTTACAGTAGGTCAAATACAAGTTGAAAAGATGGAATAGGCAACATTTTGGTAATTTGTTTCATGAAAAACAGAAGGCTCGGGATAACTTGGACTTAATCACCAAGCAGATTCGTGATCAACTAACAGAAGAGTTGAGTTTGTCAGAGATTGCTGCAACAAAAGAGGTAGAGGAATGGGAGTTAAGAGAAGAATTTTTTTGGAAACAAAAGTCTCGTATTGAATGGCTCCAGGCTGGTGATAAGAATACTTCTTTTTACAACTTAGTTAAAGATCGGAGGCAAGGTAATGTTATTTCTTCTCTTGTGTTTTATGATGGGGAAATTTTGTCCTCTTCTGCTTCTATCTCTGTGGAATGCATTCGATATTTCTCTTCATTATTTTCTGAGGATTCGCCTCCAACTAAGGAGGCTGAAACAAGGATTTTGAATTGTATCTCGCAGCTAGTGTCTAATGAAATTAATGAATCTTTGCTTTCTCCTATTACCTTGTTGGAGCTTGAGAATGTTGTATTCCAGATGAAGAAAGGTAAAGCACCGGGCTGATGGATTCCTTGTTGAATTCTTTCAGGAGTTTTGGGAGGTGGTTAAGTTGGACCTCTTAGAGGTTGTTAAGGAATCTTTCATGAATAAACAAATGTTGAAGTCTCTGAATGCAACATTTTTAGCTCTCATTCCAAAGAAGGAGGGGGCTAATTCTTTGGATCTTTTTCAGCCTATTGCATTATGTAATTTTGTTTATAAGATTATTACTAAGTTGATTGGTGAAAGGCTGAAACCTTGGCTTGGTGAGTTAATCTCTGAGGAGTAGGGAGGTTTTGTTGCTGGCAGACAGATCATGGATGGCATTGTGATTGCAGCTGAGACCATCCATTCTATGGAATCCTCAAAAGAAAAATCTATGTTTATCAAGCTGGACATGGCAAAAGCGTATGACCGCATTAAATGGAGCTTTCTATTCAAGATTCTTGGAGCTTTTGGCTTTGCTAGTGATTGGATTGAATGGGTTAGGAGTTGTGTTACTTCTTCCTCCTTCTCAGTGCTTCTCAATGGTGAGCAGGCACTGAGTTGTTTGGTGCTTCTAGAGGCCTCAGACAAGGAGATCCTTTGTCGCCATACTTATTCATCCTACTTGCGGAAGGATTGGGAAAGCTTAATCGTGTTCAGGTAGCAAGTGGCTTGATTCAGGGTTGGAATTGGGGAAATGATCTTCCCCCTCAGACTCATCTTCAGTTTGTTGATGATACTACCTTGATGGGTAGGGCAAGGGTTGAGGAGGCTTTGAACTGGTGCAATGTTTTGGACAGCTACTTGGCAGCCTCTAGGCAACACATTAATGAGGGGAAGTCTCTCATTTACTTCTTCCATACTCCTAAGGGTATCCAAAGGAGATTAGCAGGTATTCTTCGTTTCCAGATCAGTTCGCTTCCTTTTCTCTATCTTGGAATCCCTCTTGCCATTCGTTTTCTCCCTAAAAGGTTTTGGCAAGAGACTCTTGATAAGTTTCAAAGTTTGGTCAGCCATTGGACTTGTAGGTGGCTTTCTTCAGCTGGAAGAGTGACTCTTCTTAAGTCTGTGATCCAGGCTCTCCCTTTTTATAAGTGCTTTGTTTTTTTTGCTCCATCAAGTTTTATTCAAGATTTCGAGAGACTGTCTCGTCAGTTCCTGTGGTCTGGCAACCTTCTTCATAGAAAGTGGAGCTTGGTGAAATGGGATGTTGTTTGTAGGCCGAAGAAGGAAGGGGGTCTTGGTCTACGATGAACTGATTTGAATGGGCAAGCCTTGGCTACTAAGCTGTATTAGCGTTGGTGTTCACAACAGCATATGTGGTGGGCTAAAATTCTTACCCTCAAATATTTGGGTGCAGTGGAAAGCATGGAGGTTGTAAGATTCAGTCTAGAGGGGAAAGGTTCTATGATCTAGAGTACCCTCAAACGGGGTGGCAAGCTTGTGAAACAGGGCCTTTTTTGGATTTGTAATGGGGGTCAGGAAGCTCTCTTTTGGCATGACTCTTGGGATAGACATCCCCCTATTTTGTCTTCTCATCCCCACCTTCAGGACTTGTGCCAGATTTTTGAGGAGGCGGGTTGGTGTCATGTGGCCAACTTCAAATCTCAACATTCTTTGAGTCAGATTACTATGTCTAGGTGGAAGGACCCTCAGGATTGGCCTCTTGGGGGGTTTTGGAGTATCATCAAGTGCTTGCTAAGATTCTTTTGGATCGCACCTGCAACTCTCTTCTTGGGAGAGATGTGCTTGCTTGGGGTCTAGATTTGCGGGGTAAATTTTTGGTTGCCTCTGGTTATCAGGTTTTGGATAAACAGGTCTTTGGGAGCTATGAGGTTCCTTGGTTGAAGCATGTTTGGAATAAATTTTCTTGGCCTAAGTGTAATTTTTTCTCTTGGCTTGTTGTCCAAAGTAAGTGTCTTGGGACAATCTTTGGAAACAGGGGTTCCAGGGCCCTTCCATGTGTGTTTTGTGTGGTCAGCATGAAGAATGCCTCTTGCATTTCTTTTTTCAGTGTTCCTTTGCTAAGGATATCTAGCATCACTGGTGGAATCTCTGGAGCTTACCGTGTTGCTATGTCTTTTCCTTGGATGATTTTTGGAGGAGACATGGATCATCTCCTGCCAAAACCTCTTTTCTTAAAATTGCTTGGAGCATTGGCCCTAGTTTTATTGTTTGGCATCTTTGGTTGGAGCGCAACAAATGAATTTTCTTGGATAAAAAATTGATCTTGGAGCAAATTTGGAGGCAGATTCTTGGGGCTCTGGAGGAGACTTTGTCTGCAAAGTGTGATTTATCTGTGCCAGTTGATCCTGGGGACTTGGGTGTTGTTAATTCCCTGGGTCTTGTTGTTGGGGATAGGAGAAATTTAGGCAGTGTGCATCGTAGGCGTGGGTGTGAGAGGGTGGCTCGTGGTGGCTTCTGGTGTCTGCCTGCTCTAGGGGAGCTAAAAATCAATATAGATGGGTCATCTAGGGGTAATCCTGGGCATGCTGGAGTTGGTGGTATTGGTAGAGACAGCTTGGGAGTGGTGGTGTTTTTCTTTTCTATGTATCATGGTTTGCATACCAATAATCTTATGGAGGCTAGTGCTATCCTTATGTGATTGAGTGTGCGGTTGGCCTTGGGTGGTGGCAGATTGTTTGTGAGTCTGATTCTTAGGTGGTTATTGATATGTTGCATAAGTGACAGTTGGAGGATATGAATTGGCAGCTTGTTGTGGTTGTCAAGCAGATTATTTCTATGTGCTCTTCTCTAGAGTCCATTGTTTTCCACCATATTCCACGAGAGTGGAATAGGGTGGCTGATGGATTGGCTAGATGGGCGTCGGAGAGGACTGATTCTTTGTATGTGGATGGTTGGGGCAATCTTCCTAATTGCATGGCCCCTGTTCTTGAGGAGTGGGTTGCGGAGGATATGAGATGCTTCTTGGGTGTGAATTAATTATTGTTTTGTGGGGCCCCTTGTGGCTTCTTTCTTCTGACTTTGTAATGTTGTTCAGATTCAATAAAGTTTTTACCCTCTTTTATTAAAAAATAAAAAATAAAAATTATAATTAAGAGAATTTTAATTAAAATTACTAAATAATAATCAATAATAATTATTGATTATTAATTATTTAAAATTAAAAGTGATCAATAAATTATTAACAATTTGCAATTTGACATTCTAAATTTTGATATGATTTTTGGTTTATTAAAAATTGTTGGATTTTGACAAAAATGACACAAATGACAATTTGAAATGAAATTATGTATCATTGTTGAGTTTACATGTACATAAAAATATCTAAGAAGTCAACATAACTATTTTGTACATATCCTATGATTTTTTTATTCCATGAAACCACATCATGTTGAGACATTTTATCTAGCAACTTTTATCAACATTCATCTATATTTTCATACACATGTTTATCAACAAATGCATAATTACAATATTTGACCCCAAAAAAATTATTTCTATTATTTCTTGATGGATCTCCATACCCAACTTCAAAGCTTCCCTTTCAAAACACGAGGACATTGGAAAATGTAACTAATGTTAGCTTTATTCCTTGTAATTTTATTTGCCTAAATATTGCAATAGCTTGTTACATACCTAGTTTGCATTTTAAATCAATAAGGTATCACATTTCATGAAATGTCATTTCAATTGAGAGATTTTGTCAAATAGTTCTTTTGCCTGTTAAGGCTTCAACATTTTGCATAGGTGAGTTTACATTTCATTGAGAGATTTAGCTCCACTTTAACCAATTGTTTGTGATTGATTTTTTTATTTCATGTTTAATTTGTGATCATTGCAATTGCACTTCTTGGAGGAATTCTACCAAGTGGTTCACTAGTATTGAAGCATTAATTTGGTTCACACACAAATTACTATGTATAACTCTTTGAACATTTTACTTGGCAACTCCTTCAAGCATCATGTTAAATATGCCCACAACAATAAAAGTAGGTGATATTATAAAAGTTATATCAATTGATATATAATTGATCAATTGATCAAGGTTTACATTTAAATTGAGTTATAATTTATTGCTTAGGCACAAATCTACAACTTTATGGAAATCAATATATGACTAAAATAACTAATTGTGAACTACATTTTTTCTTGTATTTTGATATTTGTTCTCTACAAGCCATAGCATATAGTATACTATGACTACTAACCCTCTCTTCAATTTTCACAAATAAATCTCTTCACCACTTAAATATAAGATAGCTACAAATACAAATCTATGCAAAGTCAATATGAGTAGATGACTCAAAGTATCTAGGTGGTACATAAGGATATAAGGATATGATAGAGTCCTTACTTAGACCATGAATGCTTTTATGTTTTTAGTAATTCATGTTTTTGGGTCTATCTTACAAGCACAAATACTTTCAACAAGACATGCTCTTCATTTATGAAATATGAACTTCACTGCATGTTCATAAGTGGGGAATTTTAGTAGTATAGGAAATTTATAACAAATGGATGGCCTTGGGTAGCCCATGTAATTTTTTTTAAAATAGCACATCTTTCTAATATCAAGCCTTCTTAAAATTCTTAAAATTTATTGTTTGATTCAATTGTAGGTAGGTTATTGCCACTACACTTCATTCCACACACATTCAATGCCAAATGTAACAATCACTTCACCACTTTTGTCAAGTTCTATCAAGTAGGCTAGTTAATGGGTTGGATGAACTATAGTTTAGTTATGACCCTTGGTCTCTTCAAAATAATTAGACAAGATTAGGAAGGGGAAGGATCATAAAACAAACCACTTCAAAATAGGAGTAGTTGTGGGCTCATTGGTTTACTTTAGATACCTAGTTCCTATGGGGAGAAATCATTCACTATACAAATCAAAAGCAATTGACTATCCACCCAATATTGTTTTATGTGTTTTGAAATGGAAGAGATCTACAACTCTATGGAAATTGATATATGTTAATAGTCAACTTATTATCTTATTTATAGCATTTTCTTAGCTTTGCATAATAACGAATATAGGGTAGAGGGTAACATGATTCTTCAAATTTGCTACTATATAATAGGTGTTGCAAGAATTATTTCCATTCTTAGCATTTTTTACATTAGAATGCATATATTTTTATAATTAGAAAACTCTTTTAATGTCTTACCAAAATTAACATTATTAATAATATCAAAATTTTATACATGTATGAAAAATAACATAAATAAGAAATATATTGTAATAGTTTCTCTAGCAAAGGATTAAATGTCATGTGGACTACAAGGACTGTAAAATATACACAAACTGGATCTACATTTAAAATATTGCAATAAAATTCAAGAAAATACAATTGACAGATGCAAAGACGAATAAATGTGAAATCATGGACCATAATGATTTTAGGATATATACATAATGTTGAAGGTTTTAGAAACTTTCAAGAAAATGCAATTGGTAGATTCAAAGACAAATTCTACAAACTTCACCAAAATCCTTGTTGGTTGTCCTAATATGTGAGATTTCAAATAAGGTATGGACATCCAACAAAGTATAATATGAAGACAGTTTTTCTCAAATGTTGTGGTTGTAGATGCCCTTTTGAAATATATGCAAAATGTGAGGATAGAAAAAGCATGTGAACTATTTGACACATTGCCTCAAAGAGTTGTGATCTAATGGATGCACTCTAATTAGACATGTTGCATCACTACCCTCATAACAATCTCTCAATTTGTTAGTGTCTATTATGTTGTATCCAATTTGAAACTCAATTATGATACATTAATTTCATATCAAATTGTCATTTGTATGCATCAAGTTTGTCAAAATTCAAAATGTTCAATCTCTAATAAAATCATAGATATTTAATTTATCCTCAACATGATCAATGATTTTATTACAAATTGATCATTTTGATTTTTAATTAATATACAACTCTATGAAAATCAATAGATGGTTGAAATAACTAATCATGAATTATATATTTTTTTTAATATTTTCATCTTTGTTCTCTATATGTTGTACCATATATTATGATATGACTACTAACCCTCTCTTCAATTTTCACAAATAAATCTCTTCACCACTTAAATATAAGATAGCTAAAATATATTCCAATTCAATAAGAGTGGATGGCTCAAAGTATCTAGGTGGTAGGTAAGGATATAAAGATATGGTTGAGCCCTTGCTTAGGTCATGAGGGTTTTTACTATAATTCATTATTTTGGGTCTATTTTACAAATGAATACTTTTAAGAAGATGCACTCTTCATTTATGAAGTATGATCTTCATTGCATGCTTCATAAGTGTGGAATTTAGTTAGTATAGGCAACTTATAACAAATGGGTGGGCCTGGGTAGCCCATGTATAATTTTTAAAAATAGCACATTTCTTTCTAATAACAATCCTTCTAAAATTTTAAATATAGTGTTTGATTCAACTATAGGTAGGTTATTTCCACCACTCTTCATTCTACATACATGATGCCAAATGTAGCAATCACCTCACCACTTTTTTCAAGTTTCATCAACCAAGCTAGTCAATGGGTTGAATGTGTAGACATTGGGAACTATGAAAGGTAAGAGAAGATAGAGGAGAATACCTAAGAGATATTTTTAATAATGTGGATGAATGCTAATGGGTATAAGATCTAGTATATATGCTTCAATTGTAGTCTCTAACACTAACTTGATGCTCGAAGGAGTTGCCAAATAAAATGTCCAAAGAGTTGTACATAGTAATTTGTGTGTGATCAAAATTAGTGCTTCAATACTAGTGAGTTGCTTGGTAGAGTGCCTCTAATAAGTGCAATTGCAATGATCACAAATTAAACATGAAATACAAAAAAAATCAATCATAGGCAATTGGTTAACGTGGAGCCAAATCCCTCAATGAAATGTAAGCTCACATTTGCAAAATGTTGAAGCCTTAACAAGGCACACAAACTATTTGACAAAATGCCGCAATTGAAATGGCATTTTATGAAATGTGATACCTTGTACATTATAATACAAACTAGTGCAAGAAGTTATCACAATATTTAGGAAAATGAAATTGCAAGGCATGACATTTATCGATGTCCTCCTCATGTTTATTGAAATGGAAGCTTTAAGGTTGGGTATAGGGATCTATTAAGGAATAATATAAATCATTTTTTTGGTATCAAATATTGTAACTATGTGTTTGTTGATAAACATGTATGAAAATGTGGATGAATGTCAATGGTATAGGAGTTTCTAGATAAAATGCCTTAACATGATGTGGTTTCATGGAATACAAAATTCATTCTATATGTACATAATAGTTATGTTGACAATATCTTGGAGATTTTTATGTACATGTAAACTCAATTGCGATACATTAATATCATCAAGTTATCATTTTTTGTGTTAAAGTTTCAAAATCCAACAACTTTTAATTTTAAATAATTAACAATCAATAATTTATTATTGATTATTATTTAATAATTTTAATTAAAATTATTATTTAGATTTTTTTTAATAAATAATTTATTATTATTATTTTTAATTCTTTTTTAATAATAATTGATTGCTGACTATTAAAAAATATGTTTGAAAAAAGATCCTTATTAAATATCAATTATAAATAATTTATTATTAATAAATTTATTTTTAATTATTTTTAATAATACAAATTATTAATAATTTATCGTTACCTTAAAAATTTAAAACTAAAAATACTTCTCTCAAAAATCAATTTGTTCTTAAAAATTTAAAACCAAAAATACATCTCTCAAAAATCAACTTTGATATGTTTCAATTGTTGATTGATACGTTGCAAGGGATCACAGCAGATAAAGAAACAGAGATAACGGCAAATAAAATCGTACACACAAGCGGGAACGGAAACGACAAAGACAAATTTGAAAACGGAAATGAGAAAGTGCACCACCGGTTTAAAGGAACTGTGGGCCCGGCCACCTAAGCACTGTACCCTTAGAGTGTGCCGGTTAAGCCCGGCTAGTTTAGATAGGCCAGCAGTTTAACGAGAAGGCAGATCGCCATTTGTGCCGGTGACCACACCAGGATTGAGGGCTCAAGGTGTTCACAAAAGTAAAGCGAGGGCCTTACTGATGCCCTGATGATGAAGTAGATTCAAATACTCATGATGCCCAGGAATGTAAGCTGCCAACACTTTAGTTGAGTAGTTGCCAATAGTTTAGTTTAGTTCAGTTCAAATAGTTCATAAACCCACTATCTCGTATGGCTTGAACATATGTTGTACTGGCTTTCCTCTCTTGTTATTTTGAAAAATTACTCTCCATTCCCCATCTATGTTCACACGAACACATAGGGTTCTTTGTAAAAAGATACTAGTATAGAATCAGCACACTTAAAGCCGTTGCAATTATTGGAGTAGTTAATCCGTAAGGTTTGCACCAGTTTTGTTGCCATGTATTTTTAGGTGTCAAATCTAATAAAGCATTTTCGAGGCATTGCTTTTAATCCCTGTTCTGCCAGCCTCGCTTATCAATAAAACGATGAAGAGACCAATCTTGTTAAGAAGCCTCTATGCCGCCAATACACGCTAGAGATGCAGATATACTTTGATGGCTGCTATGCATTTTATTCGAGCTCGCTGCGGTCACATTATGAAGCTGCAATACTCCTCTCTTGTACCTACCATTATGATCTCGAACCTTTGTGTTTTAGATAGCATATCTAGTCTCTATGTACTAAACTCAATGATTAACAAAAAAGAACAGCTCTGTTTATTGCTTCACTCGTTTTCTCTATTATATTTGATATCCTTTATGTATCTATCAATATATTGGTGCTTTTACTCCATTTTTTTTTATATGTTTTGCTTGACATGGATATGAAATCTTTTAGGTTTTTCATTTATGTTCTCAACTTTAAACCCAACAACTGATAGCTGAGTAGGAATCTAGAAACAACCCTAAATTCTTAGCAGAGTAGTGAATGTTTTCTATGTCATGTGAATTTATTTTGTACGAGGTTTTTTATTTTTGTGAGAGAAATATGACAATTTCTAATAGTTTAAATTTATCTTAATATCAAATGCCTTTATTCAAAGGAGATAACAATTATTTTTAGAACATGAAAATTACAACTTTATTCATTTAACAAGATTTGTGGGAGTTAATTGAAAATGGTTATCTAAATCCTACAAATGTTCAAACATTTGCATATTTAAGTAAGGAATAGAGAGAGATATGTAAAGGCAGAATAAGGGAAATGATTCAAAACACCTCTTCATCCCCCAACAAGTTGTCCATCATGTACTTTCTCAAGAATTGTTGCAACTAGAAAATCAAAGCAAGAATGGGATTTGCTGAAAATGTATATCAAAGAACTAAAAAATTGAAAATAATTGAACTTCAAATTCTTTGAAAATATTTTAAAATATATATTTGAGACAATAGTAACCTAAGAGATATCATGTTTCCACAATCCATAATGATGAGTCAATTTTGATTATGGTTTTGATTGTTTTGGTGTTTTTTTCATCAACGTTTCAAATCACACTCCATGATCCATCATCAGGATGAAAGAGAGTATAAGGAAGAGAAATGAATTGTTGTAGACCCAAGCTACCTAAAAAAGGAGACAAGTTGCACACAATTCAACGAAAAGAAATAATTAAGCAAAATGAAATAGATCCTATGGATAAAATTTAAATGAAGAAGATCGAGAAAAAGAATGTGATGTATCCCTCCTTAATTTGATCTTGTTGGATACTAGATGACGAACTAATAGAAAAAATAGTAGTGGAGGAGGTAGATATTATAATGTTTCAAATAGAGACAAATTTTAACAAAAATGAAATATGCAATTAAGACTATAAGAAGTCACATGCTTAGTACCATTATTGCAAAAGGTTTTCCATTATGAATGAGCATGTTGAAGAAAGAGCAAAAGAGATGCAAATATTTATAAAGAGAAAGAACATCACTCAAACAATTTAGTTTCTAAATATAATTCTACAATGCAAGGTTAAAAATACGTATGGCTTCTTAATAGGGTTGCATTAGTGGAATGATAGGAAAAATATCATTGTAAATATGAATGGGTTAGTTTATACTCAAGCGTTTCTTTGAGATGACAAAGTAATTAAAATTTTAGGTAAAAGGACAATTGTAGTCAAAATAAAATAATGTCAAAAAAGATAAAGTCTTGATAACTTGTATGTACATGCATTGATGCCTAATTTGTCGAGCATAGAAAAAAAATTAAAAATAAATATTATACACAATGTTTAAATACTATGATTTGATATTTAAGACAAGAATAGGATTCATTAGATGATGATGAAAGTTGCAATGTTACAAATCAAGCTATTAGCTTTGTGACTTGTATATAGTAAAACTCAAGTTCTTAAGAAAACTTTTAAGGGTCAGTCTTGATTGTGACATATAAGATATGGATATTTAATTTTTGAGGGTTAAAATTACTTTTTTCAAAATAAAATTGTGAGAGCACTACCACATATAGGAAAGCATGAATAAAACTTTGAATGACACACTAATTGCATGAAACATCATGATTTCTGAATGCCAATAGGTTGAACTTAGAGAAAACAATAACACTTGAAATGTTATTGTATCATAGAAACATGGCCCCTTTGTCATTTTCATGGTCTTTTAGGCCTTTCTTCAAAATGCTTGGTCTATTTTGCTTTGATTTAATGTTGCAATGTAGCTTGAAAATTCACATTAGGTCCTTAAAATTCAAATTATGACATCTTGTGAAGGTGTTGTGAAGTGTTGTAAAAAATTTCTACACTTTTATAGACTCTATTCATTACAATTCACCTAAAAATCACCTTATCATCACTTACCATATCCTATTTTGAAGTGTTGTAAAGTTTTGTAATAAGATTGCATGCTTTTCTAGGCTTAATTTCACTATTTACACCTTATGCTTTATTTGACTCTTTTATGCCCTCATAAGGCTTAATTAAGTGTGTTTTTGAATGTAAACCTGACAAACAACATTAAATGAGACTTAATTCTCGATACCCAATTTGAAGTCCAAGGTGGGACCCATTCACCATGCGTGGCGAATGAGTCCCTCTTGGCTCAAAATTCAAAATATTTGAAATTTTATTTTAGGTTTTTATTTAAAATCACCGTATGTCAGCCTGTGATATGGTAATAAGGCACAAGTGTGTATAAATAAGTGTTTTTACATCCATTTTAACCCCCATTCATCAAGTTCACTTATTCACTCACTTATTCAAGCATTCAAGCACTTTGCATCATTGAATCAAGCATTAATCAAGTATTTTTGAGCAGCCATTGTTATATCTTTAGGTTTTTTCAATAAGACTTTGGTAAGTTAATAGAATTTTCATGTTATTTGTTTATCATTCTCTTCCATTCCATTTCTTCATTAAGGGTTTGATTACCAAAGTGTGATTTGACCAAAGAAAATCCCTATAACCTAACCCTTAACCATTTTCCCCCTTTGCATGTGTGTTTGCAAACTTGTGTATGTAGATTTGACAAGCTATTAGGTGTTGAAAAGTGGAAAAGAAGTCAAAAAAGTGTTTCAAGTCAACTACAATCTATTTCACGCTTGGAGAAGACATTTTGTCTATTTTCTACAAATTTGACTTTGTCAGCCCAACAAGCAGACAACCTCAGATCTAGTGCTACTGGATTGGCCCCTAATTTTAGAGAATTTTGGGAGTGGAATGATTCACCATCAGTGGCAAATGTGTCCCACCTTAAGGCTGGAAATTCAAATTTTGTTAGATTATGGATCTCGACACTTAGAAACCTATTCTCAGATGTTTTCATCAGAAGCAAGATTGATTTTCCATCAG
The DNA here is from genome assembly GCA_007258455.2 of Sequoia sempervirens. NCBI lineage: Eukaryota > Viridiplantae > Streptophyta > Pinopsida > Cupressales > Cupressaceae > Sequoia > Sequoia sempervirens. Next base: position 501,514,389 of record VDFB02000017.1, read on the forward strand.
TGGTGAATGAGTCCCACTAGTGATTTTCAGTAATCTTTGGTAGCATTTAGAACACTCCAAAATCTTCATCAGGCTCCCAAGTGTAGTTTGATTCAGCCTTCTTCTTTTCTGTCTTGCATTTGTTCATACTTTAGTTCATGTTTAGATATCAAATTATGTTTTCTAACATTACATCATTCTTAGATTTTGCATTCATAAACAATCAAATAGTTTATTTAATTGTACTTAGATCATTCCATTTAGTTTAAATAGCATCATACATTTCCTAATTTGAGTGAACCACCTAGACTTTTGAGTGAGTTTTATCTCTCTCCTTTTCAGTGAAACATCCTAAGAGTGCAAGAGTAGCATCTAAATCCTACTAAAAAATCTATGGTTCAGTTACACATTGATATTTATAGTCCAACTTAGACTTTTTTCTCTCAATATAAGTGGTCACTTTCCCATTTTTTGTGGATGAATTTTGTGTAAAGAATTATGTTTATTTCATTGAAAAATAGAATCATTTATCAAATTTTAACACAAAAATGAACTGTGGGGAGTGAGGTTGTTGAGTGACAACTCATTTTCCAAGCTTCCATATTTTAACTTCACCACATTAATTCATGAGGGATTTTGAAAGGTCAAATCATGAAAAATGATAATATCACATGTCCAATATGCCCCTTCAAATAGGTATCCACTCTAGAGGTCTAATTTTCCCAAAAATCAATAAAATTGACCATTCAACACCCTTTAAAAACCTACTCAAGAAAATATAAAATTCAAAACTCAAATAACTATTCCCAAACCCTAATATCACTTAAACACTTAATTGTTAGAGTGAATGGTTTTTTACTACACATTTATTAAGTTAACTTAGGGGTAGTTTGATTTTAATACTTATAACTCTATTTTCAGTTTTTTAGTTGTCTTTTGAAACAAGAGTTCTCTTTCCTTTTTAAGGCATGTTGTGTACATTACTTTATACATCTCAATGAATTATTTCTCACTTCTTCTAACCCCCGCCATGGAACCTGAGAGGACAACACATCTAAGATACAATAAATAATGTAGAATTTAAAAAAAAAAATGAAATAACAAGAAATGTAAATTTTGTCTAAAAATAACATATAAGCTAAGCTATGTCCTCTAAGGTTTCATGACTGCATTATGAACAAACCTTCTTAACAAGATCTAAAATTCCATCATGAACTAACTAATAGCAAGAGTTCATCTTAATCCATTGCATTAGATGAATAAACACATACAACTCCATATTACCATATCAGATAAGTAACCATCAAGGATCATTTATAAAGAACTAGAGAGTACATATATATTCCCTTCCATGAGGATACATAATTACATTGTTACAACCTTACATCAATGCTTCCCTTAATATAATAGAAAGAGTATACCAAGATTACATTACATGATACATATGATATATAGGTTCATTACATAATATAAGCATTTGTCTCTCGAACTAGTACAAGATTCAAAATTTGATACATAAAATAAATCCTCAACACTCACGAACAATAGATGGGAAACCCAATGGAGGAAAAAGCACAATCCACCCAACCATGTGGAACCCTAAGGTCCATCGCCCGTGCTAGGAGATAAAAATAAGGTCCCACTACACAAAATAGTTAAGAAAACAGTAGCCCAACACCAACTTAGGGCTAACAAGACTCCAGCATAAAATGTACAACATAACATTAGATAATAGTGACACTGCTTCTTGAGGCACACAAACAACAAGAGGAACAAAAAAATAGGGAATGCTAGGTGACTATAGAGACAAGTGTCATCACATGGTCTTGGCATGGGTTACCCTAATAGTCTCTCACTAGATGTTGGCCCCCATATATGGTTACTCTAACAATCTCTCACTAGACATCGACCCCATAGGGTGACACATGCATAACCAACCTTCCTTTTGAGAGGAGAAGGAATCTGATCTTCCCAACCAAGCCTTCTCAACCCATCCTTAGCCTAAACGAGCACTATAGGCATGGGTGAGGCATCCAATTATCTTAGTTAGTGTAAAAAATACCCAACCCCCTAATTCATTAATTAGGTTATCACTAAGTTTAGAAACTCTCCAATGGGTTACCCTAATAGTCTCTCATTGGATGTCATCCCCCATTGAGAGCCACTCCCCCTACTAGCAACTAGAAGACCCAAACACCTCAAACAAGGTAAAGCCATCTTGCACACATCACAAAACTACATAAGAACACACATAGAGAAAGGAATGACCCCTCTTGCTCACAAATCCAACCATAATAAAGAATAAGTAATGCAAGGCTAAAGACCCTCATATACCTAGTTCAAAAACATTATCAATCATTCCAAAATGAAATAATCATGAAACCAATACTCAAGCTATTTTCCCCAAGCCTCTGGAAGTCTCCCAAAAACCATTTAGCACAGAAGGACTCCCACTTTAAACAATGATCATAATTACCCCAATGTACAATAATCAACATAGTATTTGATACAAGAAACATATCCAATAATGCAATCATAAAGTACATAACAGATTTACTATTCAACCACTAATAATTACCAAGAAATCAACAAAAACAACGGATAATCTAATTTCCTCATATAAACAACTCTCTCAATTTAAATCAATATTTTATTTTATAATACCCCAATTTGTTAATCTAACAACATAAGTTAGTTTTGAAACAAAATATTCTTTTACACAATATAGTTTAGCTCGCAATAAATCAATAAACCAATATATCAACATATACTACAAATCATTGATTAAGTAAATGTAAGGGAAACACTATTTTAAGAGATCATCATATCTATTTTATTGAATAATTTCCATACATTTCTAAAATACAATTAAAAAGGAAGCTTTTAATATTATTGAATTAATTAAACAAACATTCAATTTGCAAGTAAAACATACACATTTAATAACAACCATATATATAAATATAAATGCATATATACACACACACACACACACACACACACACACACACACACACACACACACACACACACACACACACACACACACACACACATATACATATATATATATATATAAAGAAAAATCGGTTGTCATAAATGTGTTGTAGAAAAATGGACCCTTGTCATTTTCATGGCCTTTTAGGTCTTGTTTCATGGTGTTGGAACTATGTTACTCTACTTTTATGTCATAACATGGCTTGAACATGCTTATTTATGTACTAAAACTCAAATAACGACATCTTGTGAAGGTTTTGTGAAGTGTTGTAAGACATTTCTACATTCTTTTAGACTTTATTACAATTCACCAAAAAACCACCTTTTTACTCATCAACAAGTCCTATTTTGAAGTGTTGCAAAGTCTTGTAACAATATTTCATGCTTTTCTAGGCATATTTTCACTATTTACACCTTTCTCATTCTTTATTTCACCCCTTTATGCCCTCATATGACTTAATTAAGTGTATTCTTGAATAATACCCCAACAAATAGCATTAAATACAACATATTTCCTAACACATATTTTTAGGTCCTAGGTCAGACCCATTCGCCATGGGTAGTGAATGAGTCCCCCTTGGCCCCAAATTCAAAATATTTCAAATTTCCTTTTAAGATTTTATTCAAAATCACTTGATGTCGGCCTGTGATGAGGTATGAATGGATATTAAGGAAAAAAAATGTATAAATATGTTATTTTCATCTCATTTTACCATCCCCTAGCTCATTCATGCAATCTCGCATCACTTTCAAGTATTCAATCATTTTACATCATCAATTCAAGCACTATTTAAGCACTTTGAAGCAACCATTGACATTACTTCAGATTTCCAACATCAAGAGTTAGGTAAGTTGATAGCATTTGCATGTTGCTAGTTTATCTTTCTCTTTCATTTTGTTATCTTTCCAAGGGTTTAATTACCAAAAGTGGGGTTTGACCAAGGCAAACCCCTATTCACTAACCCTTAATCATTTTTCCCCTATTGCATGTTTGTTTGTAGCTCTTTTTATGGATATTTGACAGGATTTTAGGTGTTGAAGAGTGGTTTTCAAGTCAACTAGGTGCTTCAAGTCAACTTAAGTCAATTTCAAGCTTGGAGAGAGTTATTTGTCCATTTTCTATAGATTTTCCTTCGGCAACCTGACAAGCAAACATTTCCAGATCTGGTGTTGCAGAGTTGTCTCCTTTTTTTTCAAAAATTTGGGAGAGGACTGATTCACCACCTATGGAAAATGAGTCCCACCTTAGGACTGAAAATCTAAATTTTATCAGATTTAGGATCCTAACAGACAGAAACTAGCTGCTAACAGTTTTTCACCAATAGGTGGACTGATTTGCCACCCTATGCGAATGATTCCCACTATGAAAAATTAGTAATTTCCATCAAAATTTAGAACACTTTAGATTCATCATAATTCATCCAAGTGTCCCTAGATTCAACCCTGTACTTTCTGTTCTGCATTATTTCTTCATTTACATAGTCATTTGCATATCACAATGTGTTTTCAAACATAGTTGTAATTGCACTTTTGCATTCATTTTCATTCATTTAGATCAGTCAATTGCATTTAGTCATCTTCATTTACATTTGAGTGATACATAAGCATTTTTGGCCCTATCTCTCTCCTTTTAGGTGAAAAACCGTAGAAGTGCATGAGTAGCATTACGGTCCTAAAAATCTATGTTTCAATAAGAAAATCCAAAATAATTAATGGAATCATGGGAGGCCTATTCCAAACATGGTAGAAGAACTCCATGAAAACCAATTCAAAAGGATAAAGTTGACCCCCCCTCAAAATAACATAAAATATCCTAAGCTCATAATCGATTTCCATTTCTACATTCATAAAAATCAATTTCAAGGGAAATTGAATGCCATGTTATGAGTATGGGTTACCAAAGTAATGAATAAAAATTGAATTATAAATAACATAATTTAAATCAAACTTTCCATTATTTATATTGCAAGGAGGATACCTTAGATGTAGTTTACAAGGTCTAGAAATAAACAATTTTTTGTAACGATTGCTAGTGAAACCCCAAACATGACTTATCGAATTCCAAAATCTAAGTGTAATAGTGAACCATATATTTTAAGATTTAGGGATGCTAAGGTCTCTTTTGCTTATTTATGTTATTTTATCTAATGAAAAGAGAGATCCCATACCCAAAATCTAGGTGGTTCACTCAAATTAAGATATGTATGATGGAATTATGACTAAATGTAATGATTTAAATGTAACTAGATGATGAAATTGATTGATTAAGTATGCAAAACCTAAGAAATGTAATTTGTTTGAAAACACATTATGTAATGCAAAAACACATAGAAATGAATGCAAATTGCAACAAAACTTGATGAAACTGAAAGTCTGCACCTGGAATATGGATCGAGACTGGAAATGGCTTCTGGAATGTTGTTGATGTTGATTTTCAGGCCTGGTGGGACTCATTTACCATTATGGGCGAATCACTCCTAGTTTGGCAAAATTGTTCCAGACCTTGTTTTAGACAAAAGGGTAACTAAAAATGTAGAAAACAAAAAATTGACCTAAAAGTGGGACTCATTTTCCACCCATGGTGAATGAGTCCACTTTTATATTTCTAAATATTCAAAGGTGGAATCCAAAGCTTTCGGTTTGCACTTTCTACTTCTCTAGGTTTTTGGTTCTGAAACTATTGGATTCAGGCCTAAAAGTCACTTTTTGTTGATATTTTGACTTGGAAAATGAAGAGAAGAGTTGAACAACTTTGCAACTTGATTCTTAATGATTTCCAAGCTTCCAAGATGCTTAAAATTGTGAACACACAAGACAAGAGAGAGGAATGCTGGATGTTAGGTTATGGGGGTTTTCCTTGGTCAAACCCCTTTTAGGTAATTAAAACAAAATGGAGAAGGAATGTAATGAAACATGCAACAATCGAGTTGATTTCCTTTCCATGATGATTGATCTTGAATTTTTGTAAATAAAACATGAAGGATCTTCCCTTGAATGTTTGAAAATTGCTATCTTAATGACTTGAAGTGATGAAACCCTAACATGCTTGACTTGAGATGGAAGAATCATGGATGAATAATGAAGAATGGTTGTGATTTAGGGTTTAGAGAGTTTATTTTATAGGAAATTCACCTTATTATCACATAAATTGGATACCTAAGGCTGACATGTGAAAATAATAAACTTAAATTCCAATTTTTCCTGCTCAAAGGTCAAAATTGGGCCAAATGGGACTCATTCACCACACATGGATAATGGGTTCCACCTGGATGGGACTGATTTACTATGGATGGAAAATGGATCCCATAGGGGCCATTTTGATAGCTATGATGCTATGATGTAAGGAAATAAGGTTTATATGGTGACTTTGTCAGGTATTTCATAAAATATTGCCTCGGGATGCACAATATGAGGTAATAGGGGCCTGTTAGTGATAATGTAAAGGTAAATTAGGGCTTGGAACATAGAATTCAATGTGAAAGTGATTAAATACACTTTACAACTCTTAAATGAGGTCCACTTAGCGTGGAAAGGCACAACATCCAATGTGAAATAAGGAAACCTATCTTCTCTTTTGAAGGAAACAAGGCACTTGGGCCTGATGGATTTCCAATCTTCATTTTTCAATGGTTTTGGGATATCATAGAAAATGATGTGGACGTTGTTAAGGAATTCTTTGGATCCAGAAGACTTCTTAAGGAACATTTGCAATGGGGTTTGAGTTGTTCAGACCCATTAGTCTTCACAACTCTCTCTATAAAATCACTTCTAAGGTATTGACTTCAAGGATCCTTTCTATCCTTCCTTCGTTGATTTCCCCTCAACAGAATGGTTTTGTTCCTAGAAGGAAAATCTTGGACTCAATAGTCATAGTCCATGAGAATATTCATTCACTTGTGGAATCTAAAACTAAAGGGTTTCTCCTAAAGTTGGACATATCTAAAGCATATGACCGTGTGGACTGGGAGTTCTTATTCAAAATCCTATGGGGGTTTGGCTTCAGCGGCAGAGTCATTCAGCTAGTGAATCAGTTGGTTACCACAGTTTCCATAGCTATCCTTGTTAATGGATCTCCCTCTAGATTCTTTCATAACTCTAGAGTTCTAAGATAGGGTGACCCTATCTCACCTATTCTTTTTACTATAATGGCTAAAATCCTGGGAATGAATCTTAAGAGATTGATCGATACCCGTGAGCATAGACAGGTCAAGATTGCTAGAATCCTTGATTACAGGGTGGAATCCTTACCTTCTTCTTATGTAAGACTTTCGTAATGCCTCAAACCCCTGGATTCCTTTTGGTGCTCTTTGGTTGACAAGTTCAAAAAGAAGTTGGTAGGTTGGAAAGGAGCCCTTTTGAGCCAAGCTAGAAAAATTCAGCTTCTTAAAGCTTCTCTTCAGAATCTCCAAATTTATGCTTTAAGCCTCTTCAAAATCCCTGTTAAATATGCATAGGCCATTGAAAAGATCCAAAAAATATTCCTTTGGTCAGGAGTGGAGGAAAGAAAGAGAATGACTCTTATAGGGTGGGATTTGGTTTGCAAACTGAAAACGTTGGGGGGTTTAGGTCTCAGAAAAATTAGAATTATTAATAATACTCTCATAGCCAAATAATTATGGAGATCTTTCTCATCTGGCAGATAATGCAAATATATTTTAAGAAGTAAATATATGGCTGACCGTATGACCCTTAAAGCTCTGTTGAATTCTCCTATCCTCCCACGTGGTTCAACTTGCTGGTAGAAAAATTCTAGAATCAAGGATAGGATGGCACATTAGAAGTGGCAATCAAGCTAGATTTTGGGAGGATAAATGGCTCTTTAAGGAATCCCTTATTAATATTGAAAGATTCAATAGATGGGAAGAGCAATGTAACGCTGCTTTTAGGGAAATTGTCAAAGATTACTAGCATGAAGGAGACTGGGTGAAATTATGTGTGATCAGTTAGGGGTTGGCTCAGCTTCAATCCTCCTTAAAGGTTGTTAGCTTGGGTCAGAAACAGTAGGATGACACTCTTGTCTCGATGGATAACCCTTTGGGTAACTACTTTGTCTCTTCGTTTGTCTCTTGTTGTCCCTTTCTCAAGCCCCCCTCCCTTCTGGTCTATAGCTTGGATTAAACATTTGACTGAGCCTAAAGTCAATATCTTCTTCTAGATAATGCTTTAGAATAAGGTTCTCACGGTGGAAAATCTTTGTAAACAGGGATTTCAAATCCCCAATAGATGCTACCTCTACAAGAGTGAGGCAGAGTCAACCAACCACTTGTTTCTCCACTGTTTGTTTGTTTCCTTAATTTGGGGAAAATTATTAGCAATCTGGAATATCTCCTGGATGTTCCCCCAAACCATTGAAGAGTTATTTTTACAATGGAAAGGCTCTTCTCAAAATCCCTATATTCGAAGGTTATGGGATTTCTTATTCCCTTTTGTTGCTTTGGGAGTCTAGAAGGAACACAATAATAGAATTTTCAAGGACAAGGAGATGTCGAAGAACAATGTCTTTGAGAAAAAATTTAGGCTTATAAGGGAAAACTTTAATGTGATTCCTCAAAAATCTCTTAACCTGGAATTAGTGGTGTGCACTCCCTATGATTTAAGGATAGAAAAGGATTGGAATATTAAAGTGGACATTTCTTCTGCTTCCAAGCCAGCTAAGAAAATTATGAAGGGTGTTTGCTAGACCTTTCCCGCAAATGGATGGTATAAAGCCAACTTTGATGGAGTTGCAAAGGGAAACCCGGGGATGGTAGGAAGTGAAGGTGTGCTAAGGGATTCTAATGGAAACTTTTTGGTGGCTGTGGCTATATCCCTTGGCAACCAAACCAACCATGTGGTAGAGGCTATAAGAGATTTTCAATTTTTTAAGTTAGCTTACAATTTGAATATAAAAAACTTATGGATTGAAGGAGATTCTAAAAATATTATTGATTGTCTTTTAGGAAGGACCCCACCCTCATGGATGATAAATAATTGGATAGATGAAGCTAAGTCTATTCTAGACAAAATTGAAAAAGTAAAAGTTTCATATATCTACAAGGAAGCTAACAGCATGGTAGATTACTTTGTGAATGAAGGGTTTGGAAGCAAGGATTGAACACGTGGCATAATTGTAGGGACTTGAGAACTGAAGTCAGTGCATTACTAGATTATGATGTTACACATGGGAAAGAGGCTAATTAAATTAATGATTAAAGAGAAAGGGGCTCTGTACATCGATATCAAGAGATTTTATGGGGTTGCGTCATGTTACTTAGAAGGGAAGAAAAAGTGGCACGCTTTGTGGGTGCATTGGAATAGCTGCATAATTCTACAACAGGTTCTTAGCTCTGGTAGAGTCTATAGCAAGGAGCAAACGAAAATTGGGGGGACAAGAAAAGAGTTGAGCCTAAAAGCTATGAGGTGCACACTAGGAACGACAAGGTTTGGGAGCAGATTGAAAGAGGTGAGCTAGTTCCATATCTAGAAAAACTTCATGGGCCCAATTCTGTAGCTACGAACTACTTTGAGAAGAACTGGAACAATGACAAAATTATTCTCTTTGGAAGGAAGGTGAAATTGGATGAGTAGATTATAGGGGAGATTACTAGAATGTCCACTAAGGGAGTGGAGTTTTATCATGACAAAAGGTTCTCTGACGAGGCAATCATCAGATTTCCTAAGAAGGAGAAGGAGAAATTAAAACTGGTTAAAATCTCTAATAGCTATTTTGAAATTGATACCATTAAGGCGCTATGGAGAAAGGTACTTTGCGTTATTATGGAGTATATCACCTTAGACAGGAGATTTACCAAAGTTTATGGGCATCTTTTCGCCATTCTTAACCACTTCCACCATAAGGTACGGATTTCTTTTCCTCACTACTTATTATGTTCATTTAGTAATATCCTTGAGGACCATAGGAAAAATCCCAGGAGATACCCTATTCTTCATCCTAGTCTTATTAGGTTAATTTTTGAACACTTTCAAATCATGTCGGCTTTATCTAGACCTGTGACCTATTTGAAGTCTAAGGACTATGATACTGATAGTGGGGGTTCATAAATTCAGCCTAAATAGGAGAGAATTGTTGAAGCCCACCCATCCTCTGAGATGTCTGGTAAGAAAACCCCATCTAAAACACCCCAGCCTCCTAAAGCTAACCCCAAGTCCTTACTCAACTACTCTACCCCCTTAAAGAATCTTGTTCTTAAGGGATCCCCTGCCAACAAGCTAGTTTCCTACTCTACAGACTCCATGGAAGACAAATCCAAGAACCATGAAGCCAATAGAAATTTTGTGCCCTCCCCTTGTGCCTCTTTTAGATTTGAAGGTACTAGATTTCCTAGCTCCCCCAACCTGGGGGATGTTAATCTCATATTAGATTGGGTTCAGTCTAGAGACATTCTGGCCTCTGCTAGAAATGACATTAGTGACATATTCAGGGTCTTAAAGTGGGCCTATCAAGAAATTAATGAGCTCAATCAAAGAAATAGGGCTCTACATAGTATGTCAGAGGAGGTGGAGCTAGAGCTGGCTACTTTTAGCAATGAAGAAGGGAAACAAAATAAGAACAGTACTAGAAAGAAAGGAGGTGACATTGAGGAAAAATACAAGTCTCTAGAAGAGGAAATGGTTAAAATTAAAAATAACTTGAAAAAATTTGTGGAACAAAACCATAAAATGGCTAGGTACAATGCCGTTATTATCAATGCTATGTCTGAAAAGCTAGAAAAAACACAACAAGGCTCATTAGTTGTCAATTTGGAAGAGAACAAGGAAGGAAAGAATGAGGACCAAGGTATTTCTAAAAGGACTCGAGCCAATCTTAAAAGGAAAGTGCCTCCCACTACACAGATGGTTCAAATCTTAAAGAGGGGAGTTTAGGATATGAACGAGCTAGAAGCAGAGACTGTTGATCTTTTAAAAACTCAAATTTGTCCTGTCACCAAAGCTATACTAACAAATACAACATTATATGTAAAGTAACATTGCTAAATAATTGATCACATCATAAACTAATTACTAAACCATTGCATCACAATGTATTACTAAAACCAAATTAACATCATAGAATCACAACATCGACATATATATAATATTAATGAAAACCATTGCATAATCAAATAATCTAAACACCACATAAAGTATCATAAATAATCATAATAATGTCAAATGTAGCAATCAACTAAACTTTGCATCCACACACACCAAGTCGGTGTACTAATCACCATCACAAACCAGTATCACATTAACACATAAGAATAACAAATAGTAGCAAAGAGTATCAGCAACATGGGGGTATTACACAAAATACAATGACCTTTTGTTTATAGGAAAATTGAAAATAGGTTTGATTGTGTGCTTGAAAAACTATTTTTCTAGAAAGTTATGGCAATTGAGGTTTGATATAGTTTTTCCTTTCTTCTACTTGTAGTTTCTTGCTTCCTTGTTTGTGGGGGCAACCTTTTAAATTATTTAATGTTCATTTCATTCTAGGGAAATTGTTATACTATCCCTAGATGTGAAGGTGACAGATTTCCAGCTAGTTGGAAAACCTAAATATTTTTTTAGAGATCAAGAAGAATAAAAAGTTGGTTGTGATTCGCCCTCCCCATCCAAATGAGCCTCCATCTTTGGAATTAATACATCCCCACAGCAACAAGATGCTCTTGCAAAAATCAGCCCTGTTAAATGGTTGAATGTTTACCAAACCAAATGGACGATAAAAGGTCATGTAACAACAAAGAGGGATATGCACCATTATAGCAAGAAAGGGTGTGAGGGGCAGGTATTCAGCTTTTATATCATTGATGATGAGGGAACAAAAATATGGATTGTGTGATTTAATGACATTGTAGGCGTGCATTATGATAGGGTTGAGGTGGGACATACTTATTATGTGTTAAAGGGATTGGTGAGACAAGAAAATAGAAAATTTAATAAGTTAAACAATTAGATGGAAATCATTTTGGATCAAAGTCCAATGTTAAAATGTTATGATGATGTGGCCTTTGTTCTAGAGAAAGTATTTAAGTTCACCCCATTAAATGAAATTGAAAATTGCACTAATAATAGTTTAATTGATGTTATTGGCACTGTGGTGCATGTCAGAATGGTTTAGACTATACAAAGAAAGGATTAGTCCCAAACAATTTGGAGGACTGTTAAACTTAATGATTTTTCATCCTTTTCAATTAATTTTAATTTGTGTGGGTCAAACTAGGAAACAAAGGGTCATGAGTTAGAGATATTGTACACCCCTGGTTCAACTGTCGTCCTTGCTGTTAAAAATGCATGTGTTGGGTACTTCAATGGAGCTATTTTGAACAAAACCGTAGGGAAAAATCTATATATAAATCCTAACATACCAAAATCCCAACCATTGATCGAAAGAGGATATATTGATCCACCTACTATTGAGGCCCCTCGAACAATCCCTCAAAAGTTTGCTTTGGGAAATGGGAGAGTCACTATTGCATATATGTTTTACCACTACCTTGGCTTACTAGAGACTTTGTAAGCTACTCTCAAGGAAACTATAAAATTTATAAAAAACTGATGCATTCTATTATGCTCCATGCCCATTGGATGTGAATTGTGGGCAATGCAAGAAAAAGTGTGAAAAATCTAATAAAAATACATGGTTCCGCCCAAAATGCCAGACAACAATAACTAACTGTGTCTTTTGATATTCATTGAACTAAATATTGAAGACCACACATGAAAGCTTTGGGAAACTACTTTTGATGAGGCTACAACAAGCCTATTACAAATGTGAGCAAAATAACTTTACATGTTGCAATATGAGTCTACCGCTGAAATGAGTGATGAGTTTTTTTATCAATGTTGTCACCTACATGTCATTCATTTTCACTATTCTAATCAAAACTCAAACTTATAATTTAGAAAGAAGACTGAAAACAACAATAGTGAAGGTTGCAAAGCTTAACTTTGAAGCTGATTGCAAGCTCTTACTATCAGATTTATCTGCTATTTATCCTGTCATGCAACAGTCTCCCAAGATAGTTGTCATACTGCCTTGAACACCAAAACAACCATGGATAACTGTGACTTTGCATATTTCTTATAGTTCATGTTGTCTGGACATTTAGTTTGTTTTGTTCCCTCACACTACTTGTCACATAAAAAGGACCTTTCATTTCTATTACTATTGCTTTTTTGTTTGTTTGAGCGGTTGCATATTAAGACAATGAAGTATAACTTATAATGTTTAAGAGAAAAAGATTCAGTTGTTTTCTTTTCTATTATTCATGTTGCTTATAATTTTGTTAAATTTTAATTGTATATTTCTGATTTAATTTTATACTATTTATTTATATACAATTCTTTTCCTTTTTAGAAGATGTATCGTTGTCTACACCTGCTCGTATAAATACTTGTGGACATAGATGTATGTATGTGTACCTTTACGTATGCATATAGATAAATATACATGCATGCAATTGAGATTTCCCTATGCTATGCAGCTTCCTAGTATAGATGTGTGTAGATATTTATTCATGTGTTGGATATCTATGTATATATGCATATGTAATTCAATATTTACAACTATATGTAAGTTGTTTTAAAGAGAATTTTTTTTCATCTTGTTTACAATGTTAGTGCATAGAATATCTTGATAGAGTTTTGTGTAGATATATGTGTCTATGATGTATTTGTCAATGTAACTATCATGTATAGCTATCCATCTAATTTTGACTAAGTGTTCTTGCTATTCCTTTGTGATCTCTAATGATAGTGCCATGTTGGATATGGATGTCATATGGTTCTTGGCTATAATGTATGCTATGTATGTTATGCAGCTCAATCAACAACCCAATGCTAAACAATGTGTCATTGAAAGTACTGCAAAATGCTCAATTAGTTTGGTGAGATTTAAATGAAAAGTATTATTGGAACCATTGGAAATATATGTAGCACATACATGAGACAATACTCACATGGTAGGTTGTGCAAAGTGATGCTTGTTTCCTCTGCGCATGCAAATCAAATAGCTCAAGTAATATAGGTTGCCTTGTTTTTTGTAAGGAAGAGTTGATTGTTTTTCTCTAACATAGGGTATATTTTTCTCTTTTTGGTAAGGTTGTATTGGGAGAGACTATATATTTTATTCAAACCATTTTTTTTCATTCATGGATCAAATTTTGTGGCGTGTCCCCTATGCTAATTTTTCGCCAGTGCTTCTCTTCGAAAACAAGCCAATGGTTTGCATGGGCTTCTCAACATGAATTTATTTCTATGCTTCTTTGTATAAACTTGATTTTCTAGCTATGTTTTCAATGGAATAAAATTCTTAACATAATCAAGTTTTCTTTTTGTGGTTTGTTGCTTGCTACCCTGGGTTTTTTTACCCATTGGTTTTCCAGTCATAATTTTTTTGTGCTTTGTGCAATCAACAATGTGTATATATGTTCCTCTTTAGAAAGTCTCAGATTTGTCTCAGAGATTAGGCATACAAAAACATTGCACCAAATAGCAAGCAACTGAATTGCTCACTTGAACTGTGTAGACCTGCCTTTGTATTTTGCTAGAAACTACAGGATACATACCAACAATTACAGTGCACTGTAAATCAAACAAGATGATCTTCTCCAAAAAAATTGATCATTATCATCATCATCAAAAGTTTCTCTTCTTTATGTTAAGTGAATTACTTCTCCTTTCCTTTTCACCTATATGCATATAGAATCTACACCCTCTCTAAATTCACTTTATTATCATTTTTTATATGTGACATGTAATTGTCCTATTACATATTTTTTTCTTATAAATTATACAGCCACTTAAATTTCATGTTTTACATATTTCTTACCAATAAAACATGTTCGTAGTACCAAAGTTCACAATTTTCTTCTGTGTAGGTTTATCCCATTGAAGCGATTTTAGATTTCAGCTACATTGTATTCGTATACAAGATGTAGGGCTCTGTAGAAATGCTAAATGGCTTTACGATTCCACATTTGCATGTTGTATGGCCTTCACATGTATTCCATCTATTTACAATTTAAGCCTATGTATCTTTTTTTCCTTTTCTCATTTCACAAATCCATGTGAAATTATAATAAATGTATAACATTGATTTCCACTCAACAAATTTCCTCAGGTGCCAAAGCATTGCCTTCAACATTCACCAAAGTGGTGGAAAATTAATGTTACTACTCAGGGGTTTGGTCATAGCCAACGATGCTCCATGACCTAATATGGTAGGGTGGAGAGTAGGATTCCTTTTCTCTGTCTAGACTCCAATCCATTCCTTGCACAAGGCATTTCTAGATTTTATTTACTTAGTTTTTTCTACTTCAACTCCATTACATCTCGTTTACAAGTGCCTTGCTACACTGCAATTCCATCTCATGAAATGATGTTTTCAATTATATGTATATGTGTTACTTGACATTTATTTGTATGTAGGAATTGTAGGAATAAAGTCTCAATTCCACCTGCTTCAGAAGGACAGGGCAAGCATTAAATTAACCTAACGGGTACAATGTTGAAAATGGGAGTTGATTAGGAAGTGTCTCCATCCCAAATCTGTCATCCCGTGCGAGTTTTGTTGTGTCATGATTAAGGTTTTTTCCTTGTCTTTGTGTAGTTTGATTGTTGATTATTTATTTTATTTATGGTTAATGGTTATTTAATTAATCTTATTTTATAGGATTAATTAATGTTGTCTTGTTGCTTTAATTAATTTTAAGTTAATTAAATGTTGAATTTAAAATATATTGTAAATTTAAAAGTTATTTAATTAATTAAAAGTGTAGGTAATTAATTTAAATTAATAATGATGATGATAATTATATATTATCATTTTCTTGATATTAAATTAGAAAATCTTGTGTGGATAATATCTTGAGAAAATAATTAATTTTTAATTATAATTGTGAGATAAGTGTGTGCTTTTAAAAGTAGGAAAAGAACCAATGAATGGAGAGGATTTTTGAGGAAAAAGATGATGAGCTTTATTGATTATCATTTATTCTTATTTTGAGGGAGTTTTTCACACACAGAGGTTTTTTCTAGTTTTTTGGGTCTGAAGAAGAAAAGAAAAGATAGGTTTTTGTTTTGTGCTTATGGGGGAAAGTTGTTCTATAAGAAAATAATTATTTTGAAGAAAGGATTGGTTCAGAAGGGAGCTGAAGGTAGGAATTTGAGAAGAAGCCACAAAGGGGATTCTACATCAAACGAAGGACTCTAGGTTTTCTTCTTTTAATTTATTATTATTTTATTGTTCCATAAACAATATCTGGTTTGTTGTCTTTGAAAAATCCATTTCCTCTATTTCTTTTGAAAGTGGTTCTATGATTGAAAAGTTGTTTGTATTAAATTCTTTGAGTCCTCTGTAGGAAATTATAGTGAAACCTTCAAGATTCCTTCAATAAAACTTAGTGGTGGAAATAATTATTTTGAAAGAGAAAATATTGTTTATTATTGGTTGAATTTATATGTCTAGATCTATATTGGGGTCTGTTAAGAAAAAAATTTAGTTATATGATTTGTTTGAATCTCTTACATATATATATATACAATATTCTATTCCTTTTGTAAATATATATATAAAAATTTATATTTATTTCAAATTTCAAATTTTATGTATAGAATTCATTTCATCCCAAACAAAATACATGTTAAAAAAAATTATATTATAAAAGATTTTATTTTAAAAAATATATATTAAAAAAATTATATGGGGGTGGGAGGTCGGCCAAAGCCGTACCCCCCACGACCCTTGTGGTCAGTTGTACGCAGCCGCCACGGGCTGCGCACGACAACCAAGGCTGTTGGTCGTGGCCTATGGGGGTTGCATACCCCCCCACAGTACTAAGTACTATGGCTTATGTTTTATGTGCTATGTGCTGGTTCATTTGGTATTTAAATTTCAATTTAATATACATGCAATTTTTTATGTTATATATATATGCATATATATATATTAATATATATATATATATGCATATATATTATATATATATATATATTATTCTTTAATATATATATATATATATATATATTTATTATTTGTTAATTTTTTTTATAATGATTTTTAAATATTTGATTTTAATATATATATCTTATTTTTATATAGGTATATATGTATATATGTATAAAGGCGTATATACATGTATATATATATAAATATATGTATATGTTGGATAGCTATTTATATTGTTATGGTTAGGAAATAAATTTGATAGTTTAAAGTTTACAATGTTATAGTTTAATTGATAAAATTAGAAATAAACTATGTGTTTTGATTTTAATCGAATATTATTGAGTTGTTGATTTATTTATTTTATGGAATTATTGTGTATTGAAAATATTTTATATGGCGTTGTTTTTATGTAATTGTGTTCTCGAGAGTGTTCATTTAATCTATTGTGGTTTTCTTTTATTTGGGTTTTTGTCTTGCGGGAAAACCCCAGAGCTAATGTATCCTATTATAGGAACCTAAGTTGTTGTTTAGGAACTTCCAGAGGTGGGGATACTGATGTCATTGTTGATTTTTGCAATTCGATACTTGGCCTATGTTTTGGCCATGGTTGTGATTTAGTTTGCACATGGATTGTACCATTTTGTGGGTGTGTTTCATATGTTTTGGTGAGATGGTTATGCCTCACGGAGGATCCATTTGATTGGTTTGCTCTCAAAAACGTAGGCTGAATGCCTCAAGAGGCTGCCAATCTCCTGATACACTTTAGGGTAATAGACAAGGTCAAGAGAACTCAACCTTCTACTCTTTAGGTGCTGCAAAACTTGGGTGGGTGTACCTGTCTGAATAATGAAGACTTAACTTGTAATCAATCTTCTTATAACAACTTGTTCACAATGGCAGATGGGAGTGAACAAATAAAATCCAACTTGAAAATAGTAACAATATTCTGATCTGAATCCTAAAATAAGTGTTCAATTAACAAATGTAAAGAAAATTGAATAAGTTCAAATGGTGAAAAGCAGAGACCAGTGCCATGTTGGGTATGCGGAGTCAAATGAGATCAAGATGAGCAACACTTTTATGAGAAAATTCAAATTATCTAGCACATATTATGCTTACAACTTGTATAAACATGCAAGAATGTGATTACTAAGCTCTACTTGAATAATCCAATTGAATCTCTCTGATTACTGTGATTAACTAAAAGGATTTAGTCTTTACTTGAAAGAACCAATTAATCGATCACACAAGTGCAGCAAGTGTGCACTGATAAATTGCATACAAACTTGTCATATCAATTTAAATAATAAAAAAGAACCATCTTGGAGACAACTTAGCAATTATTCTATTAATTTCAACAGATAACTGATATCAGACATGTGCAACAACATCAATTGACTTTCATAAATACCTCCAATTTGAAAACATACATCATAGTCTCTGATCTGATGAATCTATAGTACTGTATCCATCAAAAAATGCCTACTATATAGAATAACTGATAACTGGTCTCAAAAATCTCCTCTTTTTACAATTGCAAAAATGCCTATTTATACACAAGCATTTGAAGAAAATATCATATTGAGATCACATGTCGGCCCAGCACAAAATTCGGGCTCAAAGAATGTTGGCCTGCAACGGTCATCCAAGCAGAAACATGTCAGGATAGCATTTTGAAATTCTATTTTTTACCAGTGATAGTCAGCAAGACAAAACATATCGTCCTGCCGAAGGAAATTCAAACGCTTCATCCCCTGCACTTGTATTTCGCCCAGACCCTACGACATCAAGGAGACATCACGCAGATCACACTTTGTTATACCGCAAGGCCCCATTTGTTTTCCATTCACCAAGACATGGTAGTTCTTATGCCAACAAAGATCCTCCTTTTTACGATCGGCGAGACCAAAGGTCACTCGCTGAGACCTTACAGTGATCGCCCCAACCTATACCGAAGCATCCCTTGTTATACATCTTTGCCAAGACCCTCAGATTTTCCTTCCGATAGAGTGCCCATGTGTATTATCAGCAAGACAAAGCAATGTCAGGGGGACCTCTTATAGAATGCACCATGTTTTACCGAAGCGCCCTGAGCATATACCCGTTCGCTAAGAGAAAATAGAACCTTCGCCGAAAGCCATCATAGTCTTACCAAAAGTCATTTTGAAGAAACCGTTTGCATCATCGGTGAGACAAATGAAACTCACCAAGACCTCCCATCGCAGATCATAACATACGCCGAAGGGATCCCAAAGTCGCCACAACCACATAAATGTCTTGCTGATAGCCTGAAGGAGAAAACCAATCGTTGTGACAATACAGAAGCCCTGTCGAATGCCACCCGCATACAAACTTCAATCATTGTGACATTAAATGAGTCTTGCCGATAGGCAACACAGACTCATGCAAGCGGAAAATGCATAATTGATCGGGGAGACAGGAATGAACCTATGTCGATATGGATCTAGACATGAAAATGCATAACTCGATTGATTCGATGGGGCAATATGGAAAACTATAGATGAAAAATGTATACGGTAGGACCAGATCAGGAAATTTATGAATGAAAACTCATGTAAAAACACCATATTTTTACAGTTCCAACAGGTTGTAACATTTGGAAAATGATTTATTGTTTGTTTCAAAAGTGATTTATTGTTATGTCTGTTGGAGAATGATTGTCGTTTAGTTTTTTGTATGGTCTTTTGTTGTTATGTTACCTTTTCTGGAGTTAGTCTTGTGTTTATTGTTAGATGTACTTGGTCGAGGGTCCTTCCTTGTCTACTCCCAGCATGGGGGTGGTTGGGTGGAATGTGCTTCGCACCCCGTTGGGTTCCCTTTGGATGCAGTTGTGTCTTTCATTGCAGGGTTTTGGCAGATGTTGTTCATCTAGTGTTCTTATGTACTAGATGTATGTTTATACTTCAAATGTAATTTATTTATTTATGTATTGACTCCCACATGTGTTGGGAGGATCTTGATGTAATTTTTTTATATGTTCATTATGTTGTACTATTAGATTGATGTAATGTGTATTCATACCATGTACTCATTTGGGAACTATCATTTGTAATTACTCATTATGTGGTGTTGTATTTGTTGAAATATATGTATACTTTATATCTCTATGATTCATTTATTGTCATATGTATGTATGGTTTTATTTGGTATATTCACATCTTTCTTGATATTGTGAATGAACATTTTAATTTATGTCATGATGGTTGGATTTATGTAATTGTATATATAATGTTTGATCTATTAACTTGTGATGGGTTAGTTTAGTAATGTCACCTTGTGTTCCCCAAGCGATTTCATTGTGCAACTTAGAACATTGTTATGTTGGAATACTTAAGTACATTTCTTATGTTCTTTTAAAAAAAAATGTTGTGGTTTTATTTGTTCCTTTGGGGTTTGCGTGACGGGTCATTACATTTTGTAGGAAAATTTCCCATCTGCATGTGAGTTCCATCAGATAGGATGACTTTGTAATGGTCAACTAGGCTTTGATCACCTCCTATTTTTGGTAAGAAATTAGTTGGAGGACTGGAAATGGGACAACATCTCCAGCATCTATAAATCATAGTGCATCTATTGTCAAGGTTGGATTCAAATTTGCAGCCTACAAGTAAATGAAACTTAGCATGGTGGCATCAATGAGATATTTATAACTATGACTCAACTCTGAAAGCAAATAGTAATATTTACAAATTTGAAACCTAAGACATTTTCCCCTCTAACATATAAGTTACTCCTAAATGGCCAATAAATTGAAGGGGAAACAAGATAGATAGTTCAAATATAAATAAGTTAGAACATATATCATAGTAATTGTTAATTCAAATGAAGTATATTCTTGGTTTGTTTGGTGCACTTGAGAAATTGTCAAGATAATTGGCAACAACAATAAACTAAACAAAAAATACACTTATAGGACTATTGCTTGAGGATTGTTTGCCAGCCTCAGAAGAGCTAGAGGCCACCAACATTGTTGTGTTTACTCTTCTAGAATTGAAGAGCTACAATGTCAATGGCTGGCTAGAAGATCTATGACTTCAAAACACATGGGAACTCATTTTTTTTACACAGGAATTAACAATATGATAGGAAAGGATTCATAATAACAAGGGCTTCAATGATTCAAATAATAATTAACATACAATTTGTTATTCCAAGTTCACTGTTTCAATTTTAAAATCCTTCCATTTTTTTCCCTAGAAACACCAAGAGTACGAAGGAAAAGAAACAATTAGGAAAAAGGCTTCAATGTTGTATATAATAGTTAATATGAAGTATAACATTTGAAGTATGTCATGTCAAGATTTAGACAAATAACTATTTTGAGAAAACAATAAACATTGGGAAGAGTATGTATGTACATTGCTCACATCTACTTTGACATACATAAAAATCTACACACAACAAAATTTAATATTGTCTCATTTATGGCTTATGTTTTGTGTAAATTCTTGCAATATATTAAAATAGTTGGTGTTGTTATCCACAATGCAATCTAATTGTTGTTCACTAGCTTTGTCTATATTCCACTCTTTGCAATCCATAATCAAACACTTAATATTATACAATTTATATTGTTATCCAAAATGCATTCTTCACTATCAGATATATACAGATATATATATATATATATATATATATATATATATATATATATATATATATATATATATATATATATATAGTGGAGGCTTTCATTCACTTTGTTACTACAAGTTTTTTGTGTTTTGAGGGTGTTCCATATAGGCTGCTATTACAAGAAATTTTTTTGTGGCAATGGCTAGAACGGAATAAAATAGTAAATGTTATGCAATTGATATTGTTTTGCACAAGGAAATGTCCATTATTGTCTAGACAAGGCTATATTGTCTCATTTATAGCCTCCATTCAGTGTGGCCAGAAAAGGAAGTTGGCAGATTCTATTTTTATTTTTATATTAAAAGCATTCGCTGCATCCATCGAGAAGGCCAGTGAAATGGAATCAACATTAATTGTTGTATGGTTTTCATGTAGTGACAATAGGTATAAGTAGTAGCTACCTTTTCAAGCAGTCACAAAGATAACAAATTCTTGAAAAATGTTTGAAAGGGCATTGCCCTATAGCTATATTGATTTTTTTCTCAAAGGGTCCCACTAAGAAAAAAGCTATATTGTTTCAATTTTTGATAACACATTGTTGGGTGTCATTCTCTAGGTTTAGCTTGTTCTTCAAGATAGCTATCATCAATGGGGAAAGCATGCATTAAATACACATTCCTAGTTGTTATATCTTCAACCTCAAAAAAGAAGTTGTCAAAGTGATGGACTATATACTAAGTGTCATAAGGAAAACTTAACAAGCACTGTTGTATAGGTGGTTAGAGGCTATTTTTTGTGTATGCAGGAAATGATGTTTGCAAAAGAAAATCAAAAGTGTCACCTATGATAATTTTTTCAAACCCTTTTTGGGATAACAAGGCAGTGGTTTGCATGGGTTTGTGAATGTCAATTTGTTTGTCAGCTTCTTTCTATGACCTCTATTTTTTGGCTATGTTTGCAACAGAATAAAATTCTTAACATAATCCAATTTTCTTTTGTGGTTTATTGCTCGCTAGTCTGGGTTATTTCAATCCATTGGTTTTCCCAGCACAATTTATTGTCCTTTATGCGATGAACAATATATATATATATATATATATATATATATATATATATATATATATATATATATATATATATATATATATATATATATATATATATATATATGTATGTATGTATGCATGTATGTATGTATGTATGTATGTATGTATATATATAAAGATATACTTACATAAATGTATTCACCAACACCCTATAAAAATTTGAAATAGTACAACCTCTCGAGCACCACCCTATTGAAAAGAATGTCTTTTGGAAAATGACATTAACTCTATAATATCAATTGTTTTATTATGCATTGTAAATGAAATTATATAGCCAAAGCTAAACAACAACAATTAGCATTGGGCCATAGGAAACATTGGTTGAAATTTTTGTTGGCCTTTGCAGTTCTTGGTCTCCAACACCATGTAGTAAGGTGGTTTTTTTTTTTTTTTTTAATTTAAAAATCATTTGGCATGGTGATAGAGGAGGCCAATGAAATGGAATCAACATTAATCATTGTATGGTTTCCATGTAGTACTAATGGTGCAAGTAACATCTATGTTTAAAGTCCTCGAAGAACAAAGAGAATGTCTATACTATTTTAAATAACATATTGTGCACATATATATATATATATACATATATATGTGTATACAAATGCACACACACACACACACACACACACACACACACACACACACACATATATATATTGATAGATATTAAGAATTATCACAACCCATGCCTTTTGCAACCATTAATGTATGCAATGAACACAAGATAACCTCCAACCACCTTCACAAATTTCCATAACTATGGTGGGTTGTGATAGTTCTATATTCATTTTTAGTAGGTCATGGAGAAAGGAAGGAGGGTAGAGAAACCAAGTGGGAAGAGGTGTAATTAAAGGAAGCAAATGAGGTGCATATTGGTAAAACCATTCATGGAGTATTTCTAAAATAGTTTATGTTATTTTTGAAAGGAGATTGTTGATTGTTGCTCTGTAGCTTACTTTAAATTTCTTGGTTTAAGGGTTTTTTGTAGTTGGCATTGGTGGAAGGAAATACTCTTCCTTTATTGCATTTGATCTTTTTAGTAACCTCCACCCACCCTCGCAAAAGTTGCACAAAGCTTAATCTAGGTTGCACCCTCATAGAAGCTTACCCTCATTGCTCAAGACTCTCATATCAGGTAGAGCAATAGAATGAGACCAAACGATGCCTTGTTGAAAATTTAGGAGACATTCATTTTGTTCTTTGGGGTGTTAAATGATAGCTATCATTACAACCACCAATAGTACATGCAAAGCATATAGATATACATATAAAGACATGTATATATATGTAGATATATATATAGTAGCTATAACCATGGAGGGAAAGCCTCAATGAAGGTGTGAGTGTGTGTAGTGGAAATGGTTGTTGTACATGCATACACACACACACACAGATATATATATATATATATATATATATATATTGAGAGGGACCAACAAAGATTCAATGATGAACGAAAGTAGAAGTATACTCATTTCTCAACATACTATATGTGTGTATATATGTAGATTTTTGTTTCTATATGTGTGTGTGTGTGTGTAAAGCATGAATAGTGTTTGCAATGTAATTCCCTTGTAGACATGGCTACAAAGTTGGAGTAAAGAAAATGCCATACCCATAAAATTGGTGTGTGAAGGCCATGTGAAGAAATACTATGTTTTCCACAACAAAACCTTATTGAAAATTGAAACAATTTGGGTTTTCCAACAACATTTTTTTTTGTTTTCTACATTCCCTATGTTGAGTATGCATGTTTATGTAGGTTTTTTAATCTGGTTGGCTCTTGAAACCAATATTATTTCATTGTGTCAATTGTTGTTCAAATGACTATATAGTTTCATGGGTTTTGGCAGGTGGGAGAGTGTTAGGTATATTGTTTCATTTATGGCTTCCATTTTTTGTGAATGGTTTGCAATATAGTGAATCTAGTTTCTTTTTGGTGAGTCTTGATATCAAGATTTATTCTATCCAATGGGTTCTAGTATGTGGGTAACTGTTAGCAATATTTTTTTGTTTATGGTTTCATTTATATGCACATTAGCACATACATTAAGTATAGTATAAAGAAAGACCAATCTTTCATCTCACGCTTTATATACAATTGAATAAAGAATAGCTACACACATAAGTATTTCAAGCACATGCAAACCATACAACAACTAATCAAGATACTAGCCAACATTCAAGAGACCTAACATCCACACAACATTTTCCCTTAGTTGACTGGCTGAGGAGGCTCTGAATTCAAAGCTTTTTTTGCCTATAATAATTCCTTGCTTTGGACTATGCAATATATTATAGCCAATAAAAGGTTTGAATTCCTAGCCTTCTTGTTCAGGCAAATGAGGGAAAATTTAGTCTAGATGTTTGTTCTCTTTATAATTATGATCAAGCTAGTTGTATATCGAGGAAAAAATATAGTATAAACATCTATTTAGATATAGAAATCTCTACATAAATAAATATTTACATCTGTACATATAGATATTTATGTATCTACCTATATGTGTGTCCTCTTGGTTGAATCTTAATGTAAAACCCCATCCCGCAACCTAGAGGATGATGCAACACTACAGAAGCACAACTAATTTTTTTTCTCTTAAAAGGTAAACAAGATGAGTAAACTATCCTACTCTAACCACATACATCCTCTAGGCTACACAATGCGTCTACATGTGAACACCATTAGTTATAAAATTAAAACCAACCATAGCATAAGAATATTAAACTCAAGATACAACTTACAATAAAGCAAGAAACCATTGCAAGATAAATCTAACACATAGAAATGTATTAAACATATTTCCATGTATACAACACCAGATAACATCCAATACACCATTAAATCCAATAATGAATAGATCATAAATATTATTACAATTACATCACAAAGGTTCACCTCAATACAAATGAGGTACTACAATTATACATAATGATCCACAATTACAATGAAGAATGAGAAGAACAACTCCAATGAACCACACGAGCTCCTTGAACAAGAAGATCTCGCCATCATGAATAGGAAGAGAAACTAAATAGTGTAAGGTGCACACCACCCAACCATATGGTACCTGTAGCCCCAGCCCCTGTGCTAGCAGATAGTAAAAGGTAACCGAGACAATCCTACTACCTCTAGACATAGGAAATGTACAAAAATAATTATAGTACAGATAGACAAGAACAATGGTCACATTGCTTCCAAAATCGCAAAATCAAGTACTAACACAATACAAATAAACCGACTGTTGTCATAGGGGGAGTTTCATCACAAAGGTTGCATTGGTTTTCCAAAGGAGATCTTCCTAGGTCCCAACCCCTCTCTAGGGTTATTCTGGTAACCTCTCATGATTCTGGCCCCACATGCACACTAGTGTGGAATCGATTATCGTTCGAGAAGACAAGATAATGATCTAGCCATTCCAAGCCTTCCCGACTCATCTCAAGTCTCATACAAGCCCTTGATCCAATGAGCGAGGCTAATTATCTTGTTAAATGTGTTAAGCTAATAGATTATTTAATTCCCACATGATTATATTGACTTCCACACGAGTTGTCCTAGGACCACTTTGTGTCTCAGGCCTCGCTAAAAGCCACTCCCCTATCGAAAACACATAACTCAAACTACATTCCAAGGGTAGACAGTGCACTAAAAACTGACAAATATATCCAATACACCTCAAAAGGTAACACATCTCTATGAATGTCCAATACTGAAACCCAAGAAATCTCAAAGGGTGAACTAAAGTTACAACCCCTTTTCACAAATTACAACTCTAGAAGACTTAGATTCTCGTAATAACAATTACTTTCCCTCCCAGTACACAATTACAAAAAACATGTGCTTTAATAAACACAACACCAAGCAATTAACAAATGCTATCATTCAGATATCCTAAATCCATTACAATCAATTTTGCCTATTAAAATGCACCATTTAAATATAATTCCATTTAGTAAATCCATAACTATTAAAACAAAAGTTTAGTTTTCAAATCCAAAAATATAGATAAAACAAATCCCAATCTTACTAATAAAATCACTTCATTATAAAATAACAACTGATGCTTGCATGCACTTACCCTTTAATATTTCTTTAAAAAAAAATTTACTAACTTTAAAAAAAATTAAATAAATATATTTAAATATATATATATAATTATATTTATATAATATATACAATTATACATATACATAATAAATATATTATTTAATGTACATAAAATTATATACAAAGCATGAAACATACGCATGCACAGGGACGCAGCCTTGGCTGCGGCATTCCCACGCAGGGGTTCACTGCCTTTGGGCAGCGCTTACCCCACATGGATGTGGGGAGCATTGCACACATCAACGTACCCCTGGTGTGGGTGTGGCTGGGTGTTCCAACCGCTGGTCCGAAATATTATCATCAATTTTTTTTAAAAAAAAAATTATTGCTACAGAATTCCGCTGTACGACAATTTTTTGAATTCGCTTCCCAATAAAATTTCACAGTGTTTTAAAATAAATTAAACTCATTTATATATAATACATATATATATAAATTTCATAGAAGAAGTTTTCTATAGGGAAACTCAGAGATTTTATTTTCCCAACAATTAAAATGAATAGGGAAACCAAACAGAATATTGATTTTCTACAGAGATTTATAATTTCTTTTGTATCAATCTATTTCAAATGAATAAACTACACAGAGGATTTTTAATTATTTTCTATAGAGGTTCCTCCTTAAGGAAATATTTTAAAAATAAAGAAATAAGAACTTCTAAAGTATTGAAAATATTTTCCTATCTTTTTCCAAATTGCATTACAATAATATAAACAACTTTTCAATTCAAAATTCACAAAAACAATAAAGGAACCTGTTCCAGAAGAACTGTTACCTCAAGAAATGTTATCGAGCTTCTCTATAGCTTCAATCTTCCAATGTAGCCAAAACTTCCTTCAGTGCAATTTCCTCTTTCCATAAAACAGAACAATCCCCAGCCAGGAATTCTATAGCAAGATTCTAAAACAAAAAACCTCTAAGAGATCCCCAATTTCCTCAACAAATTTTTCAACACCCAAAACAAAAACCCTTTCTGTGAAAACAAATTTCTTCCCTCTTTCCCAATCTTTTCTCCGAGAATCAATCTACAACAATAAGATAACCAATTTCTAACTCGCAGTTAGCCCAATCAAAATATCTTTTCCCTCAACAACCAAATATATTTTTCCAACCACATGCATTTAAATAAAATAAAACAATTTACTAAATGCAACCAATTTAAATACTCTTATTTATTTAATTACCATTTATTTTTAATAATTAAAATTACTCAACAACATAACTAAACTAAATTTATTTATTTATTTATTCTAAAGCCTTCACAAAAATAATTCAATTAATTAAATATTTAAATCAAATACACATTTAATCTACCAAATTAAACTTGCACAATAATAAAATACCCAGAACAACAATGATAAGGCTAAGACCAAAACTGAAACTGACGACACACTGTACTAGGGTAAAGGTATGACTAGGTAGCCTGTTACTATCTCCCAATATTACTATTGAGTAGTGGACATGCTTAGGCCTATGAAACCAGGGGAAGCTAATGTCATGTATCTGCAATCCTGCAAACATGAAAATGTCATACATGTATACAAATAGTAATTCATACACACCGTGAAGAGAGAATCGCAGAAATCACAGGGCACTCACAAGTGAGTGATGCAATACCATTCTCTTCACTAATACAATGTCACATCAACTGACGAGATAATATATCAATTAAACTACAATAAACATATATAGCAATGTCATCACAACTAAGCATCTATGCAAACTTAATGCATATTAAACATAATCACCATGCATATAATGTGTCATCACATCAATATAGTCTAACAAAGTATCTGAGTTGTCAAGAAAACATAACAAATCGAAGGGGTGTCACATCCTCCCCCCTAGGATTAGGCTTACCCCTGGAAGCCTGCGAACAAGTAAGGTTAGAGCTCCCTCATCCTGGTAGCATCCTCCCATGTAGCATAAGTGTCATCTCTAGGATCCCACTAGACCCTTACCTGCTCAATATCTCGACCCTTGAGGGCGAGTCTCCTATGCTAGGTAATGGCCACGTGCTCCAAATCTAGCTTCCTGTTCTCTACCTATAAAGCGGTCCAATCAAGGATATGAGAAATTTCTGGATGATAAGCTCTAAGTACAAAATGTTGGTGTAATTAACTATTTAATTACACTTTCATAGGTTTACTTAGGAATTAATTTAAGTCCTAGATTGCATTTTATTATCCTTATCTAATTGAGCTATCTTGTAGCTCAGGTTAGGTTTAGGGTTGTGCATGATTGCTTTTATAAGCAAGCCTCATCTTGTACATTTGTATCAATTCAATCATGAATCAATCTTGCATTTGATATAGCAAGCATTTTCGCCATTATCTCTCTCTTGTGGAAGTATTTTAGTCTAGCAATTGATTCCTGGTTTCTAAAATGGTATCAGAGCATCCAAGGTTGCAGAATCCTTCCCAGATCTGAGGGTTGCATATTTGGCTTGAATATTTTTGCTAGGTGAAGATTGGGGTTTCAATAACCTCACAATTTAGATCAGAAGGTTTCGCAGACAAATTTTGACTGTAAATTCATCCATTTAGGGTAAAGTTGTTTTTGAGGCAATTTTTTTTTGCTGGAACAACACCTGTGCAGTACGATCTTCTCATTTTTACAAAAAATATTTTGTAAAATATTTCTGTGATATTTCTCTTAATTTTGGGGCAAAATTTTATTTAAATCGGGCTTCAAAAATTTCATTTGGGCAATTTTTTTTCAAATACTATTGTGGGTTTTTAAAAATTTGGGCAATCCCGAACCCCGACCTATCCTCTGTCAGATCTTCACAGAGTTTGTCGGTTGTACTCGTGCGTCACCTGTCATATATTCCGGCTACCATCGGTCATTCATGGATCCATAGGACCAGTCATATTTCTAGGTACATCCACTGACTGTCGGTTCTTTCTTCGCGGGTTCTTTGTCAGCCCGATCTAGTGTTCCATCAGGGCTTCTCTTTATTTCTGAGTACGGTGTCATCTATTGATGGTCTTTTCATCATCCATCTCCATCAGATTGTTTGGTCGGCCCATTCTACCATCGCCGTACAAATCCTGACCCTTCGACTATCACATCGTCCGGTTGGGTCAAATCTGGCAGTCTACAATTTTTAACAGGGTCTCATCCATCGTAGTCCTAGTCAAGTGGATTGGCATTCATTAATGCCTCATTCACTATTTGCTCTTGGATCACCCATGGTCAAGGTCACTATCACAGTTTGAGGCTAACTTCATTGCCTGACGGTTATTTTTCTGACATCCGATCCATCTGCGGGTACAGAGATCTTGCATCAGCGGTACTGATTTTTTTGGCATATTCTCTTTTTGGGATTTTTGCATGGCCAAATTTTCCCTATTTTTGGTTAGTTTTTTCAAAAAGAGGGCAAGTTTTTTCTAAAAAAAGCTTTCTATTGATTTTTTTTTTAAAAGGCTATGACGGGTTTTTTGGAGATTTTTTAAAGTTTTCTATAAAACTTATTTATTTCCAAATAAAGAGGGAGAAGCCAACAGTCATTCAGCCCCAGATAGTTTGTAAATGGATGACTTAATTACTTTGGAGAATGGGAACTATAGGCAATGGATTAATATAATTCTTACTCATCAAGTGGTGAGAGAAATCTATTGTCCTATTTGTTTAATAAAGTTCTTTGTCCTAGCACAAATGTTGAGTATGGCATTTGGAAAGGATTTAGGGCTAAACTCTTTAGAGTTATTTTTGAAAATGTAAATGATGAAATTTTAGAGACAATTGTTCACTTCGAATGTCCTCATGCTCTTTGGACTCACATTAGAGAGGTATATGGAGACCATGATTCTTCTCCATCTCTTGAAGCTCCTCTTTCCAACTCACATGTGCTTGTTCATTCTTTAGAGTTGATAACCCATGCTTGTGATCCTTTGGATGAGATTACAGATGCTTTAAAGGTTCCTAATTCTTCATCTTCTATTGATGAGTCATTGTGTACTACCATTGATTCATTGCAACAGGTATCTGATAGTCTTCCTGATTGGGATTCCTATTTGACAGACATTTCTTCTTTGTTTGTGGAGTCTCACATTTCAAATTTGGAGGACCAATTTGAGAGTCTATCTCTCCTATTTGTCGATAGTCATGGGTCCACTATTATCACTTCATGTTTTTCTATGGAGTTTGTTCAAGATCAGTTTCCATTGGTTCCTAGTTTGTCATAGTTTGTTGTGATTGGGCATGTACCTGATTGGATTGTGGCATCATCTTCATCATCCAAGAACTTGGAAACACATGAGCAGATTTCAGAGACACAATCTTCATACATATGGATTCCTCTTCCTACTTCCTATCCAGAATGGGAATCATTCCTGCAGTTGTACTTGGTGTATCTTCTTCCTCAAGGGAGAAACATTGTTTGTAGGCATTGGATTTTGTTTTGTCTTCAGACATTAACCATACTTGCAGGAGATCATACATCATGGGGGGATATCTTATCTCATCACTTCCCCCTTATGGGGGGGTCATTTATTGTATATTCATGATGGATGTAGTCCTTTGGGGGCATCATTGAGTCCTCCATACATCATGTTTACATTCGTCATGCTTGTTTTTATTTTCTCTCTTTTGGAGAGGGGCTTTTCTTCCCACTGGGTTTTCCCCTTTTCTCTACTTTATGAGAGACTTCATTTCATTTGCATCTGTAAATGGGTACCTAACATGGCCTAGTTGTCAGGACCCATAGTAGTTTGCATTATAATCTTCTCCCTAAGTTGCACTTATGGGGGGTGTTGGTGTAATTAACTATTTAATTACACTTTCATAAGTTTACTTAGGAATTAATTTAAGTCCTAGGTTGCATTTTATTATCCTTATCTAATTGAGCTATCTTGTAGCTCAAGTTAGGTTTAGGGTTGTGCATGCTTGCTTTTATAAGCAAGCCTCATCTTGTACATTTGTATCAATTCAATCATGAATCAATCTTGCATTTGATATAGCAAAAATTCTCGCCATTATCTCTCTCTTGTGGAAGTATTTTAGTCTAGCAAATGATTCTTGGTTTCTAACACAGAAACATGGAACACACTATGGATGCGCAAGAGACTGGGCAGTAAAGCAAGGTGGTAAGCAACTAGCCCAATCTTCTCTAGAATCTCAAAAGGCCCGACAAAATGAGTTGCAAGATTAGAACCCTTTCCATAACGGATCAGACTCTTCCTCGGTCGCACTCGCAATAAAACTCAGTCACCTACAACAAACTGGCGATCCACACGATGTGCATCTACGTACTTCTTCTATCTATCTTATGTAGCTACTAAATGTTTTATGATCTGATCCACCTATTGCTCCATATCTTGTAACATATCTGGACCCAATAGAATCATGTCCTCCAACCTGTCCCAACTCAATGGAGTCTGACACGACCATCCATATAAAGCCTAAAAAGGTGACATGCCAATAGAACTCTAAAACCCATTGTTATAAGCAAACTATACAAGATATAGATAATCTTCCCATCATGTGTGTTGATCCATGACATACATGTGAAGCATATCTTCAAGGATCTGATTGACCCTCTTAGTCTATCCATTTGTCTCTGGGTGATACGTTGAACTGAATTTCAATTGTGTCCCCATAGCATGCCGTAATGATGTCCAAAGGGCTAAAGTAAACATAGGATCCCTATCAGAAATAATTTGACACAGAATACCATGCAACCTCACAATGTCCTCCATGAACACTCTAGCATCTGATGAAGCATTATAGGAGGAACATATAGGTGAGAAGTGTGCTACCATCGTCAACCTATCTATGATAACAAAATAAAAGCAACGGCTAACAATATAGAGGACAACATTCAACATAGACTATAGAAATGGCGGAACACGAGCGCGGACACGGGCAGGAGAAAAGGGATTTCAAAATTCAAAGCAATGGAAAAGGAAATGGAGCAAGATCAGAAAACCTATTGTCGAATCAGGAGTTGGAGTCAAGTCAGAAGCAAGGTAAGGATGACCAAGATGAAGTGGACTCCAGAAACAAAATACAGGTGGAACCTGGGGGAAAGGAAAACCCAGAGATTAACCCTACTGCATCCTCCACTGGTAAAAATGAGAAAGCTAAAGGGGGAGTGGGGACCACAGGCAGAATTGGAGGCAATCGAAAACCCTGGACCTCTCTATTCATGGTAAAACCTAATGGAAAATCATCTTTCCCTCCAGTGCAAAATATCTCGTCCCCAGTTAGAGGTAAGTTTGCTATTTCTATTCTAGATCTACTCATTGACCATAATATAGCCCTAATGGAATGAACTCTAGTTGGGAAGTTCATGGGCCCTAGACCAAATATTGAAGTGGTCAGGGAGTTTGTTAAAAATAAATGGAGAACTAGTAGGAAAGTCTCAGTTGCTGCTCTTCCAAAGGGTTTTTTCACGTTTGAATTTGCTTGTAGAGAGGATATCACAGCTGTTAGAAGTGGAGGTCCTTGGGTGATAGGGAAATCTTCCCTGGCTCTAAAGAAGTGGTCCTTCAACTTGGATCTATCGGACTCCATCTTTGAGAATGTCCCAGTTTGGGTTAGACTTCCAGGCCTGCCCCTGGAGTACTGGAGTGAAGATATCTTTCATGGTATTGCGAGCTCCTTTGGTGAGCTCCTTTCGATTGACACAATGACATCTGCTAGAAAGAGATTGGTTTTTGCGAGGATATGTGTGGGAGTCTCCTAGGAAGTAGATCTACCATCTTTGATTGAGATCCAATCTAAACTGGGTTCCTGGGTATAGAATATAGAGTTTGAAACCATCTCATTTGCCTATTTCAAGTGTAGTAAATCTGGTCACTGGGCAAAAAAATGCCCCCTAAATGCCACTTCAGAGAAAGAAAAACCAGCAGGACCTGGAAAAAAGGTGTGGAAAAAAGAAGAATGATTCAGGAGAAGAAAGGAAGGAAAATAAAGAGCATGAACTAGAAAACAAAGAGTTCGATATTCAGAGTATCTATCCAAAGATTGAAGTGGTCATGGAATCTAAAGGTGAGATCCCTAATGATCCTCATTACATGAATCTTGTTAAAACGTCTTCATCTAAGGAAAGGGATTCCGATGAGGATACCTTAGTTGGAGAAGGAGATCGGAACCTTTCTACTTCCTTATCCCAAATGATAGTCCCTTCTGATAGAAATGAAGAGATCCCGGGTCTAGAGGATATTCCTAGTGAGGGCTTGTCCTTGGTTCTGAATATTCCTCTTCCCTCCCCGTCTTCTAATAATCTTCCCCCTCAAGGAGTAGTGTACCTGACAGATCCCAACTCCATAGATAGGGTTAAGGATTCCCTTGAAAATATGGATCACACAACAGATCTTTCTATTAATATCTTGTCTTTTCAAGAGAATGGTAACATGGACACTTTCCCTTGGGAACAAAGAATACCAACTAATAAGGAATGGGAGTCTAGTAGAGAGATGGATAGCCAAGATGAGACTGATAAAGAGTAGAATATATCAAAGAAGAAGATAGAAAAAAATAATGGAAGACCCCAAGTGGCATTTCTACCAGATCAAGAGTCAAGGTAGATTGTGGAGCAGTAGAGAACTCAAGAGGTAAAAAGTCTTCAAAAAAGAAAAGAGAGCTGAATAGTTTTCAAGATATTGCGGATGGATCTCAGAAAACCATCCTGGAATGTCTTAACTCCCATGGTATCTAATGAAGATTATGTCTTGGAATATTAGGGGACTCAATAGCCCCCACAAGTAGGATGTTCTTCACAATTTCGTTAGAGATCACAAGCGGGATATTCTTTTAATTCAGGAAACTAAAATGTCAAAAGAGAAAATTGAAAAGATGAAACTTTTCCAATATTACGGTAACCAGGGTAATAATTCGAATGACACTTTTGGAGGCATTGCGACTTTTTGAAATAGCCACACAATCAAAGGTGATCCAATATTGGAAGGTACGAATCATATAGCCACTAGATTTACACATATAAGAGATAACTTCAGCTGGATTCAAGTGAATATATATGCTCCTAATGGAAAAGGAATGAGAAAATATTTTTGGTTGGAATTAGTTTCCTTTAGGAGGATTTTTTATAGAGAAGCTTGGATTGTTATGGGGGATTTTAACACACCCTTAATGAATGGAGAAAAATTTGGGGGATCCTAGATCAATTTGGAGAGTAAAGAGGATCTTCAGAATTTCATTGATAATCAAGGGCTGATTGATTTGGATCTATATGGAGCTTCCTTTACCTGGTCTAATCGTAGAAAGGGGTTGGATCTCATACAGGTCATATTAGATAGATATTTAATCTCCAATCATTGGTATTTTTATTATTACTGCTCCCTTAAAGCTCTTACGAGAATTGGTTCTGATCATTTTCCTATCAGTTTCATTGTGGATCCAATAAAAAAGAACATTCCTTTCATATTTGAAAAAATGTGGATCTCTCATCATGCTCTTAAGGAGGAAATAAGGAAATGGTGGAATATAAGAATTCAAGGAACTGCTATGTTCAGAGTAGCAAAAAATTTAAGGGAAGTGAAATGTAATTTTAAAAAATGGAAAAAGGAATCTTTTGGGAACATCTTTAGGATTAAGTTTGATCTACAGATGGACTTGGGAGAAGTTCAATTTAAAATACAGAAGGAGGGTTACTTGAATGACACTAAGGAAAAATAGAATGAGCTCCTTACGAAGATGCATGACATAATTGGAAAGGAGGAGGAGTTCTGGAGACAAAGATCTAGAGCTCTTTGGTTATCAGCACGAGACAGAAACAACAGGTATTTCCATCTATCAGCATCAAAACACAGAGCTATAAACAAAATATCTCAAATAGAATTGAATGGAACTAGGTATGAGGAGGAGGAGGATATTAGAAAGTAGGCGAGCTCCCTCTTTAAACATCTTCTCTCGGAAAGTGATGAAATAAACCAAAATGAGTAGGATCAGTTAGTTGAAGCTATACCAAGAATTATCAACCAAGAAAACAATTCTTTTTTGACAGCTATGCCCACCAATGAGGAAGTCAAGCGAGCAGTCCTTTCCTTTGATGGGAGTAAAGCTCTGGGTCTTGATGGTTTTCCTTTATTTTTCTTTCAATGGCTCTGGGAGATTGTTGAAGAAGATGTGGTAAATGTTGTTAAAGAATTTTTTGGATCCAGAAGTCTTCTAAAAGAATTAAATGCTACCTTCTTGGTTCTTATCCCCAAGAAACATGGAGCTAATAATTTTGAGGCTTTTAGGCCTATAAGTCTCTGTAATTATTTATACAAAATCATCTCTAAGGTCTTAACCTCTAGATTTTTAACTTTTTTTCCTTCCTTCATTTCTCCTCAATAGAATGGCTTTGTCCCTGGTAGACAAATTCTTGACTCTATTGTTACGGTACATGAGAATATTCACTCCTTAGTTGAGTCGCAGACTGAAGGCTTTTTATTAAAGCTTGATATCTCAAAAGCCTATGATAGAGTTGACTAGACTTTCTTATTTAAAATTTTAAATGCTTTTGGTTTTTGTAATAGGATTATCCAATTGGCGGAACAACTTGTGTCCACGACTTCCATATTGATTATGGTCAACGGATCACCCACCTCTTTTTTCCAAAGCACCAGAGGTCTAAGGCAGGGTGATCCTATCTCTCCTATTTTATTCACTATTATGGCTGAAAGTTTAGGCAGGAATCTAAAAAAATTGGCCAACTTTAAATTTCTTTTTGGTCTCAAACCTTCCTCGGGAAATTTGGTGTGCTCCCATCAACAATTCATTGATGACACTATGCTTATGGGTCAAGCTACGGTGTCTGAAGGAAAAACTATAAAACAGTTGCTTGACAATTACTGGAGAGCTTCAGGACAACTGATCAACAATAAAAAAAGCTCTATGTTCTTCTTCAACACTTCGGATCATAGACAGGCTAAAATTTCTAGAATTCTGGGTTGTAGGGTGGATTCCTTTTCTGCCACCTACCTTGGTCTACCCTTAAGCTTGAAACCTCCTGAGTCTATTTAAGATTCTTGCTAAATTTGCTGATGCCATTGAAAAAATTCAAAAAAGATTTCTTTGGTCGAGTGTTGAGGAAAAAAAAAGACTTCCCTTAATTGGCTAGAATCTGGTTTGTAGACCTAAAAAGGCCATAGGACTAGGTTTAAGAAGAATCAAAATAGTCAACAAAATCCTTTTAGCTAAACAAATCTAGAGAATCTCCTCTTCTTCTGGGGAGTGGATTGATATTCTGGCTAGAAAATATTTAGAAAACAACTACTCCTCCATTATAAAGAAGGACCCCCACCTTCTTCCCAGAGGGTCTACATGCTAGAATAATATAATCAATGGAAAAAAGATTGTGGCTGATGGTATTGGATGGAAAGTGAGAAATGGTTATCATACTAGATTCTAGGAGGACAGATGGCTTTTTAAGGAGCCCATTTTAAAAATCAACTCCTTCAGTGAATGGGCAGAGATTTGTAAGGTACAGTTTGGAACTTATGTGAAAGATTACAGAGCGAATGGTAATTGGGTGGACTTGGGCAGTGTTAGTCAGGCTTTGGCTCCTATCCAGTCTTCTGTACTGGCAGATAGACTTAGTTCTGAGCAGCTGGATGATCGTACGGTTTGGATAGATGAACCCTATGGCATTTTTTCAGTGTCATCTACTTTTGCTAGGATTACTTCTTCTTTGGACCGTCCTCCCTTTTGGTCTAAAGCTTGGTTCAAACATTTGATACCTAAAATTAATATCTTCTTCTGGATCCTTCTCCAAAACAAGGTGCTCACGATTGATAACCTGTGTAAACGCAGATTTCAAATTCCTAATAGATGCTTTCTTTGTAAGATGGAGGTTGAATTTGTGCATCATTCATTCCTTCATTGCTCATTTACTGCTTCTATCTAGGAAAAAAGCATTAGGTTATGGCACCTTCCTTGGGTTTTCCCTTCGTCCATTGAAGATTTCTTCACTCAATGGAAAGCCCCAATAAGAAATCCTATGCTCAGGATTTTATGGGATTTATCCTTCCCTCATGTTGCTTGGGGCCTCTGGAAAGAACACAACAATAGAATTTATAGGGGTAAAGAAGCCTCTATGGTTATTGTCTTTGATAAAATTGTCAGATTCTTGAAGGAAAATTTCAATGCCTTGGTTCAGAAGGACAACATGCCCATGAAAGTGGAGCATTCGCTCTATGACCTAATTGTTGCTAAGGATTGGAACATAAGTCTAGAATTGTCTAGAACCATAATGAAGGCCAAGAAGGACATAGAGGGTGTTTGCTGGTCTTTTCCACCAAACGGTTGGATCAAAGATAACTTTGATGGTGTAGCTAAAGGTAATCCAGGGGTGGTGGGCTGTGGTGGAGTTATAAGGGATTCCTTTGGCAATTTCATTGGAGCGATGGCCTCTCCTCTTGGTTCCCAAACAAATCATCTAGTGGAGGTTACTGGAGCTTTTCACATCATAAATTTAGCCCAAAGTCTTAACATTAAAAATCTGTGGCTTGAAGGAGATTCCAAAAACATAATTGACTGCCTCTGTGGCAAGTCTCCCCCCTCATAGACCATTAAATCATGGGTTGAGGATGCCATATTGAATTTGGCTAAATTTGATAAAGTTAAAATATCACATGCTTATAGAGAAGCCAATGTTGTTGCAGATATTTTCGCTAACGAAGGAGTTAGGAGTAAAGATGTGCGCACCTGGCTTAATATTAGCAATCTAAACTCTAATGTCTGTGCCCTATTAAATTATGATAAATCACATGGAAAAGCAATGTGTTATCCCTTTAATGAGGATAGGTTGGATCTTTCACATCACAATCATTACAGTGCATGGGACCGAGCCCAACGGCTTAATCTGCAAGAAAGCTCCACACGCTTTGTGGGTTCTTAGATTTGGTGGGGCCAATTTTAGTAAAGCTTTTGATTGGGTCTACCCCACTGTGTCGGCTAAAATGGGAGAGACATAAAGCGAATTGAGTCGGACATCTATGATACATGAAAAATGCCAAGGCTTGGAATAAGGTTAAAAGCGGAGGGTTGCTTCTTTTCCTGGAGAAGCTCCATGGCTCTAACCAGGAGGCTACAAACCTCTTTGTTCAAAATTGGAATAATGGAAACTTGACCCTGTTTGGTAGGAATGTGGAGCTCAGAAAAAATCTAATCGCTGATGTTACAGGATTATCTACTGAAGGGAAGAAGTTCTTCAGGTACAGGGCTTTTTCTGATGAAGCTGTGATCAGATTTCCTAAAAAGGACAAAGAAAGGCTAAGTCTGGTTAAAATTACAAACAACTACTTTGATGCAGACACCATAAAGACCATTTGGAGAAAGGTTCTGCGGGTCATCATGGAGTACATTACGGTGGACATACACTTCACCAGAGTCTATGGCTACCACTTTTCTCTTCTCAACCACTTCTGATACAAGGTTAGGGTCTCTCTCCCCTATTATCTTTTATGTTCCTTGAAGAAAAGCTTGGAGGATAATAAGAAAAACCCTAAAAGATCCCCCATCCTGCACACTGGGTTAATAAGGTTGATTGTTGAACATTTCCAAAAAATGCCTAGCCCCACTATCCTGGAAACTATCCCTGATTCTGAGAGTGACGACACTGAGCCTAGTGGCTCGAAGTATCTGCCTAACTCTAGTCTGGCTAGAAAAGTCCTTAGCTTGCACGCTGTCCCTTCTGGGAACATAAACCCTACTCCCATTTCTGGTAAAACCCATGCTGAGCTTAAGCGTGATAGCCCCTCCCTTAATAATAGTTCTATTGATAAGAAACCCCAGGCCAAAAGCCTTGTTTCCTACTCTGAAGAATCCTCTAAGTCAGAGGAGTCTGATGCCAACAAAACTGAGCTTTGCACTGAACCTTTGCCAGATAAACATGCTAATGATGACTCCCCTGTTATTCTTAACCCTGAGAAATTTTTTCCTAATACTGGAAAATAGCCCTCTCTGGATGTTCTGAACCTTGCCAAAACCAATTCTGAGTCCCACTTCAAACTCTTGGAATGGACTTTCATTGAAATTAATGAGTTGAAATTAAAAAATTGGGCCCTTCAAAGCAAGATTGAAGAGTTGGGTGCTAAGATTGCAGAGATTGAAAAGAAATATGTGGATCACAGTAACATAAATATAGACTCCAAGGTTGAGAGCATAAGGAATACCATCAAAACCATTGCTGAGCAAAACAACCGAATGGCAAGACACAATGCCATTATGATTAATGCGATGACTGAAAAGCTAGATAAAGCCCAACAGGGATCTCTGGTGGTGGATCTGGAGGAAACAGAGGACAAAAGCTAGGATACGAATGTGGGCATTTCCAAAATAACCAGAGCCAATCTGAAGTGCAAGTTCCCCTCTACTTCGAAGATGATTCAAATTTTTAAAAAGGGAGTCAATGATATGCATAATTTGTTGGTGGAGACGGAGTCTGTCCTCAAGACTCTAAATTAACGGCTGGGGTTTTTGGTGCTTACTTTGCTGTTCCTTTTGGTTTGACCTTTCTGGTCTTTTTCATTTGGTTGCTGCTAATCTTTTCTTGGGCAGCTGGTCTTTTTGGTTGGACTTTTGTGTCCTCTTTTCTATTTTGTAAACGTTGTGGTTTCGGGTCCCTGTAAAACCCGTTTTACCCCTTTTATCAAAAACATAGTATATACAACAATGGCTGTTTAATTGGATTACAACCATAATGACTAATCAAAAACCATAAATCCAACAATATTGTCTTCAAAGTTAAAAATCCATGTAAAAAAAAATCTTGTAGCACCTCTTCCCACTTGCTTCAAACACACCTCTTCTTGCCAACTTCCCTACACAAAAATGGGAAAAATATTATCACGGGTGACACTTTTCTTTTGCATTTCAAACCATCCGCCCATGCAAAAAACACAAAATAACCTCCACCCACCTTCGAAGAATCTACACAAAGCCTAATCCATCTTGCACCTCACAAAGTCTTACCCTTGTCACTCATGGCTCCCATATTAGACATAGCAACAAAATGACATCAAACAATGCCTTATTGAAAATTTTCCAGACACTTATTTTGCTTCCCAAGGCGTTTAACAATAGTTGTTATTACGACCATCCCTAGTACAAGAAAAACATACAACAATTAATGACGATGAGAACCAGTGTTTAATTTTCGTAACCTTCTCTATGGATGCGGCCCAACAAACGCCACCCTATTCCCAAAGCAGCAAACAACCACCTCTGCCACCTTTTCACGGCCATCAGAAGGACAAAAATCTAGGAGGATGATGAAAATTCTGGCCAAAGCCATAACCCATCTGCCACCCTTTCCCAGACTATAGGAAGTCTAAAACACAAGGAGGCTAACCAAAATTTCAGCAAGTTATATGTATATCAATATTCATATATATATATATATATATCTATATATATATATATAGATATATATATATATATATATATGGAGATATATATATATATATATATATATATATATATATATATATATGTACATACTATACATACTATACATATACATATATATATACATATATGTATGTACATACAATACGTGTTGTACACATACATACATGTACATATAGATATACATATACACATACATATATATACATATATGTACATACACATATAAACATATACATATATATGCTACAAAATACCAAATTTTATGAATATTATATATACATGTAAATATACATGAATATATATATATACATACAAATCTACATATACATATATATCTATACACATAAGTTGTATATGGACCACCCTTTTGCACGAAGGGTTTTGCATATGTCTATAACTATTATTTTCAGCATTCTATGGCAATGGTTGCAATGGAATAAAATAGTTAAGGGTGATCCCACAATAGTGGTTTACAATTTTTGGCCAAACTGCACTAAAATATTTTTTTCTAACTAGATTTTCACTTTCAGGAACCTATAGTGGCTAAACTATGAGGAATTTGAAGATGATGCAAACTAGAGTTTCATGACATTTTATCTATAGATTCTAAATATATTTTTTTCAATTTTTTTGGAATCATATTGCACCTTTTTTTCCATCTCCCTTGAAAACTAGTTTTATATAACGCATATAACGCGTAGCTTTTTCTCCATGAAGGATAAAATTCTAATTCTTTCAAATTTATATTTGTAACTCTGATATCTCATGCTTCCACTTGGTTAGATAGTGTTTTATTGTTTTTTTTCCTTAATCATGTAATACCCCTCATGTTGTTGTTTGGACTTGTTATTTTTCTATGATTTTGCTTGATACTTTGAGACCTTGATAGTTACTATTTATTGGTTGGATTGGGGGATTGGATAGTTTAGAATGATTGATGATTATTCTAATTTATTAGTTGACATGGATATTATGATATGACATTATGGTTACATTTGGTTGGGTGATGTTTAATTTTATTTCAGTAGTATATTGTGATGCAGTGGATTAGTAATCATTTGATGATGATATGATGTGATCAGTTAGTTAGTAATGTTACCTTATATTTGTTGTAATTGTTATTATAGTTTTGGTGAGGGGACAATGTAGCACCACTCGTTTGCAAGTTCCCTGCTACGCTGCAATTCCTTCTCATGATGTGATGTTTTTATTATATATATATATATACATGTTGTACACAACCTTGTTGTATGCATGAATTGTAGGGACAAAGCCTTGATTCCACCTACTTCGGCAGGACAGGGCGAGCATCAAATTAACCTAATGGGCATGAAGTTGAAACAAAGATGACAAGGAATTCACCCCATCCCAAGTTTTCCAACCTGTTTTATGTTTAGTGGCATTGTGCATTTTTTCCCTTTGTCATTTTTGCAGTTTATAATAGTTGTTTGTGTGAAAGTAATTGTGTTATATGTTTTATGTTGGTATTGTTGTATGATGTAATTCATATAATTAAATGATTTTAATAAATGTTAATAATAGCATTGGAATAGTTTACATTAAAATATTAAAGTCTTAAATAAAAATCCATGTAATTTATTAAAGATAAATAAATGGAAAGGTGTAAATTAAATTATTAAAAATTGGTATTTTGATAATTTAATTAAAATAGCATGTTGAGGATAATTAATGAAATAAAATAATTAAATAAGTTAAGGTTGTGTGAATTGCAAGTATAATTTGCAAAATAAAAATTAAAACAAAAAGTGTTGTTAAATAGAAAAAAATAAAGAAAATAAAGAAAAGAAGAAAAGGACCAATGAATGTTGAGTTTTTGGCTGAAAAGCTGGTAAGGAAATAGAAAACTTCTTTTAATTTTGATTTATGGAGTTTTCGAAAAATAAGAAGATATATTTTATTTAATAGAAAATTTGAGAGATTTTCATTCACAGGAAATTGACAGAAGTTTCAAAAAAAAAAATCTGAGTTCTAGAAAAATTGGATCCTCTCTGGTTTTCTCTGTTTAATTATTTTTCTCTTTCATTGTTCTGGAGGAGAGGCTCTTCTGAATTAAAATTTTAGATTACAAAATAAATTAAAAGTTGGGTAAAAGAATCTGGTGGAGACATTCTGTAAAAGAAAAGGGAGCTCTTCGAAAAGGCTAGTTCAAATCAAGGAAAGCTTCATCATCAACTTCTCGGCAAGCTCTCTAGGTTCCATAATTGTTCTTTCTCTTTTTGTTAAATTTGAAATGGAAATCATATTGTTCTAGGAAAAGAAAATATTAGGGGATTTTGGGTAATCTTCTGGGTAACAAATAATTGGGGAAAAATTTATTGATTGAATCTCTAAAAATGATCTGGATTTTTTTAAAAATTTGTTATGAAAAAATTATTTTCTCTCTGAAACCAATGGATACCCATATTTAAACATACATATATATATATATATATATATATATATATATATATATATATATATATATATAAATTGGGGATTTAATATAAAATTTCTCTCATAAATTTAAAAGAAATTTTGTCTGATATGAGGAAAATAGTAATTGAGTAGATTATCTATATTTTTGTATTTTGTTTTGACAAAATTCTATCCCTATTTTGAAAACTTGTATTTATATGGGTATATATATATACATAAATATATATATATATATATACACACACACACATATATATATATATATATATATATATATTTATTTATATATATATATATATTTATGTATATATATGTATATATATATATTTATGTATATCCTCCAATATATATATATATATATACATATATATCCTCCAATATATATATATATTGGAGGATATACATAAATATATATATATATATATATATATATATATATATATATATATATATATATATGTTTAATTGAAAATTGTTTGGGGATATATTTTGCCTCTGGAAAAAAAAAAAAAAATTGTTTATATTGAAAAATTTAATTGAATAATCTTGGGGAGGGACGACCCTGGCCGTACCCCCCGGTTCCCTTTCCACACTCTTTATGGCTTCCCACAACATCCTTGAGGACTGTTGTGTGCAATAGTCATCAAG
The DNA here is from genome assembly GCA_007258455.2 of Sequoia sempervirens. Classification (NCBI taxonomy): domain Eukaryota; kingdom Viridiplantae; phylum Streptophyta; class Pinopsida; order Cupressales; family Cupressaceae; genus Sequoia; species Sequoia sempervirens. The sequence continues at coordinate 501,558,550 of VDFB02000017.1, forward strand.
ACTGCTGTGCGCAGTCCCTGTAGCCAGATTGGTTGCGGCCTAGTAATGGCTGAAAGGCTTTATTGAAATCGCCTCTTTATTTAATGTTTATTTTTTATTTTTTTTTATTTGTGGTTTTATTTAATATTATATGTGTGTGTGTGTGTCTGTGTGTGTGTCTGTGTGTTTGTGTGTGTGTGTGTGTCTGTGTGTGTGTGTGTGTGCGTGTTGTCTTAACATTGGGGGTAACCCAGAAATTAAGCATATAAAATAATGGAATATTTATGTATTTATATGTATTATTTATATATATATATATATAAACAAAACTTAAATATATAGATATACTAATTTCATTATGAGTATGAAAATTATAATTGTGATTGTTAAGGGAAAAGGCGAAATTGTATTTATAAATTAAAATTCTTATCAAAATTTTATTGCAAAATTATATAAGGGAAAAGGAGCTTTAGTAATGGAATAAAATGAATTGTTTAACTTTGTGTGAAAATTATTATGTTATTCTATTTTCTAAATCAGCTTGATTTCTTTATTTCCTTGGGTCATTGTTTTGGCTTTTATGATGTGGGAACCTAGATTGCTTTAGGAACCTACTTAGGGTTGTTGTAAACCTTAGACTTCCACAGGCATGAAATGGTTTGTTAGTTGATGTTTCTCTAGTTATGTGCTCTTAGTCGGGAAAGCCTTTTGGTGTCATTATTTTGAAAGGGTTGTATGAGGTTTTGTTGAGACTCTGTGTGTATACTTTTAGCGAGATGGATAATGCCTCGCATGTCATTTGTTGATATTTAATGCCTTGTTCTTTATGGTACAACCCTTTTTTTTTATTATTTTTTGGGGTCTCCAGGGAGAGTGGCTCTTCGTGGGGGCTGGTGCCTCAAAAGGAGGAAGGGTTCAGGATAACCCACATAAGAGTTAGATTAACAAGTGAAAACCTAATAATATAAATTAGGGGGATGGGTAGTAATAACATAATAAGATAATCTTGGATATTTTGTCTATCCATTAGGGCTATCACAGACTAATGGTAGACTAAGAAGGCCGTGGTTGGAAAAGTTGTTACCTCATCCTTAGGAGAGGTTAATGGCTCTGCATGAGTCACCCTATGGGTCTAACGCCTCAAGTAGGAGAAAGGGCTAGGATAACCATAGATGGGGGTTGGTGCCTCACGTTGGAGGAAGGGCCAGGATAACCCATGTAGGCTATGCGATGACACTCTCCACTAGCTGCCCTTATGCCTTGCTTTCTTGGTTGCCTCTAGAAGTCTGTTACATTTGTTGTCTTGGATTTACTTGGAAAGTGGTTATAGTTTTTTCCTTTGACTTATTTATGATGTGTTTTATGGCTTTGAGTTATTTTGATTGAATCTTGGTTGTCATCATTTACGATCTATGTTATCTTTTGATGTTGCTATTGGAGTTATTGTACTATGATATTCTTTATTGGAGTTAGTCTTGTGGCATTCTTGGTCATGGTTACTTCCTTGTCACCTCTGAGCATGAAGGGTGGGTTTTTTTTCTAAAACCCACATGGTCGGGTGGAACGTGCTCCGCACCCGTTGTGTAAGACCTCGTTTCACACGCGATTAATGCTAAACCTAATTTGTGATATTATTTTCTTAAATTTATGATTAGATATATTGTGGATGACAAATAAGGTGATCTTTTGGAAAAATCCTTTTAATTTCATTTTGACATTATGTTCTATTGTCACTACCATGAAGGTGGAATACACTAGTATACTATGGAATATAGATTGAGATTTAAATGGATTATTATATGGTTAAAGTTTAGAATATTCAGCTAATAGATTAATGTGATATACAATGTTACTTATGATCGTGTCAGTAATGTACAGGAAGGAAACATTGTTAGCATGAGAAGGGAGGACCATTGAGAGCAAATCAAAAGACATCTTCTTGAGGATATAAAGTTAATATGTTGATAGACTAAGAGGTGAAGGTTGATATTAAAGATATAATTTATTTTGGTTTGTGAGAATATTTAATTATGTGGGTTAGGGGTTGGCAACCCTTACCCAAGTGTGAAACTCGGATGGATCTTTAAGTGGGTCTTTAAAGAGGGTTTTTGGTCAATTTACTTGGTTGGGATACAAAAATAAACCCCCTAGGATCTATACCTTAATGGTAGGGGTCAAGTGGGCATGCAATAGGGTCCCAAGGACATGATTTGACACCTAAAAAGTCCCCATAATGAAGAGTGACGAATTTGGAGGAGAGGATGGGAGGTGAAAATATTTGGGGTTGTCCAAGTGCATGCTACCTCTTTAATGAGAAAATAATCTCATTCAAGAAGGGAGGTACACTCCACACCTCCCCATCCAAAAGGTTGCAAGTTGAAACTCATATATAGCTGGAGAGGAAGAATGAGTAGGGTGTTACCCACTTCTCCCTTTTTGGAGAACTTGGTGAAGATGGTAGGAAGAATGAGAAGAGGAGAGGAGGATCTTGTTCTTAGAGATCAGATAGCGATGAAGATGGCTAGGTTGGATAGGAAAGAAGGATAAGAGAGTTAAAGTATAGCCCCTAAAGCAAGAGATAATTTTTCACTACTTCCATTTTCCCTTGTGTTTATTGGTTGTAAGATGGAGTCTTGGTGTTTAGATCATGGTTGAAAAAAAAAGGGTAGAGAATCTAGATGCATGGAATTTGTGCTATGTTAGTTTTGTCCTTGGTAAAATGAGAGAAGACTCCATTTATCATTGTGAAGCTAAATGAATGCTCTTCTCAGGGGTATGGCTAGAACCCACGAGGCTCCATGATGCCATTATAGTAGGGTGGAGAGTAGGCCTTACTAATTTGTATGTGTTATTAATTGTAATATTTAACATCATGCAATAATGAAGGTTAGTATTCTACTAAAATGAAAGAATCATAGAGCAAGTTCCAAATGGTGTGTTTATTCTGTTGCAAACTTGTAATCGATTCTAGAAGAGTTGCAGCTTGTGGGACAATCATGCTATATAATGAAGTGAAAATAATACCTGCAATAGAAATTTTCTTGAGTGGTTTAATCTTGTTTATAGCTGTAACAATTTTCAAGAAAATTTAAACCTGAGTTCAAATATTTGATTTCTATATGGTTGTTTCTGTAGATGTGAATCCTTCGCCTATGCATGTCATTTATGCCTAAATTGGTTTAGAATTTAAAACCCTTATGCATTTCTCTTAACTAAAATTCAAAAAAATAGCATTTGGGTATATCAAATAGGGTGTTTAATAGTTCAATGTATTCACTTGGATTTTGGATGAACATGATGTTATGGTTGTGTGAGCGATGCTGGCTATTTGAACAATGTTTTGTCGTGGTATATAATGCCTTTCAAGCTACTTTGCTTAAACTACCTGGTTTTGGTTGACTTTCATTTCTTGCATTCACCTTGAATTAGCTCTAATTTCTCTTGCTCGGTACTATCTTAGATCATATTGTCAGGTAACAAAAAGAGAAGAAGAATAGAACAGAGAAAAAACCAAGGAAAATAATTGCATGAAACCTTTCCAAACCCTTGTCTACATTTATGCTCGAAATAGTGTACATATTTCCCAACTCGTTGTAACTATTATTGGATAGTGGGAGAGTTCTGGGGATTCACCATCATTACTCCTTGCATAAGAACATCCTCATGAGGGGCTGACATTTTTCAAGAGACCTTGTGTCTTGGAATATATGTAGAATTAATTCCTAAAGTCTCAGGAAAGTCTAAACAATAGCATTGGCGTCGTTGACAAAAGAAATCCTTGCTTCGCTCGTGGCTCAAATCACTCCCTTTTTCATTCGATCCGGGGTGATTCTCCAGGCGCTCACCACAGTTTAATCCCCTAAATAAAAACTTTATTTGATCCTAGGTATACTTTGTATTAACTTACCTTGTAGGATAGTTAGCCTTGCAAGTTTCCATGAAAATCAGTGTGAGAAAGGGTGATATTTTCTTCCATTTAGGAAATAGAGCATTCAATGTAATGGTGTAATCGAATTGTTCTGCTTCAAACAAGAGAGGAAAGAGTATAATAATGAAAAGCCTCTCCCTTATCGTTAAGTTAACCTTTTTGAAGCTTGTTTAGCCGATAATTGGGGTTGGCAGTTCTACGCAGCTGTAGAAGGGGAGATAAGACTTTCTTCCTGAAACGATGGGAAGATTCAGGTTATGTCGTTGCCTTCACGCATGAGCACAAATCTTGACCCATTCAATTATTCCTCAATAAATCCCTCATTTCTTTATTCATTTAAAAATATATATAGCAGCCCATGCCACCAACATGCTCAATATACATACCATCGCAGTAGCTAAGAGAAAGCATTGTGTGAATCCTATCACTCTGCAAATCCTTCCTTGATGTCACTTTTTTCCTCTCTAAAGTTGATTCACCATAGAGATGATTAGGTTGGGGATGTGCGAAGTTAAGTGTGGGTTAGGTGGAAAAAGCTATCCTTGAATGTTGGCTGGGCGGGCCTGCTACAATGACCATAAATAGCATAGTTTACCTATCTTCTCCCACTCTCACACTAGGAATTGGCTTTCATGCATGAGGGGATGGTGTATCTCCTTGTCAGTGAAATCAAGCTCAATTTTTTTGGGAAAAAATTCTAACCTGTACTGCACCCATTAAATGCAATAAATACTGGGTTAACATTCACCTCCAATTGCACTGTCAATTCTACAATTAAACTCCTCTCCTATTGTTGTTATGATAATATATATATATATATATATATATATATATATATATATATATACATTGTAAATGGTCAGCACTATCTTTGAATGTTGCACACATTATAGAGTTGGTGAGATGCAGTGTTGCCCATCTCTTTTACCATCATGTCAATCACAGGAATTAATTTTATAGGCGAACCCTTCATGTATTGCAGGGAAGGACGTGACCTATCCCAGCTGTGGCAGAGATATGGTAAGAAACATTGTCTTAGGTATAGTTATTTAATGTAGATCTTCCATTTGTAATCAATCTGGTAGTAGATAGTAATTTTTCCATCCATTGTTCGCTAAATACCAATTCTAGGCATGCCAAGGAATGAACAACCTAAATATTACTTTAATATTAGATAATGCAAGTTTATAATCGATAGCATTGCATTAGAAGTTTCTTGTCTTTTTGAAGGAAATTTTATTGATGGATAAGTAATAATAAAACCATTATTAAAATTATATCATCTTATCCAAATTAAATAATATAATAAATTCAGTGTAAATTTGAGAGAAATAAATAAATTAATAAAGTAATAACGTCTGGGTTAATTGAAAGAAATACTATTATTGTAACAAATACCAGTTGAAATCCCATATAAACAAATATGAAATAATATCCTTTAATCACCGTGCGAGGGAGTGATGCTTTATTTCCGTTTTGAGATGGACGTCGTTTCAAGGTCAATTTTTTTTTAACGTGACACCCAGAGCTACCATGCGGTGGAAGGTATGTGTGTTAAGATAAAAAGAAAGTAAATAAATAAATAAGAAAGAGAATTGAGCTGCAATAATAATATAGATTACTAAAAATTGATACCGCCTACCGTCGATATTAATCTTTAACATTATTCTTTTTTATAAAAAAAAAAATTCGAAGTGGAAATTAATATTTAATATTATTGACACTTGAAATATTAATATTGTTTTGGGCTGCCTTTTACATTATTGGTGTATCATAAAAATACAAAAAGATACCGTTATTAATTACCCAGTGCGTCAGTGGAGTGATAACTAATCTTCGATGTGGTTAAGAATATTAACATTCTTTTAATTATCATCGATTATTTTACGTGAGAGTTGGTTAAAAGTAACAACCAAATATGGGTGGTTAGTTTTCTTGTAGCTAAACTCTTTATAGATTCTTCATTCCCATGTTCTTTGCTTTGAAAATAAGTCACATTAAATATGTTGCATTGAAGTATACTCTTAAAATTCATCTTCTTTCTTTTAAAAGAAGAAAAAAGAATCATGGGACCCACTTTTAAAAGACTTGAATTTCTATTTATTTAATATATATATACACATATGACTTTCATCCTTTTTATTTTGATGAGTATATATATAACACAAATTTTAATAGTGATATTTACTTTATTTTATTTTTGCATTTATATAATATTTTGTTTATCTTGTTTATTTATCTACCAAGATAAAGATATATATATATATAGTTTATTTAATTTTTAAGTATCATAATTTTTTTAAAAGCAATATATTGAGATAATTTAATGGTATTTGATAAAATAAATAATTGTCACAAGAGTGGTATTACATTAATAGTTAGGTTATAATTAAAATGTGACATAAATATAATAATTTTGTCATCTCAAATAACAATGTAGTATAGACAATAATTCTAACATAGGATTGTTTTCATACTTATCAAATGAGAGTAATGTCATTATATCTTCTTCAAATTATTTATGCATAAATTTGTACTACCATGTTAAAGGGTTATAAAATTGAATTATGGTTAAACTTCATCTCAACCAACCCAAAGAGTGTATGATTAACTAATCACATAGTTGACCCTTGCACGTGCTTTAAGAAATAATTTCATGAAAGTATACAACTAGCAATATGTTGGGTGTTTCGTCTTAGACCCTTAGAGTGTTAACTAGTTTAATTATTGTTCCTTAAAAAAAAAAATTGTTAGCTATTTCTAGTGAAATTTTTGGGGCATGACACATTGGGTTCCCCATCAACGTTCGTTCTTCATAGTATCTTTCAGATGGAGCTTGTACCAGATATTCATCTTGTATTTTAGACATTCTTTGTATTATGTATTTATCCCACATGTATGGGAGGTTTTATTGTATTTCATATATTTTGAACATGTAATGTATTGAAAGATGATGTATTGTAAATGCACCTTTGTAACCATTCATGATTTATGAGATTTATTATGGTTTGTATCATGTGATGTATTTACACTCATGCTTATGCATATATGTATGTTATCTTTTGAAAATAGATATTGTAATTTTTATGATGGATGTAAGATTTATTAAGTTATTTAGCCTTATGTGTATATTTCATTATGAGTTTGTTTTGCAATGTGACGTCACGTGCCCCAAAGGACTTGATGTTATGATGTTATCATGTAATGTATTTATGTTAAATGGTTCATTATTTGTGTATTTTGTTTTATTTAAAAAAAATTAAATGTGTGCATTATTTTGTCCTTTTGGGTTTTCATGATGGGTGTTGCAACTTGGTATCAGAGCCAATGTTTGCAAATGCTAGGGTCTCTGGGTAGTTATGTCCATTAGGCAACCTTTGCGTTTGACTCTTGAGCTCACTTGTACCTTTATCTTGTTGCACAAAAATATGCCTCGAGGTAGAGGACGTGGCCGAGGAAGAGGCCATGGTGCTTGTTGTAGAGAAAACTAGAAAAGTCCATCAGCTCCTAGTTCCCATAGTTTAGAGCATGAGGAATGATAGAGTCCTCAAGGCAATCCATCGGGTGGTGGTCAGAACCCAAAACAACCTAGTTTAGATGGATAGTTGTAGCACATTCTAGGAGAGATTCTTGATCAGATGGGACCCAAACCAAAGGAGGAGCACTGGGTCAAGAGAGAAAGGGAAAGGTCATCGAGGCAGAGGGAAATAACGGAAGATTGGGGTGTAGTGATAGCTGGCCATATGAGAGATTTGATGAGAGCACACCCGCCTACATTCGATGGTTCTTGAGGAGGTCTAGAAGAAGAAACATGGTTAATTGATTTGTATCTATACTTCATGATGCACCCCTATGGAAGCAATACCAAAGCTCAATGCATAGTCATGCATCTGTGAGGTTTCACATCCACTTGGTGGTGGCTGGAAGAGCAAAAGTTCATTTGGATATCAGCATGATCACATGGGAGTTATTTCTAGAGAGGTTCAGGGCTCGCTTCCTTTTAGATCATTGGAGGCAATGCAGGGCACATGAGTTTCGTGACCTTAAGGAAATGTCGATGTCCGTTGAACAATATGAGTGAAAATTCTATGAATTGAAGCAGTATGCAAGGATCAACCATCATGAAGGGATGTTAGTGCAATATTTTGTTCGAGGCTTAAATGCCCGAATTAGTGGTGGCATGTGAGTCTTCGAACCGAAGACGATGGAAATTGTGGTTGAAAAGGCTCATTTGGTATAAGAGAATTTGGCCATGGCCTTGGGTGGTCACATTGGAGTGAAGATTAGCAATGCGCCTACACCTATTTTTAGCTCTCACGGAGGTTAGACATAGGCTGCAAGATCTTCTAGGAACAGGTGTGCACCCTCTAAAGGGGGTCAGTAGTAGTAGCAGCAACCACAACCAAAGAATAAAAACTCTCAATCTCAACAGGGTGGCAATTCTCAGTTTCGTAAGGATCAGAACTGGAACCAAGCTCGTTAGGAGCGTTTTGAGCAGCTTGCACCTAGTTTTCAATCAACACCGAGTCAAGGAAGCTTTCAACAGTCAAATGCTTGATTAGGGGGCAGAGGATTTGGTAGAGGTACTGGTTGCTACTCATGTGGGAAGCAAGGGCATATTGCTAGATTGTGTCCACAAAAGAATATCTCAAGATTTAATCAGAGACCTGCTAGGTCAGAGCCGATAGTGGGCGACACAAGGAGATATCATCATTTCTTTGTGACAGTGGATAATCAACAAGAAGACCACTAGAGCACCATCATTGAGACATCAGGTGTGTTGCATAACACTAGCATTTCTATAATCTTTGCTTCTAGTGCATCTGATTCTTTTATATCTCCTTCAATAGTTGAGCGATGTAGACTGGTGGCAACTAGTCAAGGCATAAAATGGCAGGTTGAATTGGCCTCAGGGTCAAAGGTTGTTGTAGAGAAGCTTGTGTAGGGTTGTAGTCTTAATATAGGAGCATTGACAATTAAAGTGGACCTCTGAATCCTACCACTTGGCTCATATGATGTCATTTTGGGCATGGATTGGTTGAGTGTACACCGTGCTATGATAGACTATCGCCATAAAGCAGTGTGGTGCATTGATGATTCCAGAAAGGAGGTGGAGATTGTGGGATTTCAAAGGCCCATTTCTTTGCAAATGATCTCTGCCATGCAACTTAAAAGGTTTTTTCGACAGGGTTGTTGTAACGCCCATCGTGCAAACCCTAAAGGATAAAATAATGCACACATTTTTTTAAAAATAATACAGAGTAAACATGCAACTAAACATTAAAACATATTTACATTGCACATTAACATCATAAAATCAAGTCCTCTAGGGCATGCGAGGTCACATCGCATAATAGACTCATAACGAAGAGATAAAAGATAAAGCAAAATAACTTATCTAAATTTACATCCATCGTATCATTACACTAACCATTTACAGAAGTACATCCATGTAACCATAAGTAAAAGAATAATACATCGTATGATACAACCATAATGAATCTCACAAAATAATGTTTACAAAGGTTCATAGACAATACATCGTCGTTTTATACATTACATGATCAATAATGAATACAATGAAATCTCCCATAAATGTGGGATAAATACATAGTACAAATAATGTCTAAATTACAAAATGAACAACTAGTACAAGCTCCAACTGAAGAATGTTGAGAAGAACGAATGTTGATGGGGAACCCAATGGGTGCGAAGCACGTTCCACCCAACCACGTGGGTTATAAATAACCCACCCCCCATGCTCAAAGGTGACAAGGAAGTAACCACGACCATGAATGCCATAAGACAACTCCAACAAAGGACAACATAGTACAATATTTCCAAATACATCATCAAGGATTACAAAGGACATAAACAACAACATCCATGAATAAATGTAATAAACACAAAGCCATAAATTTCACCACAACAAAGCAAGGCAATAATGATTAACCAAGTAACCAAAGAAGCAACCATAAAAAATTTTCAAATGAGTCTAAAAGAACAATCAAAACACAATTCTAGAGGCAACCAAGAAACAAGGCATAAGGTCATAAAACACAATTCTAGAGGCAACCAAGAAACAAGGCATAAGGGCATCTAGTGGAGAGTGTCATCGCATAGCCTACATGGGTTATCCTGGACCTTCCTCCAACATGAGGCATCAGACCCCATCTATGGTTATCCTAGCCCTTCCTCCTACTTGAGGCGTCGACCCCATAGGGTAGCTCATGTAGATTCATTAACCTCTCCTAAGGACGAGGTTACGACTTTGCCGACCACAGCCTTCTCAGTCTACCATTAGTCTGCAATAGCCCTAGTGACTAGACAAGGTATCCAAAATTATCTTATATGTTTTTACTACCCATCCCCCTACGTTCTATTATTAGGTTTTCATTTGTTAATCTACTCTTACGTGGGTTATCCTGAGCCCTTCCTCCTATTTGAGGCGCCGACCCCCATGAAGAGCCACTCTCCCTGAGTCCCCAAAATATAAACAAATCAAGCAAGGGTTGTACCATAAGGAGAAAAGCATATATATCTCAACCAAAGACATGCGAGGCATTACCCATCTTGCTAAAACACATAATCAAAATCTCAACAAACTCGTACAACCCTTCCAAAATAATAATACTAATATCTTGCAACATCAAGAGCACATAAAATGAGGATAAACATCTAATGATAAAATCACGTCTCTGAAAAAAATAAGGTTTGCATCAACCATAATTGGGTTCACAATTACAACAGGGTTCCCACATCCAAAAAAAAACCCAAAACTATAATAAAAATGGTTATAATAAAATAATATGATCTTATAACTCAAGATACCATTTAATATACGTACATTGTTTTCACAACTCCAAAATGAACATCTGGTTAAATTGCATTTATAACTTCTACTTTCTTTGATACAATTTTGAAATAAAGTACAATAATAATTTTGACATAATTATATAATTTGCTTCTTTTAATTAATCAATGAAACTAAATTTCATAATTTTATCATTATAAAAAAAACATTACATCTTACCTTTATACTAAATACACACACACACACACACACACACATATATATAATATTAATGCAAATAAAAAATAAAAAATTTATAATGCCCAGATAGTACTATTCCACATAAAATAACTTTAAAAAATAAGTAAATATAAATATAAATAAATATATATTTATATATATATATATATAATTAAAATTAATAACCAAAAAAAAAACTAAACAAAGTTCAAACTACAGTTTTGTCATACGCGAACTGCGCACGGCAGTCCTGCAGCTGTTGTACACAACTGGCCATATGGACTACTGTGAGTAGCCCGTGCAGCCCTCAGGGGAAGGGTGGGTACGGCCCAGTTGTCCCCCACCCGACCCCTAATAACATATATATATTTTTTTTAAAAAATTCCATCACATAAAAAATAATGCCGACCAGGTACAGGTTCGGCTCAAAATCTGAAACTTCAAATTTTGATTTATTTTGACATGCAAAATATAGTTATATATATTTTTTATGTATATATATATTTATATATATAGGGATATGTTATGTGTATATATATATATATATATATATATATATATATATATATATATGTATGTATCCTTCAAAGTTATATATATATATATATATATATATATATATATATATATATATATATATATATATAACTTTCAAAGATATATATATATATATATATCCTTCAAAGTTATATATATATATATATATATATATATATATATATATATATATATATATGAGTATATATCAAAAGAAAACCCATTTATTTAAGAGGGAATGCAATTTTATTCCTTCATATCAAATCATAGACTAATTGGGCATTTTCATAAGATGAATGTTGTTCTCAGTTATTTCCTAAAAGAATTTTCAAAAACCTCATATAGTTTCCTTTCGCACAGAAATCATATTTATCTATTTTTATTTTTCTTTGAATTAGAAAGTTGAAGAGACAAGAAAATGGAACCTGAAGTCCTGCACTGTTGAAAATTTGATGAAGCTTTGCTTGATCCCAATTTCCTTTTCGAAGAGCTCTCGTTCCTTACTATAGAAGAAGAACAAGGGAAAATCCCATTTCCAAAAATTCAATATTTTTTGCAGCTCCTGTCTATTTCCCTATGAATGAAAAATCTCTCAAATTTTCAATTAAATAAAAATATATCTCTTCTTTTTCAAAAGCTCTAAAAATCCAAATTAAAAGAAATTTTCTAATTTTTAATTCTAGTTTTTCTAGCCAAACTCAACACTCATTTGTCTTTTTTATCTTATCTTTCTTTTACTAATTTTTTTCCCATTTAACTATACTTTTTGTTTTTAATTCAGATTTTGCAAGCTTTACTTGCAATTCACACTATCTAATTTATTTAATTATTTTATTTCATAATTATCCTCAACAAATTTATTTCATTAAATTATCAAAATATTAATTTTCTTAAATAATTTAATTTACACTTTTAAATAAATCACATGACTTTTAATGTAAGACTTTTATATTTTAATACAAATTATTCCAACACTATTATAAACATTTATTGATCATCATTTAATTAAATAAATAACATCATACAAAGCACCAATGTAAAATAATTACCAAAAGTACACTCACACAAACCACTATAATAAATTGAAAAAATTAAAAAGTCAAAAGCATACAATACCACTCAATCAAGACGGTTTGAAAAACATGTGATGGGGTGACTTCCTTGTCATCTCGGTTTCAACATCATGCCCATTGGGTAATTTTATGCTCACCTTGTCTTGCCAAAGTAGGTGGAATCGAGACTTTGTACGTGCAATCCCTGCATACAAACAAGATTGTGTACATGTATATATATATATATAGATATAATTAAAACATCACATTGTGAGAAGGAATTGCAGCATAGCAGGGCACTCACGAACGAGTGGTGCTACACTGTCCTCTCACCAAAACTATTCTATCAATTACAACATTAAATATAAAGTAACATTTCTAAACTAATTGATCACATTATAAAATAATCACTAAATCACTACATCATAATGTATTACTGAAATCAAATTAACATCACCAAACCATAATGTCATATCAATTATCCATTTCATCAAATGTAGTAGCATAATCAACAATCAATCTAAACTAACCAATCCACCATACCAACCAATAAATAGTACTATCGTAGTCTCAAAGTGTCAAACAAAAGCATAGAGAATAATAAGTCCCAACAACAACATGAGGGGTATTACAGTTGTCAACTTTTTGAGGTATCTATGAGTGATCTGGAGTCAGAGGATAGTCGAGGGGTGTCATTGGATCAAGCACTATGGAGAGGGTATTGTAACTTTTTTTGTATGTATCAAATTTCAAAAAAAAATTGTTGGATTAAGGACTTCAATATCTGGTGCACTCATATTTTCCAAAAAGAATTTAATAATCTTCTATTTTTCCACATGTGTAGAAAAAAGAGCTTGATTTTCAATGAAAAACCTACATTCACAAGAAATGAAAAATAAATATAATGGGTATGTGCAGGATCACCATGGAAAAAACAGGCCCTTAAGTGGCAAAAAAATTCAGAAAAATCAAAGTTAGGCAACTTGACATAAAAATTTGAATAAGTTATTTATATTATTTCAAAAATATGTAAGAATAGAATCTATAGAAAATTTAATTTAATTCTAAACTACAAGATTTTTTATTTTTTTTAAAATTATTTGGTGAAAATTTGAAATTTCAATGTAGTAGTACTTAAATTTCAGGGAAAAAATAAGTAGGTGTCTATCTCATAACCCTAACCACAATAAAATGATAATATTTTTTTATAATATTTTAGAAAAAAGTAGAGGACTCATGTCTAGATGTGATGCATATTTTTTTGTAATTTGTTTCCAAGTAAATAATTAATTATGAATTTTTTATTACAACTTTTTAAAAATATAAAAACTCGTATGTCGACCACCTTAACTTGGTCAAAAACTCATGAAATTATTTTTTTTCTTTTTTAATCCTATAGTATGTGAAGCATAGGATGTGATGCATGTTTTGTATTCCAAAATGTGATACCATTTGAAAGCTATAGATTTTTTTCAATCGCCTATCAATCAGGACTTTAGTCATAATTGAAATAGAAAATAAATAATAATTATTAATTAAATTCAAAGTAAAACATAATTTATATTGGTGGAAAGTTAAGAATCTCCTTTAAAACCCTTTTCATTTCATCAATTTTGGGCAAAAAAACGTCATCACCCACATACCCTACAAATACCCATCATATCGCCAATTTTTGGCCCATCATGATCCTGCACATACCCTAATATTAAAATTAAATTTATTTAAAATTATACTTTTTTGGAAGTTTAGAGTAAGGACTACATACTTACAAAAAATAAATTTTAAATGAATTCATTTGATCCCCTAAAAGGTAAATCAAAAGTGGTTTTTTATCAGCATTTTGATAGGTGTAAAGGAGACTGTCTTAGGTATGATTTAAAACTAGTGAGGTTCTATCCAAGGGGGTTTGATCTAAGGTAGTTTGATCAAACCCTCTTCAATTGGAATGTTTTAAATGAAACTTTTTAAGGCTTAAATCATTATATTTTCTAAAAATATTTGATTTCAACAAAAATCAGAATCTCCTAGAAATTGTAAACCAACTTTGTGGGATCACCCTTAATATTATGCAATTCACTTTGTTGGTGTCCACCTTATGCAAGATTGTCTCATTTGTGGCTTCCATTTACCATCTATCAATGCAACACAACAAAATAGTCAATTTTTTGGATGTTATATATATACATACATATATATTCACATATCTATCTATCTATCTATATATATATATATATATATATATATATATATATATATATATATATATATATATATATATATATATATATATATATATATATATATATATATATGCAGATGCATATATATATATACATATATATACATTCATATACATATAAATACATATATATACATATAAATACATATATATACACATACATATGTATATATATATGTATAAAAATACATATAAATATATATGAAAGCACAAAAAAATTGCACAACAACAAACTAAGGAAAAATAAACAACCCAAGCTAGCCATCAGCAATCGACAATTGTGACTTTCAGCATGTGGGTTACTTTTGGCTATATTGTTCCATATATGGCTTTGATTCTGTGTGAATGGTTCCAAAATAGTTAATCTAGTGTGTTTTTGGTGAATCTTCAAATCAAGATTTCTTTTTTTTTTGTGGGTTTTGGCATCTGCATGGTTGTTGGAAATATTGTTTCATTTATGGCTTAATTTTTTGTGAATGGTTGGAAAATGGTTAATTTGTTGTGTTTTTGGTGAATCTTCACATCTGGGCTACCATTGAAACCAATATTGGGTATGTGTAGGATCATCATGGAAAAAACAAGCCTTTAAGAGGCAAAAAATTTAGAAAAAAATAGAGTTAGGAAACTTGACGTAAAAATTTGAATAATTTATCTATATTATTTCAAAAATATGTAAAAATAGAATTTTTAGCAAATTGAATGTAGTTTCTAAACTACTAGGTTTTTTTTTTTTAATTATTTGGTGAAAATTTGAAATTTCAATGTAGTAGTACTTTAATTTCAGGGAAAGAATAAGAAGTAGGTGTCTGTCTGACCACCCTAACCACAATAAAATGATAATATATTTTTATAAGATTTTAAATATAAGTAGAGGACTCATGTCGAGATGGGATGCATACTTTTTGTAATTTTTTCCAAAGTAAATAATTAATTATGAATGTTTTATTACAACTTTTAAAAATAAAAAATAAACTCGTATGTCTAACCACCTTAACTTGGTCAAAACTTAGAATGGCGAGCGGTCGGGAGCGGAGCTGTCGGCGGGAAAATCGGACTTTTGAATCTTCTGGTACTGAGCAGGGTGATGGCGATGGATCTGCGATGGCCCAGGTGGGTCACGGGCCTGCTTCAAGCATCAAGAAAAGCGTGGAGGAGCCAGAGCGGGAGGAATCCCAAAATAAGCGTGCGGATGATCCAGGGGGAAAGAATACTCTGGTCCCTCCCCCTTTTATTCCTGTCGGCGACTGTCCAAAAGGTAACCTCAAGGATGCAGCTGGAGCTGGTGACTCGAACGGTGGGCAACGGAAGAAGTGGGCCTCACTTTTTGGGGTTAAACCCAATGGTAAGTCTTTCTTTCCCCCAGTGAACAATATCTCCAACCCTTTAGCTGGTAAATTTGCTATCTGCATTCCTAACGAGATCATTGATCATAATATTGCTATAATGGAAAACTCCCTGGTTTGCAAATTTATGGGCCAAAGGCCAAATATTGAGATTGTTAGGGATTTCATCAGAAAAAAATGGAGAACGAATGGTAGTGTTTCTGTTGTAGCCCTCCCTAAAGGGTTCTTTTATTTTGAGTTCTCGAACTTGGATGATATTAAGGCTGTTAGATGCGGAGGACCATGGGTTGTTGGGAAATCCACTCTTGCACTTAAACAATGGTCCTCAAACTTAGATCTTTCGGATTCCATCTTTGAGAATGCTCCAGTTTGGGTCAGGCTTCATGGTCTCCCTTTGGAATATTGGAATGAGGATGTGTTTCGGGGGATTGCTAGTTCCTTTGGGGAGCTCCTATCGATTGACCCCATGATTGCTGCTAGAAGGAGACTGGTGCTTGCCAGAATTTGTGTCAGTGTCTCTCAGCATGCTGATCTCCCCTCCTCTGTTGAAATCCTCTCAAAACTTGGCTCGTGGTCGCAAGCTATTGAGTTTGAGACCATTCCTTTTGCTTGCTTTATCTGTAGAAAATTTGGTCACTGGGCGAAGCACTGTCCCATGAAAGTTGTTAAAGCAACGGATAAACCCAATAGGGTCTCAAAAGCTGTTTGGAAAAAGAAGTAAGAGGAAAATTGTGTAACGGGGATAGTGGGAAAGGCTGCTGCTACCCCTGACATCCAATTGGTTGAAGTTGGTAATGTTGGTCCCAATGTCATGGCCCCTGAGATTAAGGCTGGCCTTCATAATAAAGATGATGGATTAGGCTGTACTGTTGGTACCTTGGCTCTAAGTAATATGGATGGTTCTCAACACAAGATGTTTGAAGAAGCTGTTAATGAAGGCTCTGCCACCCAGATCCCCCAAGTTTTGTTTCCAGAACTTATAGCCATTTCTCAGATTAATGTGGATAGAGTGGAATGGGAAGCAGGGAATTTAGTCCCTAGTAAATCAGAAGATTCCTCTACTTCGGAGAGGAGCCCCCTTTCTCTGAACCCTTTGACGCCAGGGCTAGATGATATTTCTTCACAGGGTCTTTCTATTGAGGTTGGCATCCCTTTGGTTGTGTCTCCGGTGGGGATAAATATCCCAGGAGCTAATTTTTGCTCGGATCTGGCTTCTTCTAATGTTGTTAAAGACACCTTCTCGGACCCTAGCCAAGCAAGTATTCTTGAAAAAAGTAATTCTCTGCCCTCCAGGAATGGACTTATGGATACCCTCCCTTGGGACCAGAAATTCCTCTCTGATAAAGATTGGGATTCCAGCAAAGAATTAGACAGTCAAGAGGATACTAATAGAGAAGAAGGGCTTTCTAAGAAAAAGAAGAAAAAATCGAAGATCAGAATCAAAATCACTCCCTGTGGGATTTCAACAAGATCGAGAGCAAAAGCGGACTGTGGGGTAATCTCCATGGCCAAAGGAAGAAAACCCAAAAACTTGATAAGAGAGCACCATAGCTTTCAAGAAATTGCGAATGGGTTCCAAAAAACCATCCCGGAACTCCTCCTCTCGCCCAAATTCCCATGAAGTTATTATCTTGGAATATAAGGGGACTAAATAACCCCCACAAGCAGGATATTTTACACAATTTTTCTTGGGACCAGAAGCCTGATATTCTCCTCATTCAGGAAACCAAAATGTTAAGAGAAAAGGTTGAAAAGATCTATTTGTTCCAGCACTGCTCCATTCAGGGCAGTGATTCTGTTGGGGCTTCTGGTGGGGTGGCGACTTTTTGGAACTGTATGGTCATAAGAGGTGATCCCCTTTTCTCTTGTCCTAACCATGTTGCCACTAGATTTACTCATATTAGAGACAACTTCAGTTGGATTAAGTCTAATATTTATGCGTCGAACTGTAAAAAAGCTCGTAAGGATTTTTGGAAAGAGTTGGCTGCTTTCCAGAATATCTTTCAAAATGACCCCTGGGTTGTCATGGGAGACTTCAATTGTCCTCTCCTTCTGGGTGAAAAGTTTGGAGGGTCTCAGATTAATGAAGAAAGTAAAGAAGACCTCTTGGATTTCATTAACAATCATGCCTTGATTGATCTGGATTTGCAAGGTAGCTCTTACACTTGGTCGAATAGAAGAATTCTGTCAGACTTGATCCAGGTGAGACTTGATAGAACCCTTGTTTCTGATATCTAGTTTTTAAATTATTGTTGTTCTCTGAAAACCCTCCCTAGGATTGGTTCTGACCATTTCCCTATTAGTTTTGTTGCTGACCCCTTAAAGATTAAGAGGAATACCCCTTTTCATTTTAAGAAGATGTGGCTCTCCCATCCTCTCCTCTGAGAAGAGGTTAGAAAGTGGTGGAATATAAAAATTAAAGGCATTGTTTTGTTTAGAATCACCAAAAAACTAAGGGAAGTTAAAATGAATCTTAGAAAGTGGAAAAAAGAGTCTTTTGGCAATATCTTTCAAATCAAATATGATCTTCAGTTTAGGCTGTCTGAAATCCAAAACAAAATTCAGAAGGAGGGCTATTTGGTTGATACTAAGGAAAAGGAAAATGAGATTCTCTCAAAACTCCATGAGGTTATCACCAAAGAAGAGGAATTCTGGAGACAAAGGTCTAGAGCTCTTTGGCTAAAAGCTGGAGACAAAAATACTAGATACTTTCACCTTTCAGCTTCTAAACACATGGCTTCTAACAAAATTGCTAAGATTGTAGTAGATGGTAGAACTTATGAGGAGGAGGAGGAGATTAGAAGAGAAGCTGTTCTTTTCTTTAAGAATCTCCTATCTGAGAAAGAGGACATTGATGTTGATGATCAAAATCAGCTGCTGGAGGCTATCCCTAGTATTGTTAAATCTAGAGATAATGAAATGTTAACAGCAATTCCCACCAGTGAGGAAATAAAAAAAGCTATTTTTTCTTTTGAAGGAAGAAAAGCGCCTGGCCCTGATGGCTTGCCGTTACTTTTCTTCCATTGGTTTTGGGATATTGTCAGGGAAGATGTTGAGAAGGTGGTGAAAGAGTTCTTCCGTTCTAGAAACCTGTTGAAGGAGTTAAATGCTACTTTCTTGGTCCTTATCCCCCAAAAGCTTGGTGTGCAGGATTTTGAAGGCTTCAGACCCATTAGTCTCTGTAATTCCTTCTATAAAATTATTTCAAAGGTGCTTACCTCTAGGCTACTCATTATTTTGCCTTCTATAATTGCCCCTCAACAGAATGGATTTGTACCTCGAAGACAAATTCTTGACTCTATTGTCCATGCTCATGAGAATGTTCATTCCCTCTGGGTTTCCAAATCGGAAGGTTTTCTTCTTAAGCTTGACATTTCGAAGGCTTATGACAAGGTGGATTGGAATTTCCTGTTTAAAATCTTAAAATCCTTTGGTTTTAATGAAAGGTTTTTACAGCTCATTGAACAACTCATTTCCTCTGCTTCTGTGGTGGTTATAATTAATGGCTCCCCTTCTACCTTCTTCTGGAGTTCTAGAGGGTTAAGATAGGGGGATCCCATTTCTCCTATCCTTTTCACAATTATGGCTGAAGTCTTAGGCAGAAACATGAGTAAATTGGTTGCTCAAAGATCTATTATGGGGCTCAAACCTTCATCGAATAATTTGATATGCTCTCATCAACAGTTTGTGGATGACACTTTGCTTATGGGATGGTCTGATGTCTCAGAAGCTAAAGAGATGAAGAATTTGTTGGATACCTATGGTAGAGCGTCCGGTCAGGTTATAAATAAGCAAAAAAGCTCGTTGTTCTTCTTCAACACTCCTTTGCACAGACAGAGAAAGATTGCTGAAATTCTTGGTTGCAAGATTGAATCCCTTCCTGCTACTTATTTGGGGTTACCCCTTTGTTTAAAACCTCCGGACACCTTCTGGATCTCTCTGGTTGATAGATTTAAGAAAAAACTCTCGGGCTGGAAAGGTGCTTGCCTAAGCCAGGCTGGAAAACTCCATCTTCTTAAAGCCTCATTGCAGAATCTCCCCATCTATGCTCTCAGTCTTTTTAAAATCCCCTCTAAGTATGCTGAAACCATTGAGAAGATTCAAAAGAGATTTCTTTGGTCTGGAGTTGAAGAGAGAAGAAGAATGCCTCTTGTTGGATGGGATTTGGTTTGCAGATCTAAAAAGGAAGGAGGCTTGGGGCTAAGAAGAATTAGACCTTTGAATAAATCGCTCCTAGCTAAACAGATTTGGAAATTTTTTTCTTCCTCTGGTGAGTGGAGTGATATAATCAAAAGCAAGTATTTGCAGAATAATAATTCCCTCGGAGATTTTATGGATAACCCCAATCTCCCAAAAGGATCAAGTTGCTGGAACTACATGTCTGATGGGATTAAGGTGGTTAATTTGGGACTGAAATGGCAGGTGCGTAATGGAAGCAAGGTTAGATTTTAGGATGATTGTTGGCTGCGTGATGAACCTTTGTCTCAGGATGGGAATCTCATTAGATGGGTGGATTTTTGTAAAGACACTTTTGGTCTTTATGTCAAAGACTATTGGCGAGATGGTAAGTGGATCAATCTCCCCTTGATTAACCCTGTGTTGATCCCTGTTTACTCCTCCTTGAATGCTATCAGACTTTGCTTTAATCGGGAGGATAGACTTATTTGGAGATTTGAGCCATCTGGATGCTTTTCTGTCTCTTCTGCTTTTGCCAGTTTTTCCCAGGCTCTTAACCCTCCCCCCTGTGTTCGCAAGCCTGGACTAAGCATCTCCTTCCTAAGGTTAACATTTTTTTTTGGTCCTTGTTGCAAAACAAAGTTCTTACTGTGGATAACCTTAGGAAAAGAGGATTTTTGATCCCTAATAGATGCTACCTCTGCAAAAGTAATGCAGAATCGGCTAATCACCTCTTTATTCATTGCCCTTTCTCCTCCATGGTTTGGGACAAACTTCTAAAATGCTGGCATTTCTCTTGGGCCCCTCCGGAGTCTGTTGAGGATTTTTTTGTTGAATGGAAACCCCCCTTTTTCAACCCCTTTATTAAAAAACTTTGGGCCTTCTCGTTCCCCCATTTGGCTTGGGGAATTTGGAAAGAGAGAAACAACTAGATTTTCAGGGATAAGGAATCTTTAGAGGAAATTATGTTTGAGAGAATTCTTAGAATGATCAAGGAAATTTTTTCTATTGTCCTCTTCAGGGAAGATAAGATTGATACTGTGACTTGTTCCCCTTATAATAGCCTGATTGCTAGGGAATGGAGAATTAGCTGGGATATTTCCATTGCCCCTAATTCTACCAAAAAATACAGGGTTGGAATTTGCTGGTGTTTTCCTATGGAAGGATGGGCTAAAGCCAACTTCGACGGGGCGGCCAAGGGAAACCCAGGAAAGGCTGGGTGTGGTGGGGTCTTAAGGGATTCGGCAGGTAACTTTATGGGTGTTGTTGCCTCTCCCTTGGGAATCCAAACCAATCACGTGGCGGAAGCGGCGGGGGCTTATTACATAATCAACCTGGCTGTGGGAATTAAATGCAAAAATCTATGGATTGAAGGTGACTCGAAAAATATTATTGATAGCCTTTGTGGCAGATCACAGCCCGCATGGTCAATAAAAAATTGGATTGATGATTCTAAGGCCTTACTTAGTAACTTTGATAATATAAAAATAACTCATGCCTACAATGAGGCGAACGCGGTTGCTGATTTTTTTGCCAATGAGGGAGTTAAGAGTGACACTTTCCTTACGTGGCATAAGAAGACCAAACTCCACTCCAATGTTCAAGCTCTTTTGGAGTTCGATATGGTGAACAGAAAAAAGGTGGCGTCATGTCATAATGAGAAAGGTACGATTCATGAATAGAAATATCTGAAGATATAATGGGGCCGAGTGGATCCGGATGATTAATTATCTTCTTTGGCACGTATTGTGGGTCTTGAGAAACAAAGGAACTTTCTAGAACAAGACTTCTGTCTGTAACAGTATTCGCACTAACCCGTCTATTATGGGTGGGGAACTGAGGAGGGTGGAGCCTACTAGCTTTGAATCACACACTAAGAATGAAAAAGCCTAGAGTAAAATCAGAAGGGGCGGATTACTTCCGTTCATTGAGAAACTCCATGGCCCTAAGGAGGAGATTACTAACTTCTTTGAGAAGAATTGGAATGATGGGGAGGTCTTCCTGTTTGGGAGGAAAGTTCAAATTGATGAAGCCCTGATTGCGGAGGTCACGGGCATTCGGATGGAAGAGCACAAATTCTTCAGAGACAGGAAATTCTCCAACGAAGCTATTTTGAAATTTCCCAAATCTGATACTGAGAAACAGAACCTGGTCAAGATGTCGAATAGCTACTATGAAGTGGCCACTATAAAAGCTCTATGGAGAAAAGTGCTAAGGGTTATCATGGAGTATATCACGCTCGACGACCACTTCACAAGGGTCTATGGTTATCACTTCGTGCTACTTAATCACTTTTGGCATAAGGTGCGTATCTCGATCCCCTTCTTCTTGCTCTGTTCTCTGAGAAACAACTTTTCTGATCATAGAAGAAACCCTAAAAGATACCT
This sequence comes from Sequoia sempervirens, assembly GCA_007258455.2. Classification (NCBI taxonomy): domain Eukaryota; kingdom Viridiplantae; phylum Streptophyta; class Pinopsida; order Cupressales; family Cupressaceae; genus Sequoia; species Sequoia sempervirens. The sequence goes on from VDFB02000017.1 coordinate 501,581,224, forward strand.
GATTCTTCACTCGGGTCTTTTAAGACTTATTTTTGAGCACTTTCAGAATATGCCCGCCCTTCCTAACCCTACTGCCCCACTGGAGCTTGACGAAGATGATACTGAGCCTAGCTTGTCCAGAACCAAAGCTTCTCCCGACCGTGTCCAGAGCCCTTCGCCTCCTTTTCCCCCTCCTTCTACTTCCGGCTGCCCCCCTCAACCTTTCGGAGCTTGCTCTGCTTCGGCCTCTAGCCATACTAACCCTAATGCCAATTTGGCTCGCTCTTGCTCCCCAGTTAATAAGCTTGTGTCTTACCCTGATGACTCCCCTGCTGTTTCTGCTAAGACTGCTGGGGCCAGCCTTGAGGAACTTCACGCCCCCCAGAATATTCTTCAAGAAAACATGAGCCCCCCGAGAGGTGCGGAGTCGGTGTTCTTTGGGGTCAATCCTGTTAGTGACCCCCCCTTTGACTTTGTTAGTAGTGCCAAAAGCTATTCCCAGGACCAGCTCAATTCTGCCAAATGGGTTTTTCATGAGATAAGTGAGCTGAAAACAAAAAATGTATCTCTTCATAGCAAACAGGGGGAAATTGAAGTTAAAGTCGCTGGGCTTATTTAGCTCGATGCGGAGAAGCACAACAATATGAAGAATATTCCTCAAAAGGACAGCACTATCGAAAATGAACTTGAAAAAATCAAAGGAACCTTGAAAAAGATTGTCGAGCAAAATTGCAGAATTGCCAGACATAACTCTGTTATCATCAAGGCTATGTCTGAAAGACTGGAGAAAACCCAGAAGAGAGCTCTGATTGTCGACCTTGATCAGGAGAAAGACCAGGACGAGGAAGCTGGGATATCCAAACGTACTAGATCTAGCACGAAAAGGAAAGTCTAGACTACCCCTAGTATGGCTCAGATCTTTATGGAGGGGGCTCAGGAAATGGCGGACTTGGAGGAGGTTGCGGATGAGCTCCTGAACTCTATGAACTAGTGGTGGTCGGGCCCTGCTTCTTCTGTTTGTTAGCTGGTTGCTGGCTTTTTTGAGGTTTTTTGTTGCTGCCTGCTAATGCTGGTTTTATTTTCTCTGGCAGTCTTTTTGTTTTTTGGACCGCTGTTTCGGTCTTCTCCTGTATTGTTACTTTGTGGTTTCGGGTCCCTGTAAAACCCGTTTATCCCCCTTTTATCAAAAACTTGGTCAAAACTTAATGAAATTAATTACTTTTTTTTAATCCTATAGTATGTGAAGCATAGAATATGACGCATGTTTCAGATTCAAAAAATGTGATATCGTTTGAAAGCTAGAGATGTTTTTCAATCAGCCTATCAATTAGGACTTTAGTTGTAATTCAAATAGAAAATAAATAATAATTATTTATTAAATTCAAAGTAAAGCATAATTTATATTGGTGGAAAGCTGAGAATCTCCTTTAAAAACCCTTTTCGTTTCATCAATTATGGGTAAAAAAAGGGTTGTCAGCCACATACCCTACAAAACCCCATCATATTGCCACTTTTTGGCCCATCATGATCTTGCACATACCCTATTGATTCATTTAGGGTTCACATTTCCTTGGTGAAGGTTTTGAGTTGGTATGTTACTGAGAGTTTTTTGTGTTTTGTGGGTTTTCCATGTCAGCCACTATTGGAAGCCATGTTTTTGCCTGCGATAGTTGCAACCCAATGAAATAGTTAATGTTATACAAGTTGTGTTGTTTTAGAGTATAGTGTTTCCTTTTTAATAGGGTTGTCTTGAAAAGAGAGTGTATAGTTTCTTCGTAGCAATAATGTTTGATAAATGATTTAGCTTTTGCGTGGATGTTTTTGTATGGATTCCTCAGTGTGATTTTTAGTGTTTTGCACCTTTGTCCATCTAGGTGACTATTGACAACAATATTGTTTTGTTTACGTATTTTCTTTTGTGGTGATGGTTGCAATGCAATAAAATAGTTATTTTTATGTAGTTCATGTTGCTTTGCATAAGGCATTGTTCACTGTTGCCATCTGCCTTACACTATATTGTTTCATTTCTAGCTTCCATTTACCACACCAGCCCTTGTCTTGTTGTTGCTCATTCCAGTCAGGCTATGTATACATACGTATGTTTGTGAAATGAATGTCTATGCCATTACCAAAAATGCATTGTTGGATGGATATATATATATATACACATATATACATATATATATATATACATATATACATATATATACATATAAATACCTATATATATACATATAAATACATATATATATATATATATATAAATACATATATGTATACATATAAATACATATATGTATAAATACATATATATATAAATACATATATGTATACATATATATATATATATATATATATACATATATACATATATGTTGCTATGCATAAGGCATTGTACACTGTTGTCGTCTTCCTTACACTATATTATTTGATTTATGGCTTCCATTTTCCACAAAAGCCCTTGTCTTGTTCTTCCTCATTCCACTCAGCCTATGCATACATACATATGTTTATGGAATGAATGTCTATGCAGTTTTCAAAAACGTATTGTTGGTTGTCATTCTTTGGGTCTATGTTATTGTTGAAGGTAGCTGTGAGTGGGGATGGCAAGCTTCTGTGAAGGTGCAAGTGCGTTCATCAGCTGCAGAATCTATGTGAAGGTGGTTGGATCTCATCTTGTGTTTTTTGCATGTTTTGGTGGCTACAAAAGGTGCATACATGTATCTATCAAAAATCAGATGTAGAAAATATTCATTTTTGTTGCTTAATATGCTTGTTCTTTTCATATTTTAATGACGATTTCTATTTGATCTATGGTTCTGGTTTAGTGGAAATGGTAGGAACAATTTTATTCTATTCCCAACATATCCACAAAATGGCTTCCATAATTAGAAACCCACAAAGATTCACAAAAACAAACCCAAATTAAAATATACTCATTTCTCAACACATCCCTATGGAAAAATTAAAATCATATAGCCTTCTCAACAACACATTATTGCAAACTAACAATGACAAACCATATACATAAATATAATTAGCAACAGGAAATTCAAATATATATAAATATATGTATATATGTTCACATATATGCGTATATATGTACACATATATATCAATATTACAATGCACCCAATATAGCCTAAGGAAGAGAATAGTAATTAATAATACCTAATGCAACCAGACATAGAATCAATAGTAGTAATTATTTTATTCTATTCCAACCATAACCAGAAAACCAAAGACATAAATCAAATAGCATTGGTTTCAATAGTGACCCAGATGCAGAAAGCCATGATATAGCCTGAACCATACAATAACAATCAACAAAAACTACATAACCTCAACAATTCTATCTCATTGCAAACATGCCCACAAAATACAAATGTTAAAGAGAAACTCGTCGAAAGTTGACCCATTTAACACATCCATAAATGAAACATAATTTGTCTTAACAAATAATTTTCTCTTCTATGAACAACACCTTATTGAAAATTGAAACAATATACATATATATAAATACACATATATATTAATATTAAAATACACCTAATATAGCCTAAGGTAGAGAACAATAATTAATAATACCTATTGTAACCAAACATAGAATCAACAAAAATAATTATTTTATTTTATACAATAACAATTGAAAACAACTACATAAGGTCAAGAATTATTTTATTCTATTCCAACCATAACAAGAAAACCAAAGGCATAAATCAAACAACATTGGTTTCAACAGCGACCTAGATGAAGAAAGGCACAACATAGCCTGAGCCATATAATAACAATCAACAAAAATTGCATAACCTCAACAATTTTATCTCGTTGCAAACATGCCCACAAAATGCAAACATTAATGAAAAACCTGTCAAAAGTTGACCTATATAACGTATCCATAAATGAAACATAATTTGTTTTAACAAATAATTTTCTCTTCTATGAACAATACCTTATTGAAAATTGAAACAATATAGCCTTTTGAACATAACCTGATAAAAAATGAGACAATATAGTTTGAGCTAGATAGTAACAATCCACAAAAACTACATAAGGTCAATAATTTTTCCCCATTAACAACATATCCACTAAATGCAAGCCATAAAGAGAGACCCATGAAAAATTAATATATCTATATATGTGTGTGTGTGTGTGTGTGTGTGTGTGTGTGTGTGTGTGTGTGTGTGTGTGTGTGTGTACATTTATATACATATATATATACACATATATATTGATGTAAAAATATACCCAATATAGCTCAAGGCAAAGAACACTAATCAATAATACCTAATGTAAACAAACATAGAATCAATAGCATTACTTATTTTATTTTGTTCCAACCATAACCAGAAAATGGAAGCCATAAATCAAACAACATTGGTCACAATAGCCACACACATGTAAAAATCCACAATATAGCCCAAGGTATACAATAACAATGGAAAAACACTCCACAACCTCTACAATTTTATTTTGTTGCACACATACCCACAAAACGTAAACGTTAAACAAAAACCCTTCAAAAATTGGCAGTAACAAACTCATAAAAAAAGCACTCCTCTCTCAACACAACCTCATCAAAAATTAAAATAATACACCCCTTTCAACAACACCTCCAAAATGAAACAATATAGCTTAAGCAACATAAGTACAATCGACATTTCGCAATGGAAGCTAACACAAAGCATATAGGATTGACTATTTTATTCCATTGCAACCATAACCACAAACTGGAAGCCATAAATCAGAAAAAATCATAGTACCAAATCCATCCAAAACCATACATAGAAAACACAAACCATAAATCAGACAAGATATTTGAAACAATCAACAGTACCTTATGACAAATCAAGGATTTTTCCTCATTGCCAACATATCCAAATATATATATATATATATATATATATATATATATATATATATATATATATATATATATATATATATATATATATATATATATATATATATATATATATATATATATATATATATATATGCATATATGCACATATATACGTATATATATACACATGTATATTCATATTAAAATATACTGAATATGGCCTAAGGAAGAGAACAATAATCAATAATACCTAATGTAACCAAACATGGAATCAAAAATATTAATTATTTTATTTTGTTCTAACCATAACAAAAAAAAAAGAGCCATAAATAAAAAAACATTGGTTTCAACAACCACCTTAATGTAGAAAGCAACAATATAGCCCATGCTATACAATAGGAATTGACGAAAGCTCCATAACCTTAACAATTTTAATTTTACCTATATATATTGATATTAAAATATATGCAATATAGCCTAAGGAAGAGAACAATAATCAATAATACCTAATGTAACCAAACATAGAATCAACAACATTAATTACTTTATTATGTTCCAACCATAACCAAAAAATTAAAGCCATAAATCAAACAACATTACTTTCAACAACCACCCCCATGCAAAATGCCACAATATAGCCCAAGATATACAATAAGAATCAACCAAAACTCCATAACCTTAACAATTTTAATCTTACATATATATATATATATATTGATATTAAAATATACACAATATAACCTAAGGTAGACAAGAATAATCAATAATACCCAATGTAACCAAACATAGAATCAACAACATTAATTATTTTATTTTGTTCCAACCATAACCAGAAAATGAAAGCCATAAATCAAACATTTCAATAGCCACCCACATGCAGAAAGCCACAATATAGCCCAAGCTATACAATAAAAATCAACAAAAGCTCCATAACCTCTACAATTTTATTCTATTGCAAACACACACACAAAATGCAAACAATAAACACAAACCCTAAGAAAATTTATAGTAACAAACCCATACCAAAAACACTCCTTTCTCAACACAACCTCCTCAAAAATTGAAACAATACAACCTTTTAAAGAACACCTTATCCAAAATGAAACAATATAGCTTAATCAACACATCTATAATCGACAATTCACAATGGAAGCTAACACAAAGCAGATAGGATTGACTATTTTATTCCATTGCAACCATAACCACAAACTGGAAGCCATGAACCAAACAATATTTGTTTAAAGACCGACCCAGACAAAGAAACCCACAAAACAAAAAAAATAATGGATAGGAACCCATGCAAAACTATAAACAAAAAATGTCAACCTTAAACCAAACAATACTCGTTTTCACAAACAATATAGTCTTTTCTAAACATCCCCTTATCAAAATTAAAATCAATCAACATTACCTTATGGAAAATCTAATGAAACAATATGCCAAATGGATATTTTCATATGCACCTCTTGTAGTGCCCCTCCGTGTCGATTGTTCTTGAATTTTGTGTGAAGTATTTGTTTGGGCTTCATTGTTCACTGTGTTATTTGATTGTGCGAAAAATATAATATGTTATTAGTCATGTTTAAACAATTAATTAAATTAAATTGATTGGAAGGTTGTTTATAATAAAATTAGAAAATTAAAAATAGAATTCCTTATAAGGTAATTCAAATAAAATTATAATTTAAAGTAATAATAATATAATGTTAAAGTCATTAATAAATATTAAATTTAATTTGTGTAGATAGAAGTCTATTTCAAATTATAGTTGACAAATTATCATTTTGAGAGATAATTGGTTAATCACAAAAGAAGGGGATCTTGAATATGAAAGTAGAAGATAAGATTGAAATTGTTGTTAAAGAAAAATAAAGATAGAAAAGGTGGAGTTTTGTTTTAGTAAAGCCTAAAAGATGGGAAAAATCAAGTGACTTTTAACAAATAAGAAAAATAAGTATTGAATAGAGGTTAAAGTGGAAAAAAGACAGGAAGAATTGCATGCAAGCACATGCACAACTGGAAACTAGATTTGAATGGATTTCAAGCGCTTGGGGGGAGGCATGTTTCAGATCTAACAATGGCAGGTACTGCGTGATGATGAATATATCTTTCTTCTAGCAACTCGAAGGCTGGGGTCACTGGTTCCGGAGCATCACTCCTATCACACTCAATCTTATCACGATGCTATAAGATAAGTTGATCTTTTCCCATAGTCGGAGGTTGCACCTTAGGAAATAGTTCAGAAATATTGTTGTGTTAAATTTTATAAGGCATTCGATGCCATTTCCTACTCTTGAATTCCTCTATAATCTACTTTGATATCTGCTCTTACCTAGACTTTTGGCGTATTTAATCAAGTTAGGATTCAATCTCTATAATTACTTATACTTGATAGGTTCTGATATAAATTCAAGAAGTTATTTGCGAATCCTCTAGTTGTTATCTTATGTATCCTCCAATATTTTCATGAATCTAGACCTATTGTTCCATCCTTTGTAATAAACCAGTGCAAAAAGCATACCCATGTGTTATTTTCAAGTTATTGGAATCTTTTGTTCTTAACCTCGAATGAGCATTGAGACAATTTAAATCTCTCCCCCTCTCTCTTTGTGACACCTCTTAAAGGATTTGTGCTTTGGAAAATACACATTTGCTACCTCTGAGATGGCCCAAAGAGTAAGCATGAATTCTTCAAATTAAGTGAATGATGTGGATTCTTTTCTTGAAAGAACTTAAAATTGTACGCTTTGAGGTTTGATACTTAGTGATTTCGACATTCCTTGTGATCAATCTGTATTCTTTAGACATTTGTCGGTATTGTTCTGACCCCTTCAATAATATTTTGTAAGCAAAATATCTTTGCTCTTTATCCTTGGACGATGTCGAGCCCTCGACTTTTCTTTAAATTGTACTCTTATATTGGTGTCACTTGGCCCTGCAATTACTTTTCCTATAAGTCTCTAGTGTCTGGCAATAGGATCGAATGACCTTGCATTGCATGAGTTCATTTTTTTTATTTTTCTGTGTTAGGATACTTTTGGCTTGGGCAAGACCACATTTCACTGAGCATTTTGTCACCATTCTTGCTAGTTTACCAGACCAATGGCATCTCCTTTATTTTGTGCGAGATCTACTTTAAAATGTAATCTAGGCTTTTAAAAGAAAATACACCATGATCATATCTTCGTAGTCATGGCATCCAAAGAAATATATTTTTCATAGATCGGTTGGCAAGTTTGTGGTAGTAGAAAGTAATCATGCATAGCCCATCAAACTTAAATCCTTTCCTTGAGCAATTGTAGCATGTAATATCAAAGTCCCACTTTTGGTTAGGAATTAGCCATAAAATCGCTCTGTAATTGTCATGTTTTTTTTGGTCCACTTGAGGCAGAATAGGTTGTGGTGTTATTTATGCAAGACAACATGTTTTCAGATATCCCATTAGATTCCATCATGGAAGCTTGATCTAGGTGGAAAATGAGTTCTCTTTGCCTAAAGTTTTGACATACCTTCTCTTTCCATCATATGTGACCCATGCCAAGTACAATTATTTTTGCATGAATGTGGTTATCCTCCACCATCCAATACCTGATTGCACCTGAACAAAATTATGAGCCTCCCAGAAACCTTGGAAAACCGTCACAGTTACAAAGATGTAGTAAATCATATAGCCATGATTTTATGTATTGATTGGGATTCGTTGTGGTTATACCCTGTTTGCATTTAGTATATCTTTGTTTTAGTCTTTAGGGAAACATTCTTCTTAGCTGAGTTTGTCTATTTCAGGTAGAGAGCTATTTGACGTTTATGGCACTATACCATACATATTGCTGCCAGGATTCAACTAAAACAAAACAAAAGTGTGTTGGAAATACTCTGCCTATATTCATTTTTATTCTCACAATCATATGACAGAATAACCTGTTGTTATGTCTGAACAAAAGTCCCTTCATCATTTCTGGGTATCTGTTATTGTGCAGATTAGAATAATGTAGGCCTATATTTCTGATGGTTTCATTTAACATCACCAGTAATCTCCATAGGAACACTATCTCTTGAATGTTTCTAAAGCCGTAGGATGTTGGAAAAAGTTTTACATTTCTTAGAACACATTCTCTCGCATCAGTCTTGTAGATGGCTTTAAGTGAATGTGCACCTTATTCCTCCCACGTGTATGTAGACTTCTTTATTTTCTATCCTACCATCACCCTATTCCCCGTGTCTTCCTTACTTTTAAAAATAAAGGATAGATCCTATTATTTCTAATAAGAAAATAAGGGAGAATACGAAGTATAAGGGATTTTAAAATAATAATAATCATATCCCTCTTGATCTTTTCTCCTTTCCTTCCCTTTGGGGAAATTTAAAAATAATAATAATAAAATAAATATATGTAAAGGTAATGGATTTTAAAATGCTTATATTTGTATAAATTATTACTTTATCTTTTAACTTTTAAATTTATTTTTGGGAAATAAACATATAGATGTTATAGATATATTTTATTTATTTATTTTTCTTTTAGTAAAATTGATAGTAATTTATTATCGAGAAGCAATAATAAATTAGTTAGAATAGGAGTTTAATGACTAATAAGTAGATTTTAATATATATATATACTTTGATTTGTTTCCATTTTCATATACTTTTTCCATATATTGGGAATTAGTGAGTTTAAATAAATGTTTATATCATTTAGTAAAAGTGATAATCAACAATTAAAGGAAGATTCAATTAGATAATAGTATTTTTTTTTTCTTTTGTGTAAACTACAACATTTACTTATCATTATTATAAATGGCGAGAAATTTTTTGTGTAGATGATACGTTAAATTGCAAGTAAAATGTGTAACAACAATATGGTATCATAGTAGATAGAATGTTGGCTTATGGTTGAAGTAGCATATGAAAAGATATGGAATCTTAATGAATAGCAATGAGTCTGTTGTTATTAATGTTAATGGAAAGTTAATTGGTTGAAGTTGATGTCCTTTTAAGAGTTGTGTTCCTTGTAACCTTTATAGTTGAATGGTAAATCAAAATAGTTGACATTATAAGTGCGTGTTATTGTAAGTTATTAATTAGTCATTGTTTTACATGATTACTTGGTGCATAGGTGTTTTTACTCCATTAGTTTCGTGTCAGGGTTATCAAAGATTGTTGATGAATCCTTTTGATCCATATTCGTTTTGAGTTTACATTGATTTGACAAGTCTTTACTCTTTGAAATTTGGGTTGGAAAATTCTATATGTTGAAGTTTTATGTCAAAAATTTTACCCTAGTTTGTATGTTCTTGGTCCATCATTTTCTTGGACTTCCAGAGGCTTGAGTTCATTGACAGTTGATGTTCTCTCTTTATGTGCCCTTGATGTGGCAAGTGTTTTGATATCATGATTTTAAAAGGGTTGTACATGAATTGTTGAGACTTTGATTATGTGTTTATAGCAAGATGGTTAATGCCTCGCGTGGTTTGGTCTTGAGATTATTTGCTTTTTTGGATTACGGTACAACCCTTTCCTAGTTTGGTTTATGTTAGGGGTCTTAGGGAGAGTGGCTCTTCGTGGGCGCCGACGCCTCAGAATGAGGAAGGGCTCAGGATAACCCACGAAAGAGTAATTAAACAAGTGATAACCTAAACAATAGAATTTAGGGGGATGGGTAGTAAAACACACAAGATAATTAAAACTGGATTCCTCGTTTATGCATTAGGGCTACCATAGACTAGTGATAGACTAAGAAGGCCGTGGTCAGCAAAGTTGTAGTCTCGTCTTCATGAGAGATTACCGGCTCCGCATTAGCTACCCTATGGTGCCAGCGCCTCAGTTAGGAGGAAGGGCCAGGAGATCCATAGATGGGTGCCAGAGCCTCAGTTGGAGGAAGGGCCAGGAGAATCCCATGAGAGCTATGCGATGACACTCTCCACTAGACACCCTTGTTCTTGTTTCTTGTCGCCTCTGGATATTGTAATCTTTATGTTGTTTCAGATTCTTGTGAATATGATTTATGAATGTTCTTTGGTGACTTGCTTAATTGTTATTGCTTGGGTTAAATGTGATGAGTTTCATAGCTTTATTTGATTTTATTGACTCATGAATGTTGTTGATTATGTCATTGTAATCCTTGTTTTGTGATACCTTTGTATGACGTTGAGTCTTGTGGTTCCCTATTTGGATGTTCTTGGTTGAGGTCTCTTCTTGTCAGCTCCTTAGCACGGGGGGTGGATCTTCGAACCCACGTGGTCGGGTGGAATGTGCTAAGCACCCCATTGGGTCCCCAGTCAAGGATTGAGAGGTGCGGATTGGTGCTGTTGTGGCAACTCCAGAGTTGTACCATTCTATTTTGTCATGTGGTTCCTGCCTATATTGGGAAACAAGTTTGTATCATTGTAAGACTTGAACAGTGTAAAGTAATGAAAAGGATGTGATGTAATATTTTGGCATTGGTAAACCTTGTGTGGATATGTTTCCATATCAGATGTTATTCAAAGTGTTGTATTTATTTAAGTGAATGGTTCTTATTGATGGTTTTAGATGTATGCTTTGTCATGGATTAGATTTGGCTTTCATTCTTTACCATTGATGTATGGCATTAAGTTTCGTAATGTATCCTCGTGTACCCCAAGGGACGTAAATGATATTGGGTTTTTTTAAATGAATTTTCATGTCATAACTTTTGTGCATCTCATGCATGTTAGTTTTACTTTTAAAAAAAGATGTGTGGTATTTGTTGCTTTAGTTGTCCTTTGGGGTTTGCACGACGGGGCGTTACACCTCTTGTCGGTTGTTTCAAACAAACCTCTTTCTACCATCTTTCTCTAGCCTACCTTTTTTCTCCAAGCCTGCAAACATATGCAGATAATAGAAACCATAAACACAAACCCACAAAAAATCACAATATCAAATCCATGCAAAACTATGCATACAAAACGCGAACCATAAATCAGGCAAGGTATTTGAAGCATTCAACTGTACTTTATGGAAAATCAAGCAATATATCTGCCAACGACAAATCAAACAATATCGGCAAGGATTTCTTCCACATGCACCTCTTCCCACTTGCTTCAAACACACATCTTCTCACCAACTTTCCTACAAAAAAATAGGAAAAATATTATCATAGGAAACACTTTTCTTTTGCATTTCTAACCATTTGCCCTTGCAAAAAACCACAAAATAACCTCCACCAACCTTTGCAAAAGCTACACAAAGCTTAATCCAGCTTGCACACTCACAGAAGCTTACCCTCATCACTCACGGCTCTTATATCAAGTATAGCAATAGAACGACACCAAACAATGCCTTATTGAAAATTTCCCTAACACTCATTTTTTTCCCTGAAGCATTAAACAATAGTTGTTAATACAACAATCCCTAGTACATGAAAACCATACAACAATTATTGTTGTCGCGAACCAACATTTAATTTATGTAGCCTTCTTTATCTATGTTGCCCGACAAATGTGACCCTATTCGCCAAGTAGCCAACAACTGCCTCCGCCACCTTTTTCATGGCCATTAGCAGGCCAAAAATCTGGCAGGTTAATGAAAATTCTGACTAAAGTTATAACCCACCTGCTAAGTTTTCCCCGACGCCAAAAAGTCAAAAAATGATGAGGCTGACGAAAATTCCAACAAAATTTGACACAAATATCCTATCAGCTAATTAATTAATGAAGACAAGTTAACTTTTCTTAAATCTCTCTTAAATGTGGTCACTAAAATATATTTTAAAAAATGTGGTCATTCCATTTACTTTGGGAGATGTATAAATGCATTCTATTTTTCATCATAATCAACTTTGTAGTATTGTCAATAAAATAAGAACAATAATATATTATTGAAAAATATTGTGAAATTGAATAATATTTAAAATAAAATTATTCTTAATGATTTGGTAAATACAATCAATTTATTTTAAAACTTATATTATCTAAAAATATGGTCGAAATAGTTTTTTTCTAAAATAGATTTCAAAATTTTAATAAGAATAATATGCACAATAATTAAATGTATTGTATTGTCAATAAAATAAAATGCGAATAATAATTCAATATTTTTTTAGTTTAAAAATATTGTAAAATTGAATAATTCTTAAATTTAAGTATTCTTAATGATTATCAAATAATATGTTTTTAAAGTTGTGTTGTGTAAAAGTACTTTAGAAATGGTTTTTTATAAATAAGGAATCAAAGTTCTATTAAGTATAATATGGAGGAGAATTTTGATGAATGTCAAATTAACTCAACCATATAAATGTCCATATTAAGGATAATATGGAGGAGAAATATGTTTTCCTCAATTCATAATAATTCTTGAGTCTTTGGATTATGGTGAATGCCAAATTAACCCAACCATATAAATTTCCTTAAGGAAAACCTATAATAACCACCCTCTCATTCTAATTTTTTTACATTACTAATATCATAAATATATTTGTTTTGCACTTATTGTTCTATTATAGTAATATGAAGAGGGTTAAGAAATATTTATAATAAAGTAATTGTATATATATTCCTTCTCTATGATAATTTAAGGCCTAATATCTTCACAATAAGGTAGTAGGTTAACTAAGAGAATAGGATAAGCCATATTTGTAATTTTTTCATTTTGGACCATAATAAACTATGCATTTTAGGAATTCTTCCAACAAACAAAATTCTCAAGGATGTAATTATTATGCCTAATATTCCTCCATTGCATTATTTGTATAATTCAAAATAATTATCAATAATTAAAGAAATCATATATTTTGTTGTCTATAATGATAGATGATGGTTGAATAGCCATTTTTGTATCATCAATTATTTTGGATATAACATAATTAAATCACTTCCACATGCATAAGAGTCTCTATCCACCCCATCTAGCTAGATTATATGACTCACTAAGAGATAGGTTATTATTTCCAATCATTCAATGAGAAACTTGGTTACCCATTGATGATCATCCCTTACTAAGGTATTTTCTCATTACTAATCTACAATATAATTATGCAAGAAAGCGGATGCCAAATTTTTAGCATTAGAAATAGCTAAATCTATTATTTAATTTTCCTTGTAATCTATATTACTACTAAGAGTTAGAAAATTGTATGCATTGCCTAAATGCCACTAGATTTATGGCCTATATTGGAAATGTATATCAAAATCTCATTCGTAGGTTATGGTATCCATAACGTACATGGCTAGGTAATATTTAGCTAACCCTAAGATATTAAAAGGTCACAATGCTTGGAGAGTATGATCCCTAACTACCATCAATTAGGAGTAGTGATAAGACTATCTTTAGGAAAATAATAGGATTTATTATTTTAGTAATCAGTTTAGAAGGAAAGGAGCAAGAAATCTATTGGGGGATATAAAAAAATTTAATGATACCCTCATAGATTCCTATACTAGAACCATAATTTATTAATATTGAAATTTTCTCATAAATCTAGCCTAGCTATACAAGTGGGGAAAACTATCTTATAATGAGAAATGCATAACCAAAGTCCAATATATTGCGTCATCAAATGATCTCCTAAGAAGACATGGAGATATAAAATTTACACAACAATATAGCATGAGGGATAAATAATAATAAAAAATTATTTCTAGATATTTATCAACTACATACCTTAACTATAACATGTCTAAGTTTTATGGATCCATAAAAAGATAAATAACTAGCCATAAATAATATTTAATTAACATAAATATGACTAAGAGTAATAATCACAACCAATGCATCTCACCAAATTCAACTATAGAAACATAACAAAGGGTTAAATCTTTCCAAGTAGCATCTATACTCACATACGAAACATTAAGACTCTTGATTTAGATAGAACCATATTAGGAAACTAAAAATGCCTTCAAAACCTAAGAAAACATAAATATTAAACATATTTGTAGGTATTAAGTCTAGGTTTATTTAAAAACATATATAATTGAAGCTAATTAGAGAACAAACTCTTAAATTACCAAATATTTAACCAAAATTAATTAATTAGCTAAAAGATTAGATTCTGAAAAATTAGATTTAAATGTTTTATTGAAGAATGACTCTAATTCAAACAAAAAGAAATTTTAGCAAAAAAAATCTTATTTATTCTCTATTACATCCTTCTCTACTACCAAAGTCAATTCCACTCATTAACATGGTTATAAATTTATTCTATAGAGGCATAGGGTTAGGTGTATTGGAGAAGTAATGTCTTTCTCAGGAAGAATTTTTTTTGGTTGACCTAACCATTAATTCTAGCTACTATTTCATATTAGCCTATAAAACTTCCCCTAGTTCTACACCCTCATAATTTTTTACATTTTATCGTTTTGGTTTTTCATTTTTAATGATAATATTTTTCTTTTAGATAAAAGGAAATGCTTGATTTTATTTTTTTTCTCAGTAATAATATTTTATTCTATTTAAAAAATTAAAGTCAAAATACATGATCTTGATTTTCATGAAACACCCCCTACCACCCAAAAAATTACCTCCAAATAAAACCATTTTTTTTTAAATTAACAAAACACCTACCTCACCTTACTCTAACACCCCTATTCAACTACTTCAAGTTTAAAAAACTTCTTATATTTACAATCACAACATTAACTTGTATCTACACCAACCATCCTACAATAAAAAACAACCTACCACTATAACCCACATAGGGATTAACCCCTAAAATATAGCAAATTTGAACACAAGATAAACGTAAGTTTCATTACAAAAAGACAAAACAACTGAAAAGCTCAAGTAGAGCTACCCAGAACTACACCACCCTCTACTGCACTCTTCATCTTCCTCTTATGAGGATGAAGTTCTCTTCCCTCTAGATACTCAGCTTCTTCTTGGGTCTATGCTATCACTGCTTCCACCACCATTATCTCCACAAAAAATATTCAAAGCTTCCCATTCGTGCCTTGCATCTTCTCTCCAATGAGCTTTGAGACTCCCCTCTAGCCACCTCACAAATGGGATACATCTCTTGACCTCTTCACTTTTAGCACACTCAATCCCTTTAAAAATTTCTAGACCATCGTCCAAAATGGCCCACTCCAGGATTGAGTCCATGCCCTCCAAGAATTCTTTTTGCACAATGGATTCCATTACTCCCTTCACCATTTTCACTATCTCCCCCAAATCTAGCCCCCACACCATAATCAAAGAGTAAATTCCCATGTTAGTACAATACTTGTGCCTTAAAGCCCCAAAAATATTTTCCCAAAATCAATTGCATGCATTGTACCAGCCTCTCATCACTACATAAAAACATTCCTTTCAACCTCCTATCTAAAATTTTTCCAAAAAATGGACAAAGTTGTCTCTTCGACAAGAGTGTGAAATTTTCCTCCATTGTAGATTTGCAACTCCAACTGACACCCAAATACAAATTGTTTCACTGCTTCTTCTCCACTACAAAAATCAATGGAAGCATCGAGAAATTGAGGCTTAAAGGTTTTAATCAAATCTACCTCTCCACACTCGGCCATTAATGCAGGGTGTACACTTAACACCTCTACCCAATTTCACAACTTTCCTTCAACCTCTTCGAAAACTGTGATCATTCATTATCATTTACTTCTATGTACTTACCACCCCTCATTAATCTACCTCCTCTAAATGCAACTATCTTAAATATTCGATCCACATCTCGCCAATTTCTTCAAACGTTAATGCCCACTTCAACAAGATGTCTGCTTCAATATTTCTCGATCTCCTGACATGACTAATAGAGAAGTCATCAAAAGATGCTAATTCCTCCCTAATTTTAACAATTAGATTCTAGAGATGCCAAGCATCAATATTCCCCTTATCACTTCCTGGATGATTATAAGAGAATTACCTTCCAAGTGAATTTTTGAGGCCCACAATTTTTCACCAAGTCTGATAGCCATTAATGCTACTAAAGCTTCAGCTAAATTATTTGTCTCATCCTCCAACTTCTTCACCCCCAAGGCCAATACATTCCAGGCTACCTAGTCATAAACAATGAACCCTACACCTGATGGTCTAGGTTTCCCTTTAGAAGCACTATCAAAATTCAATTTCCACCATCCCTCCATCAGTTTTTCTCAATTAACCTTCATTGATTCCTTAGAATTTGGATCAACCCAACCATGCCCCTTAACAATCAAAAAATCTTGAATATTATTAATATAAAAAGTTCAAAATTACATGTATAAAATTGTCATCACTTTTACATAAGGTTTACAAAAGGTATAATTTTTTTTACAAAATATGTATGATGGTAGGAGGCCAAAAAAATGTAAGCCTCTTAGCCAAAGAGAGTGAGGAAACTAGAGAGAGGATATTTTAAATGAGAGGTAGGTTGAAAGTGCTCGTACCACAAGAGGGTTGCCATCAAAATCCATAATCCTATGGATATCTAACATGGGCTATAAATTATTCACCTTTTTTAGAAAGTCACCATCCATACTCACCAATGCTCAATGATAAGATATTTTTAATGATAGTTAAATTATTATGTTTTCTAACTAAAATTTCACTTTATTAATTATCAAAGGTTGGTCACATAATTGAATTAAACTAATTTCCAAATTAAAATAAGGCACCTCCTTAAATTTAAATGAGTTCAAACTTGAATAAGGGAACACGGTCCTATGGTCAAGTGTAAAGATAAAAGAAATAACTATGGATTCATGATGCAGGAGCATCCGAGTCACATGGGATCAACATCACCCAAAAAAATGAGTTTCAAAGTTTTGGTAAGGTTTCATGAAAAAATCAGTTTTGATTACATGCATCCACAATAGGTTGAAGATTCTCGAGATTCTATATTCTTGTCTCTCTTCAAATTAGAATATGTTGATATTAATTATTTTTTCCAAAAAAATCTTATTATTGATGCTAATAAAAGAGAATTGAAGATTTAATTGAACGAAATTAAAACAGGGTACAATTCATATTCCAATAAGAGGACATGGAGGGACATCAATTATGTTTGTTATGAAAGATTTTTCAAATTCTCTTCATCTGAAAAATGTAGCAACATTAAAAAGAGAGTTGGTTGGTTTTGGAAGGGAGTTGCATCCTGTGTGTAGAAATAAAATAAAAAAATTATGTGGCACGGGAGGTTGAATGCAACAAATGGAAAGTGTAAAGAGTTTGTAGATGAAAAAGAAGCAAGGAGCTGTGACATTAGCTCAAAAGGAATCTTTTTAAACTACCATGATAACAACCATTGTGAACAAGAATATATTGAAAGATTGTTGAAATTAACATGACAAGAAAGGAATGAAGACCGTGCCTGAAGGAATCCCTTGAATTATTTTAATTTTTTTGGAAATTCAGAAGTGGAGTGGAGTGAGCTCATGTTAACACCACAAGACTAATTTTATTGTGCTTGAAATTCATTCAAGAATTCAATGCCTAGAGAAGGATATAAGTTGAGGAGCCGCGATAAAAGATAAAACTCTGATTGCTTAGATGTTTAATATCTTACAATCTAGAAGAGAATTAGGAGCTATGTTATATACCTAGAAATTTTTGGAAAATCAAAAATGAAAGTGAACCGTAGAATTTTGGCACCCTAATCCTTTCTAGCACTTTTAGGGTTTTTCACCTAAAAAGAGAAAGTAGAGCGAAAAGTCTAGGTAGGTTCACTCAAATTAGGAAATGTATAATGTAATTAAGACTAAATGAGATGATATAGATGCAACTAAGGTAAGTAATTGATTGATTATGAATGTAAAATTATTGAAATGCACACTCTTTGAAAACACATTGTGTAATGCAAATTCACCTAGAAATGAATGTAAAATTGAACATAAATGAATCGAACTGAAAGTGTGCACCTAGAATATTGATAGAGGTTGGAAATGGATTCTAGAATGTTTTTGATGTTGAATTTTAGGCTTGGTGGGACTCATTCACTATTATGGGAGAATCAGTCCCAGTTCTACAAAACTGAGCCATCTAACCTATTTCTAACAAAAAGGTATCCAAATTTGTAGAAAACTCAACATTGACCTGGAAATGAGACTCATTTACCACTGATGGAAAATGAGTTGACTTTTGAATTTCTGAATATTCAAGAGTGGAATCTGAATTTCCCGATCTACATTTTGATTCTCTACAGGTGTCTGCTTCCGAAACTCTGATTTTCGAACCTGAAAATGAGTTTTTATTAATATTTTGACTTGTTTAATGAAGAGAAGACTTGAACAACTTTGCAACTTGATCTTCAATTATTTCCAAGCCTCTAAAATGTCTAAATCTACATACACACAAGACAAGAGAGAAAAATGGTGAATGTTAGGGAATGGGGGTTTACCTTGGTCAAACCCCTTTTAGGTAATTAAACCAAAATGATGAAATAATGTAATGAAACATGCAACAATGGAGTTTATTACCTTCCCGTGATGTTTGATCTTGAAATTTTGTTGCAAAACATGAAGAATCTACCCTTTAATGTATGAAAATTGATATCTCGATGATTTGAAATGAAGAAACCCTAAGTTGTTTGATTTGAGATGGAAGAATAATGGATGAATGAATGATAAGAGATGTGAATTAGGGTTAAAATACTTATATTTATAGGTTTTTCACCTATTTTACCCATTAATACCTCATCACAAGCCGGCATGAAGAAATAATAAACTTAAATTTCACTTTTCTCCCACTCAAAGGTCAAAATTGGGTCAAATGGGACTTATTCGCCACCCATGGTGAATAGGTCCCACCTGGATAGGACTAGTTCACCATAATTGGAGAATGGGTCCCATAGGGGCCTTTTTGATAGCTAAATGTTAGGAGATAAGGAAATAATGTTTAAATTACAATTTTGTCAGGTATTTGATCAATTTAAGCTCAAGATGCTCAATATGGGTTAATAAGGGCCTATTAATAATGATGTAAAAAGTAATTAGGGATTGGGACATAGAATTCAATGTGAAAGTGTGATTAAATACAATTTACAACACTAAAATGAGGTCCACATAGCCTAGGAAGGCACAAGAACCAATGTGAATGTGCAAGACACATTACAACACTAGTTTATCATTAATTTTATCTTACAAGCCTTCTAGATTAATCTGATAATGTTATTAAACGCATTTTATAATATTGAATTAGGGAGAAATGGGTTCATTAAGTCTAGAAAGGCGTGAAAGTCTATTACAACACTTTACAACACTTTTACAAGACAATGTTAAATGTATTTGGAATGGTCCAAGATCTACTGTGGATGCATAAAATGCCTCACAACACCTGAATCAAAGCCTCGTTAAGTCCAATTATCATTAATTATTCCCATGTCAAGCAAAGGATATTTTTTTCTATAGTGCAGAAAGGTTGCAAGATGAGCATCAACTTATGAATCAAGGTATAGGGTTGCACAAAGTTTATATTTTGTTTTGTTTGAATTACAAAATCTAGGCAGATTATTCATGGTGAGATTTGATATAATAAATTTGGAGAATAAGGGAGGATGCGATGCATAGAAGGTAGTGATAAGAGTGTGCAAAGGGGAATATACAAAAAATGGAGGAGATAGAATAGGTGTGGGCTAAGAAAATGTGCAAAAGCTGGAACATAGGAGGTGGCATGAGGAACATGAAAAGCCAGCTTTATAGAGAGATAAAGGATTGGAAAGAAGAGAGGCAATGGAGTTCCTATAAATGTAATGTAATCTTCTTGAAATCTTATTTTTAATAAAGCTATTTGTTCATTCGCAATTGGGAATTTATGATTAACTAATTTTGAATCTATATTGATTTAACATTAATTGTTTATAGAGTCAATTATAATATGGTTTATGTGTATTGTGAGAAAGTTGGGTTTTTCTTTTTCATCAAGTGGAATCAGAGTAGGCAGTTCTAAGCATGTAGACAGAGCACTGAGAGAGAAAGGTGGTTCACTCTAGGACCTATGGGTGAAGAGGGAAGTGAGTAGAGGTTTCAGGGGCACAAGCAGATCGTCAAATGTGAGGCAGTTTGTGACAGAACCTATTGATAGTAGAAGCATGAGTAAAGTACAAAAGTATTGTTGCAGATGTAGAGGGTCTTGGGAGTTGAGGTATGGAAGGCACATAGATGGAAGAGCAAGTGAGAAGCTCAAAAGCATTTTTGTAGGTGAACAAAGTCACAGAGGGTTGAGGGAAAAAAGCATAGAGGAAAGTGTAGTGTGATGGCAGATTAGAACAGATGAAGTGGAGTCTTCATGAGATCTATGTATAATTACAACATGGAGGCTACAAGGGTAGAGTTGCAGAGGATTTTAGAGAGAAATAAAATGATTCTCTTAAGGTGAAGAAAAGAAAATGAATAGTCATAAGACAGTATGTATGAACCTACATGTTGTGGATTTTAATGTATAGCCAAAAGGAAACCAGAAGAGGAATGTGCGAGGTCACTTGTTGAGTGGAGAGGAAGTACTTGGTGGAGAAGGTTGAGTTAATTGGAGGAGGAGATCAGATTTCTTAGTGAAGGAGTTCGTTGGAGATTTTTTGTAGTCTCGAAGGGTGGTTCTATCACCTATCTCCCTTTGTAAGCCCATACTCACAAATTTTCTTACCTGATGTGTCTAATGTAGGAGCATTTGGGTCCACACGCAATTGGCATCACCCAAAAAAATGATAGTTTTAAAATTTTGGTAAGGTTTCATGAAAAACTCAATTTTGATTACATGCATCCACAATAGGCTAAAGATTCTTGAGATTTCGTGTTCTTGTCTCTCTTCAAATTAAAAAGATATGTTGATATTAATTATTTATTCCAAAAATTATTATTACTAATATTAATTATTTATTATTTATTCAATTAAAAAGAGAATTGAATATTTAATTGAATGAAACTAAAAGAGGGGACGATTCATATTCCCATAAAAGGACATGAAGGGACATCAATTTTGTTCGTTAGGAAAGACTTTTCGAATTCTCTTCATCTAAAAAATATAGCAGTGTTAAAAAGAGAGTTGATCAGTTTTTGAAGGGGGTTGCATCATGTGTGCATAAATAAAAGAAGAATTTATGCAATATAGGAGGTTGAATGCAGTCAATGGCAAGTTTAAAGAGTTTGTAGGTTAAAAACCAGCAAGGAGTCACAACATTAGCTTAGCAGGAATTTTTTTAAATTGCCATGATGACATCGATTGTGAACAAGAGTATATTGAAAGATTCTTGAAATCAACATGGCAAGAAAGGAATGAAGACTGCGCGTGAAGGCATCACTTGATTTTTTTAAAATTGTTTGGGAATTCAGAAGTGTAGTGGAGTGAGCTCATGGACAGTGCTGCAATCTTAATTTTATTGCGCTTGAATTTCATTCAATAATTCCATGAATAGAGAAGGATATAAGTTGAAGAGCCACGATAAAAGATAAAGATGTGTACTGAAGATAAAAGATAAAAAATCGATTGCTTAGACATTTAATATGTTCCAATCTGGAAGCGAATTGGGAGCCGTGTGAGTTAGCTAGCAATTGTTGGTGAATCGGATATGAAAGGTTCCAAGATGAACATCGACTTATGAATCAAGGCATAGGGCTGCACAAAGTTTATATTTTGTTTTTTTTTAATTACAAAATCTAGGCATATTATTCATGGTGAGATTTGATATAATAAATTTGAAGATAACGGAGGATGTGATGCATAGAAGTTATCGATAAGAGTGTGCAAAGGGGAATATACAAAAAAATATAGGAGATAGAATAGGTGTGGGCTAAGAAAGTGCACAGAAGCTGGAACATAGGAGGTGGCGTGAGGAACGTGAAAGGTCAACTTGACAGAGAGATAAAGGTTTGGAAAGAAGAGAGGCAACAAAGTGCCTATAAATGTAATGTAATCTTCATGTAGTTTGATTTTTAATAAAGCTATTTTTTCATTTGAAATTGGGAATTTATGATTAATTAATTGTGAATCTATGTCGATTTAGCATTATTTGTTTATGGAGTTAGGTGTAATCTAGTTTGTGTGTTGTGAGAGAGTTGGGTTTTTCTTCTTGATCAATTCAATTAATCAAGTAATCTATGTTAAGTAACATAAATTCATACCCCTCCCCTCTTGTTTTGGAAGAGATATGGTTATGGGAGTTGATTTTCAAGACCCCTGTGTGTTTCAAAGATTTTATGTTGATCAGGGTTTTTGTAGTCTTTTCTTTACTATTTGTTCGAAAGTCTTCTATAGAGGTGAGGTTTTTGATTGGTAGTAAATATCATTGCTATCAACTTTTCTTATTTTCTCTTATTAGTCCTATGGAGGTGGATGCTTCTTCTATAGAGGTGGAGAAGGTGTGCAGTGGAGTATTCTTTCTATCTTCACTCAATTTCTTCTTTAGCTCATTCTATTGAGGTGAATGCCTCTTCTATTGAGGTGGAGAGGGGTTGCTTGGGAGACGAGATGTGTTGGTGTAAGAATACTCCTAATATTGAGATGGTGAAGGGCTACAAGGAAGACGCAAACTGTAGTTCTTGGGGGTTGTTTGATGCTCTGAGTTGTTCGGATCGTGGCTACCTAAAGGTGGAGACCTTCATTCTTGGTTATGGGATCCTTGTAAAACCCATTTTTCAGGTTAAGGGATCCTGTCAAAACCCTTATATGGTTGATGGAGTCTTGTGCAATAGCGGTGACCTTTCCTATAGAGTAGGAAAGGGTGTTTTGTTGGGCTCAGATACTTCTGTTGTTGGGGCTTTTTTCCTACCAATGGGATGTAGTGAGTTGTTGGTCCCATCAAAACCAACTAGTTCAAGATTCATGTAAGATCTTGGTTCGTTTTTGGGTAGCCTGCTGGCTTTTGGCTGGTTGTTGGATTGTTGCTTCCCCATTGCACTGCTGGTTGATTTTGAATCTATCTTTAGGGCAGCTTGTTCTTCTTTGTGTGGGTTTTGGGTCCCCTTAAAACCTAATGGTTTTGGGTCCATTCAAAACCTATTGTAAATGGTTTCAGGTCCATTCAAAACCTATTTATCCTTTTATCAAAAACATAAATTTATACCAATTACTTTAATATGGTTAAGAATGATAAATTCTTTTTATTTCAGGGCTAGGTAGTATTATGGATCATTCTCTATCTTTATGGAACAACCTAATCTACTTCATAATGTAGCTTGGTACTTATATTTACACAAAAATTCTTGTATAATTCACTATATGTGGTTCAATCAAAATAAGTTAAGAATATACAAATATATATATATATATATATATATATATATATATAAAATTTAACATATTTAAAGAATGAAACTGATATAACAAAAGTAAAATAAAATAATAATCCAACTTCATTCAAACTTTAGATCAAGATTGATATAGTGAATTTCTCATTAATGGATGTGAATTCAACTCAATAGCATCACAATGTCTTATTTTCATAATAAATTTTGGCAAAAATAAACTTGCATAAGGACAGGATATTATCAAAATGATGAGGGAAGGATGATACCATATACCCTACGAAGATTAAATGGATGGTGAGGATTTGACCAAAGGTTGGATACTTTTACTCAACTAGTTTTGATTAAGATAAAGACATGAAGGACCTGTACCCATTAGAAAATGACCATGAAGTCCATGCAAGGGAACTTACAAAAAGTGAGACACACAAAATTTTTTTTAAAAAAAAAAGACTAGTAATAAACAAACACACAAACATAGTAAGAGACCAACAAGAAACCCAGAAAAACTAAAGGTCACCCAATAGTCTGAAGCCTTTGATTTTTTTTCCATTCATTTGTCAAGAGTACAATTTCTCTTCAAATGATAAAGGTTTTTTCTTCTTGGTGTCACCATTAGGGGATAGGGTTACCATGGTTGTTCTTGAGTTCTTGCTAGAACACTTGGATAGTGAAAAAAGTATTATTCACCATCTATTTATTTAATTGAACTCAACTATTTATGAGAAATTGATATTTTTAACTCCTTCAAGGATAATGATAAAAATTTTGAATTTATTAAATTGATAATTAGAAGAGAAATTTTACAAATTTAATAAATGAGTGAACTTGTCAAAAGAAATTTAGAAATTTATTAATTTGTTTAATATATTATTTTATTAGGAAATTACCAATTTAAGGAATGACTTATGTGATGGATAAAACTTGATACAAAAATTATATAATTTTTAATTCATCAAAATCAATAATTAGTCATTTTTTTCTTTTTAGATAAATGGTAAAAAGACTAGACTATTAATATTAATAGAAAGTGAAAATACATAAGAGTACCATAGAACCTTCCAACATAACTTTAGGTGGGATCAAATCAATATTAAGTAAACAATAATTTTTTTTAATAAAATTACTAATAATTTATATAATTATAATGATAATGTGATCAAAATATTATAATAAATAGATATTTCAAAAAATAAGATAATTAATGTTATAATAATGATAATGATGAATGATTAAGTAATGCATAATACATGAAATTAAATAATATTGTAGTTAAAAAATATTGGACAAATTACTTTTGTGTCTATATTTTTGCTAGGGGAGAGGGGTCATAATTGTGCAGGGTCTAATAGTCATGTAGGAAATTATGATTATAATACCAAGTCTTACCACATATTTATATTATATATTATAAATAAATAGTCCAAAAGTAAATAAAAAATAACCAAATGTTGATCAAAGGTGGACACACATGAGAACCTCTGAATGTTATATAAAAAAAACATAAATCCATTGATGAAGAAGTGAAATAAGTTTTTTTTGTATCAAATAGAATATCACAACTATCCACTAAAAGAGTTTCATTTAAAAAATAAAATGCTCATTTAATAAAATAAGACACTCATTTAAACAATATTGTTGTCATAGTGCAAAAGTATTGTTCTTATGCGTACAACTATTGGGCTAGCAATGTACAAACATTGGAGTATTCTATATTAATAGTTTGTCCTATCAGAAATATAAAAGGTGAGCACAATAAATACCATGTATTTTTCCATTAAATGTGAAGGATTTTTAAAAAGATTTAGTGTTTGTTCAAATATTTGTCCATTTTTGTTTGATATAAGTTGTATTTTAAATAATTATGTGTTGTTTTTATAACACCAAATAGTTTTTTATCTTTAATGATTGGTCCATATGTGTTGAATATAAAAGCTAGCGATATTAGATTTTTATGGTTACCAATAGTATTTGGTCCATTTAGGTTGCATATTCTTTTATTTTAAATAAAAAAATGATATTTTACAAGCAACAAATATTATTTTTTTGTTCAACTATTGGGTTCCATGATTAAGTTTTGGTCAAATCTTTAAAAAGTCAAATTTTAGACACTTCTCAATAGATGTGCTAAGGTGATGAGTTGCATGGTGAGTGAAACCTCCAAACCTTAGTTTAGATAGATAATAGGCTATTCCACATTTCAAAAACAAAACAAAGATTCTACGATATTCCAGTCAATTGCTACTTAGCCCACACATGTTGACAAAAATTCATCTTCAAACTTACTGTCTTCTTTTACACGATTCTACCCTTCCATCATAGGGTTTATCTGACTAACGTTAGTACAATAAGAAATTAAAAAAAACCATAAATATATAAATATATTAAATTTAAAAAAAAAAAAAAAAACTGTTACGAAGACATGGCGAAGAAAATAGTGTTGGCACCGCAGGAAAGTAACTCTGCTACTCATGCCCAACACCACCATATTTTTTCCATTACAGAGATGAAGAATTTTAAAGAATAAGTGACTCTTTTATCGCTGACTGCAATTTAGCATCAGGGTTCCCTGTAATTAAAAAGGTACTTCCCTTCTTTGGTGAATATCGATGCGGTTTTCCTTCCAAATAACCTCTAAATCATAACATTTTTAAATGTCAATATTCTCTCCCCTTTAATTATCATGCTCCATCATTTTTTTGGATCCATATGTTACTTGATGCTTTAGGTTTAAGAGTGTTGAGCTAGAAAAATCATATGATAATGATATTTGGACAACTCAGATTTCTTCTTAACCATTGAGCAATATTTGCCCTTCCCTTTGGGTACATTGTATTTTTTTTAGAGTTGAAAGATTTTATATATAAGGTAAGATGCAATTTTAATCCTAGGTTGTGGATAGGTACAAATCATGAATTAATATACATAGTGTTCCATTCACCAGTCTCCTAGGTCACTACATTTGGTAATTTAAAGGAAGTTCAAGGTTGTAATTAGGTGAAGGTTCAATCTAAATTCCTTTTATTTATTATTATTTCTTTTTAATTTATATATTAGGATAAAATATTAAGGTTCACTAAAATATTACACTTGATCAATTTCTTAGACAATATTAATGTTAGTTTAAAAAAATTCAAACCCAAATCTTTAGGGACTGAACATCCAACACAATATTGGTTTATTTATTAATTTCAATCATTTGGATAATTGCATCAATGCTAACAAAGCAAGAATCAATTCAATTAACCTCACTTTTGTTAATTGAAATACTGCCTAGTTTACTAATTAATAAGATTATGCTTATATTATTAGCCTATATCTTAAATTAATCTTCAATAGAGAAAATTCATTGCATTCTTTCAAGCTCATTATTTGAGTTGGCATACTATATCCATTTTCATTATTTTTACTCTTTCTTTTAAAATAGTTCTAGAGCTCTACTATTTGGGCCCTATCCTATGGTATAAATTTTAGTTAATATTTAGCCTTCTAAATTTATTGTACTAAAACCCTACCTTCAAATGATTTTCTTTTCTTTGATAGAGCGTGTAAAGAAAATGGAAAAATAAATAATAATTTTTTCACAATAATTCCTCTAAAGAATGGAAACTTAGAACCATGGTGTATTAAAAGTGGATGTATAAATTCATTTGACAAAGACAATGATATCGTTAGCTCTTGCTTTTCGAAAGTGTAGGTACAAACATTAACGTAGGTTGACTACAACCATAAAATATAAATTTTCTATCCTTTGAAACATCAATAGGGGTATATTGATACAATTTTCAACGTAGAACTATCTGATATATACACTATACTATCAAAAATTTAATATTTTTTAATTCAAATAAAAGACATATAAAGAAATAAATATTTCCAAAAACCCTATAAATGCAAACTAAGTGTAAATTCCGCTTGGATCATATGAGATAATATTTACATATTAAACTATGCATTTACTATTAATAGAGTTTGCACATGTACAACAATAAGGTATATCCACAATGTATACCAAGTAGATTCAAATTTTCTTTTAGAAACAATATTATTGTAAAAAAAAATAGAATTGATTATAGCTCCTTGTGTCTGTTGTGTTGGATCTCTTCTAATTGAAAATAATTTAATAACATGAATTACATTCATATGTCACTATATTTTTGCAAATTTATTTGTTATTCTTTCACGAGATGTACCTCTTGTACATTGTTTTCTGAACCCAGTTTTGCATCGCCTTCAACAGACTCAAAATCCATAAATAAAAATATACTTCTTTTCATCTCTAAGGACATCTTCATCTTCTTATTTGTAGTGCCCCTCCAGTTGTTACTATTATGGGTTTAGATTGTTACTATTATGGGTTTAGATTTGCATATGTTGTTAGCCGGTACCTATATTATGATAGACCTTGATATTTGTTATTGTTTTATGATCACTGGATTTAGAGCAATGTAGATGTTATGTTGTGATGAGATGATACTCTATATGGATGCTATGTTTTATGTTATGCTTTTGATTAGCATAGTTGTTAATATTGATATATGCTTATCTGTTGATTAATGATGTTTTACTTTCGTCAGTCTTGATGTGACTATATTACATCACTCGCATGTGAGTGCTTTATGATTGTGATTTCTCTTCACGGTGTGTTTTATTATGTTATATATATGCATGTTTGATATACTTTTTATTCACAGGTTGACAGGTACAGGAGATCAACTCCACTTGGTTTCACAGATTTGAATGTGTCCATTGGCCAATGGTATTTGATTGGGAGATAGTACCTAAGTTTTTCATGCCAAGTCATCACCCTAGTCATAGTGTGTCATCGGGTTTTAGTCGGATTAAGTTGCTTCTATGTTGTTCATCTCTCCCTAATTTTATTTAATTGCAAGTGGAAAAGGTAAATAAATGGCTTCATGTATTTAAATTGTTTATTAAATAAATCTAGTTATAATGTTAGAAATGTTATTTAATTTATTAATTAATTTAATTTAATTAATAAAATAATCTAATCTTGAATTAGATTTATTTTATTGATTAATTAAATTAATTGTGTTAAATTGATCAATTAAACTTATGTTGTTTATTAAATAAATTATAGTTATAGATTAAATAAAATAAATGGTTAAAGTTCTTTTGAAAAATGCATAGATTAAATGATTTAAATCTATTTGAAATTAAATTTTGTTTTAAATCACAAAATATCTTGTAAATGCATGAAAAGAAAATATCTATAAAGGTTGAAAAGAAGATATTTATTTTTGGAAAAAGAAAATATATGGGATATTTTGAGAAATTTGACTAAATTTGAAGGAAAATAAATAGGAAATATTTTTTATTTTGTTTGGAGGTTGCTAAAAATGGAAAAAGGTTCTCTATATTTCATACATTTTGGTATGGAAGTGAAGATTTTTGGAAGGAAATCTAGAGTTTTGGTTTTGACAAAGAAGCACAACAGCAAATTGATTTTCTTCAAAAAAATATTTTTACTGTGTAACTAGTAATGTAGAAAATTTGCCCAATTTCACTGTAAAATGAGAATTTATATATATATATATGGAGATACATACATATTTTATATGTGAAATTGTCCCTCACACGGAGCTGCGCTGCAATCATAGCGCACCCCTATGGGGAAGGCTACATAGCAGCCTCCCACAGGTGGGTGCATCCCCTCTTTTGGGGGTTTATTTGTTTTAAAATAAATCTTTTAAATATATATATATATATATATATATATATATATATATATATATATATATATATATATATATATATATATATATATATATATATATATATATATATATATATATATATAATTTGTCTTTTTTAATATTATATATTATATAATATATATATTATATATAATACTTATATATTATATTATAATATATATATTTTTTTTTTATATATATACATTATTTAATATATTAATATATTTTAATTAATTAAAATATATTAATGATTAAATTTAAATTTGTTGTTTTAATAAATATTTAAATATTATATATATATATTTAAATATATATGTTTAATATATACATATTTATATTTAAATATATTTATTTTAAGGTGATTTTATTATAATGACGCAAATGTTGATTTTATAATTAAATGATTTTTTTTTCAAAAATTGATTTTGATCTTTTGTTTAATTAAGGAAATTGGATAATGTGCATATGGTTAAATAGATAATATTTAAACATGAGAAATGAATTTTAAATTTGTATAGATACCGTTTTCTTATTTTAATGAATATTTAAGTCATAGAGATGTATATGTCCAAATATTGATTTTATAATGAAATGATTCTATGAGAAATAGAATGTCATGCCATAAAAATTTATGGCTTGAAAACCCAATTTTTATTTATTTTTAACAACATAAGTGTAAAACCTAACACATACTCATCACACCAATTTACATCACACAACTTCAAGAATCTGCACAATAGTTGATAATACTATATTGTAATTTTAATAAAAACTTATATTTAAAAATAATTTTTTAATTTTAATCTATGTTTAGTGATAATATTACTTTATCAATAAGGGTATTCAAGAAATAGGGTTCAATTTTGAGGACCTATTTAATAAAACATATTAGTTAACCTTTGTCGCTATACTCAAATGATTTAATGTCTATAAGATAATAGATTCAACAAATTAGAATTAATAACAAATTATAATTCAAATATTACAATGGAATGCAATACCCTCACTCAATAGTTTATTTGATATAAATAATCATAATTATATATTTTTTTTATTAATTATTCATTAAATAATATTATGACAAAATCTTTAACTAAAATTAGTTTATATTATTTATTAAGTAATCATATGACAAAATCCAAAATTTGAATTAGTTTATACATATAAATATACTTCTCTATTTTTTAGTTGGTAAATAATATAAAGTAAAATGAATAGTTAATCTTAAGTTAGTTAAGATCTTTCTTTAAAGAAAAGTTAATTACTTAATATAAAGTCAGTTAAGATAAAGTTTTTGTTTGTTTTCTTTAAAAGAAATACTATCTATTTATAAGGGATCCCTAATGCATCTTCCAAAATTTGATTTTGTTCTTTTATTTTTTCCTCTTGGCTCAATAAACTTTAACTTGTTGATTTGGTGGTGCCACGCACACTCCTTTGATAATGCTGGGCAAAGAAGAAGAACAACAATGATTTGACATTTATCATTCTTATTGCAACAATTATACTATCAATATATATTTTTTATAGTTATTTTTATTTTGGTTAAAAATAACATCAATTTACAACGGCAATCGTTGTTATCATTATAATTTCTATTAGCATTACTATTGTCCCATATTTATTTTGACTGCTTATAATATTAATATCAATCTAAATCTGATTATTAATTTTTTTGAAAAGGAAAAAACAGGTTTTACAAGGACCTAAAACCACAAAGTTAAAACATACAAAGATAGAGCATTAAAAATCCGTTTACTACTGGGGAAAGACGCTGTACACACTTCTATGCTATGACTACGAGCTACCACATCATGTCATTATTATGACTCTCGTTGTGGGTGTCACATAAGCACAACTATTAAATATAACAGCAGTTGTAAAAAAAAAAAAAAAAACTAAGACATTGGCAAGTAGATTTCCGAGCTAACACATCATGTCATTATTATGACTCTCGTTGTGGGTGTCACATAAGCACAACTATTAAATATAACAGCAGTTGTAAAAAAAAAAAAGAACCTAAGACATTGGCAAGTAGATTTCCGTCAAATCAGCAATCCAACGCTCTCAGCTAGAAATCACTACTATCACACATATATATAATATATTTAACCTGAAAATGTGCATTCTCACTAGAGAAAACGTAGGCCTGTAAATCAGCTGAGCACCATTTATTATGATGCCTATCCTCCAGACTTGAATAATTGGTGATATTATACGGAAACTATTATTGCACTCAAATAGGGTCTTCGACTGCCACACCAAAAGTAAAAGTTTATTTTATAGTGACTCTTGCAGCCATCGCTTCCATTTTCTTTTAGCTTAGATTTGTGCGGCTAGCTTTTACATGGCTGTACCCTGTGTATGGTTCCCTGGGCACTACTAAGTACAAATGCCTTTGAGAAAATGTGTATTTGGCCTGTTGCACTAGATTTCAAAGATTAGTGAAAATAATAGCAATTTGAACCACACCATGCACCGAGGAGGGTGGTCAATGTATAATATTTATAGTTTCTTTGTTTTCTTACACAACAATTTTTTTTGTTTTTCCTTCATTGCTCTCTCGCAGGGTCAGATCACTCAGAGGAAGGGGCGAGGTTAAGCAATGGGCAGACTGTTTAAATTTTCAGATTTTGTTGTTTTATTTTTTTCTAAAAAAAATTGTTTAGAAATGAATATATGTAAGTTTAATATTTATTACTATTACTCTTTTCTTTAGATTATCCATTCATTATAAATCTGGCTGGGATAGGTGAAGAAGTCGATGACAATAGCTGAAGGAAAAGAAATAGTCAATACTTTCCTTATTTATTATTGTTATTCTGTTTCCTTGAAGCCTTATAGTTGTACAGTTTCGCAGATAAAAGAGGGGACTACACAATACTAATGGAGGAATTACATTCATTATGATCACATAACTGTAACTACTGCAGGGATGGTTCCATATATCCACTTACGAGCTATTATAAATTTTATTATATATGCATAGAAATGAACTATATCTTCATTGTCAATCCTTGGCATCTCTATTCTCAAGCAGGCTTTACATCTGATTACATCTATTTTTTTTACATCTGATTACATCTATTTTTTTATTTATTTCTTTTTAATTAAATAACTAGAGAAAATATACCATTTTCCTTCTTTATGTGGACTATGCAAGTTATTATTCATGGTTATAACAAGTTCCCATTATGCCCCCTTCCAATTCATAGCATATACCAGCTAAAATATTAGGTTGGTTATCCTGCAAGTGTGAGCTATGGCAGAGAAACATATGATAAAACCAGATAAGTCGTGTAGTTTTTTTTTTAACAGCATAATCATCTCTCACTTTAAATACAATACTTATTACCTTTTTCAGAATGAAATAACAGTCCTTGCTACTACTTATTTGATTCCAAGCAAAAATCCCAAATGACTACATACACAATGATCTAGACAACAATAGTTTTACATTTTAGGAAAATAACCTATAAAGGTAATCTACAAGACACACAAAGCTAAATTAATTTGTATAACCCATATCCATATGAATGTAATGCACTTCTTTAACTACACTAATTTGAAGTAATGATTTTCAAATGTTCTCTCTTTCTTTCCATTCTAAGAATACATATTTGTATTCATAATCTGCTTCCATCACAAAACATAGAAAAATACTTTGTTTCTTCTTTAAAATAGCTCTAATACAACAAAAATAGTAACACACTATGTTGAAGTAACAGAATAATTGTAATTCTTCCTATTACACAACCATAGTATTATCACCACATACATACTTAATACATTCCTTCGTACAGTCCCATAAAATACTTCCTCTTTCCATTACAACAAAATACAAATGTAATATCAAATTCTTCCATGTTACTAAGAAATATTTAAGACAACCATCAATATCACACAACTAAATGATGGCTTGCTCTCCACCCTACCTTAATGGCATCATGGAGCCTCGTGGGCTCTAGCCATACCCTCGAGCAAGGAAGTCTTTAAGCTCCACAGTGATAAATGGAGTTTTATCTCATTTTTACAAAAGAGATACAACTTAGCACCAATTACATGCATCTAGGTTCTCTACTTTCTATCTTTAACCATAACCCATGTACTATCTAACCTTCTTACAACCAATTAACAAGAGTAAATGGAATTAGGAAGAAATTATCTCTCTTCTTTTAGATGAGGGACTGAACTCTTGTATCCATCTTTGCTCTTCAATCCAAGCCATTTTGATCACTATCTTCCCAAAGAGGTGAACTCTTCTCCTCATCTCATGTCCTTCCACCATCTCCATTCAAGTTCTCCAAGTGGAGAAGTGGGTAACGCCCTCTTCACTTCCTTTCCAAAATTTATAGAAGTTTCCAACTTGCAAACATTGGATGGGGAGGTGTGGAGTGTACCTACCTCCATCAATGGGAGTCTTTTCCTCATTAATCTTTCTACCCCTTCCTCTTCTCAAAATTCGTCACCCTCCATTATGAGAGCTTTTTAGGGGTCAAATCATGTCCTAGGGGCACTATTATATGCCCACTTGACCCCTATCACTATAGTATAGACCCTAGGGGGTTTATTTATGCACTCCAACCAAAACAAATGACCAAAAACTCTCATTAAAAGCCAACTCAAGGTTTCATCCGAGTTTCCAACTTAGATAGGGGTTTCAAAGACCTAATCCCCACTTTCACCTCACCTAAATTATAACTAAACAACCTTACAATATTAGTCTTCCAATACACTAACTCTACTTGTTTCTTGGCTCCGAATGGTGTCAAATTTATACCCTCAAGAAGAAGTCATTTGATTTTCTCTCGATGGTTCTCCCTTCTCGTGCTAACACTATTACCTTCCTGCACATTACCAATACGATCATCAGAACAATCATATATCACATTACTTTGATAGTCGAAATAAGATTTAATTGTAAAACCATTCCATTTACAGTTTCAATTCATATTCTAAATTTATGAGTCCATAACACCTTCACGACAATGACAATGAAACAAGTGTCAAGATTGAATTCAAGAATATTATCATACAATCACATTATGCATTACCCATAGTACAACTATCATCTATTTATGGAAACTTATAACAACTAGATTTAGTATTAATCACATGCAAAGTGGGGTCTTACATAGAATTCTTATATTTAGATATTGTTAGGAAACTGAAGTAAATTTTTAGATTTAGATTTATTATTTCTTGTCAAATGTTTAAATAGTTATTTTAAAATGATATGTTTTAAATCGAAGAAGTAAATGGTTATTTTATTATTATTTAAAATAAATTAAGGAATTGAACATATGGTTTAAATTTCATCTTTTGTTTGAAAGAGACATTATTAAATCAGTTTTATTAAGGCAATAAATTACTGAATGTTCATGAAGGAAGTGGATTTAGGAGATCCAAATATAGATTTAATTCATGTTTGATCGCCCTTCTTGAATGTACACTTCTTCTTTTTTTGCTTTGGAGAAATTTGATTAGAAGGGTTGTTAATTCTTCTAGAAGGCGTTTAACTATTTGGGGTTGCTATGTTATGTTAGTCAACCTTTGTATTTCCTTGGGTAGTGCGTATAGTCGTATCCTATTGTCTTACATGGTTTTCAAAAACGGGAATGGTTTGTGTCTCCTTGGATTGGGAGTGGATTATGTGATTCATGCCTCCTTTGGATTAGGAGTGATTTATATGATTTGTGCCTCCTTTGGATTAGGAGTGTTTTATGTGGTTTGTGCCTCCTTTGGAAGGAGTGGATTATGTGTTTTGTCACCTCCAGTGCTTGGAGTGAGTTTTCATTATATGTTGCCTCCTAGAGTTGGAGTGATTGTTTATCTAGTTTGTATGCACTTTGGCACCCTTGGTGATTGGTTTTGTTTGGTATGTTTTCAAGTAGAAGAGTGGCTTCTGTTAGGCGCCAGAGCCTAAAGAGGTAAACTGGGTAACCTTTAGAGGTGGTTTAATAAAGTTATAACTAAAACAATATACTTAGAATTTTAGGTAGTATTTCACATTAATCAAGATAATTGAGCCTCACTCATAGACACAAGTGATCATATAGGTTTGGGATGAGTGGGAGGGCCTGGAATGACAAGGTCATCTATCTTGTCTTTACAAGAGGTATTTGATTCTGCATGAGTGAGTATGGGGGCTGGGATTCAGTTGAGGCCACCAGGATATCCCATAGTGGGGGTCAGAGCCTATGAAGATTCCCAGAGGATATCTCATGTTGAGTTGTGTGATGACACTCTTTCTATGACAATAGTTGGTATTTGGTTTATGTGTATGGTCTTCTTAGCATACCTGATCTATTTTATTTCTGGAAGCAATGTGACTTATGTTAGTGATGTTAGTGTTGTACTTGTGTTATTCTTATGGTTGTATGGTTCATGTGATTGGTTGTGTCAGTATGAGTTAGCCTGTGTCTAGAGGTTGATGGTCTTGTATAGGATTCCTTGGTACTATCTCTTAGCATGGGGGGTGATCCTTTTGGTATCACATGGTTGGGTGGAACATGCACCTTTCCTTGTTGGGTTTTCTTCTTGTTCGTGTGGATGAGATTTACAGTTGGAGAGCTCGTGGGATCCAGTTTCATTTCTTGCTTTCTTCATTTCAGTTGAATCTTGTAATTTATTACCTCTCATTTGTTATCAAGGTGGAAGATGTGTTATGTAACCATGTTTATTGGATTTACCTCATTCGGGGAATGAGAGTTGTAATCTTATTGTTAAATTATGTTATTTGAAAACATGTGGTATCCTTTATTCTTTGATGTAATTTATCATGTATGGAATGTATGTGTTCTTAATTTATTAAGTAATTAAATGTTATGGTTTCAATTCATGTTTCTTGTTTGGGTTTTAAAGTAATCTCAGTCTCGTAACCTTAGAGGTTGTTAGCAATGGGTAGTGAATTAGCATGTTATTTGTACTTAAACAAAAAGAAAAATTAGTATGTTTGAGTAGTTAATTGCAACTTCCTCTAGGGTTGCATGGCGGGGCGTTACATTCTTCACATGAGTAATCTTCTTCCTCATTGGTGTAGAAACTCATATGTTTCCTTTGACCTTTAAAATTTCTCTTAAATTATTTCTTTCCATTCTTTTCCTCATCATTATTTGTATTCTTATGGGGATACTTAGCCATAAAATGTCCTACTTCACCACAATTCAAACACTTGAAATGTAACTTTCCATTGTAATTACCAAAACCTCTTCACTATTTTCTGACAAAATTTACTTCTTCTAGATTTCATCCAATATTACAATATTGATCAACATGCTTCAAAGATACTCTCAAACTAGCATATATCTTTATTCAATCTCCACTTTCAAATCTCATTTCAAATGCAGTTAGAATTCCATGTAGTTTGGTCAACTTTAAAGCATTTAAATTCTTAGCTTCTTCAATAGTAGATACTTTAGATTCAAACCAACTAGGAATAGATCTTAGTACCTTTTTCACAACACTATTCTTTTCCAATTCCTCACGAAGAACTCAAATAGAGTTGACAAATTCAACAACATCAAGCATGAATTTAGCAATATTCTCATCTTCTCTAATCTTTAGACATTCAAAATGAGCTCTATATATTTCTAGATTTTCTTCATTGACTTTCTCATCACCTTCATATATTTTCTATAGTTTATCCCATATATCATTTGTTTTTTTCTACACCATGTATCACTTTCACAAATTCATAATTAGTCAATCCACATAAAATAGCATTACTTTCCTTAACACTAAATTCACAAGCCCTCATTTTAGTTTGATCCCAATGAGGGTTTTCATGAGGATCATATCCTTCTACTACTGACATCTAGATGTGCATCCCTAAATCCAACAAATAGGACTCCATGCAAACTTTCTAGAATGCAAAATTTGATCCATCAAAGATTGGTTCTTTATTCTTGGAAAAAAAATTATGATGCCATCTTAGGGCTACCTTAAGTTGTTAGGCTTCCTCAAAGGAACTTGGCTTTGATACCAACTGAAGGACACACAATCTACTAAGAGGGGAAGGTGAATCAATAGATCTAAAAAATTCTAGAATCCTTAGCTTTCACCACTATTATCAGAGTGTATGATTCTTCTCAATAAACCATTATGATTAGTCTAAGAATAAAAAAACAAAACATAACACCATAAAGCTGACACAAGTGAACACCAGATGTATCTATAAACCCAAGATGGGAAAAATCATGGTGAGAATAGTTGATTGGATTTACTATCTAAATCTAGCCTCACAATGCATAAATGTACAACTAAATTTTAGACACTAAAGTAGGAACCAACATAATGGAGACAAAAATATCCTAATGTGATGGTAGCTACCAACCTATAGGAGACAACAATCCCTTGATGGAACAATAGAACAAGTAGAACACGAGTCGTACTAGAATACAATGATAAAGCTTGTAGATTTGAAATATAACTTTGATGTGTATTAGAGTAACTATTGACACTCTTCCTCATTTAGAATAATATTTTGATAATGGAGCTCTCTTTTTTATTTGTATTTTTGTACTCAAAATTACCTCGCTCAGTCACAAATGATACAACTAGCATTTCTTACACACTCAACTAATACATACAATGCGTCAACACATTTAAAATATATGTATGAAATTACATTTAATACTCTCCCATCTTGTACATGGATCCACAAAGAGCCAGGACATAAGGTGGACCTAAATTAAAATTACATGAAATATGTAACACAATTATCCAAACACAAATTCTTTCCACCAAAATAAGTTGATGTTGTGTGCCACCACAAGAACCTTAAGTAGGTCCTATGTTAACACCACACACAAGATTTGAATTCCGCATGCTACTATTTTTTATCGCACATACCCTGAACATTGAATAGGTTGACACTCCAAAATTATTGCATAATAAACATATTCTTTGAAAACTTAGAAAACTGATAAAATAAGTGTAAATATACTCTTCTTCCAAACCACAAAGAAACATTTTATTTTTGAAAGAAATTCCAACCACATTTATATTGCTAAAGAAATCTCTTTGCCCAAAAGATATCAGTACAAAAAAATCAAACCACCACACTCATACTAACTGCATACCTGTCATGGTATAATAAACACAACAAGTATCATAAGGTATACATGACTCAACAAAACTTATGATGTATGTTACCTGATATAGGATATGATGATTAGACAACCTTGATGCAGGAGCATCATGGGTCAATGTGCAATCAACATCACAAAAAAAAATTCTAGTTTGATATCACTTTGTTTTCTTTTCTTTTGTCCTTGGGAAATTTCATTTGGTTTGGTGGTTGATTAAATATCATAAGTTTCAATGCTCATTCTGCACATCAATCAGTTTCCCAGGTGACTAAATGATAATTTAATTTGTATAAAATTATGCAAATTATTATTTGAATGTTATGAGGGCATGAGAATGGGAAAAGACATGGTTAAAGAGTCTAGAAGATAAAAACAAGGGAAGTTGAAGCAGTTATGAAATGAATGCCAAGGGACATCACTCAAAAATATGGAAGAAGATATTAAAGGTATATTCATAAATGGTTAGAGGGTGCCAAGGGGAAGGAAGACCCACACCATGGTGAAGGCTGATTATCAAAAAATCCAAACTGTTCAGCATGAATAAGATATGGCGGGTGGGTGTTTGTAGGTTATAAACATAAAATGTACATATTTTAATAGCCTTGTTAGGTTGTGTATTGGAGAAGAAGGGACATGAAACCCCTATAGTTGGACGCACAACAATAAGAGGAGAATGTGAATATGTCTTGGCTATAGGTCAATAAGAAATAACATGGAACTTAATGAACTAAAGTGCAAATTATCAGAAGGACAAATAGTTCTAGGGAGTTTGAGAGTGGCACATAAGTAATTGGGAAGGATAAAAAGTTGTGCAGCATGGGATGCTATGAAACTCTAAAAATTTTGGGAAGAGATTGAAGAGAGCGTTCAATTTGAAGACCATTCTAGGTGCATAGATGAGAACTTGCAAGGCTATGTTGGAATATTTTGAATAGCCAAGCTTGGAGGAATCAACCAGAAGAATTATGAAGATCAATCACATATGGATAGAGTAATCGAAGACCCCTTTGAAGTTGCTTGGATTTGGAAATAATTAGCAATATTTGGAGGACATCATGTGGGAATATGGAGCTCAAAGAGGCAGTGAATGTGAATGAAATTTTGTGAGTGTAGATCTATGTTACTAGAAATGAGAAACAAAAACCACAATGGCAACGACAACGTGACGAGAAACGGGTTTTTGAAAGGTTGTGTACAAGAAATAGATTTTTTATACATATCTATTTTCAATCAGATTTATTATAAATATTTGTCCCGCATATATAAAAATTCATGTAAGTTAAAAAAAATTCTAAATACAAAAAATAATATAATATAAACCAAGAATATTATTTTCAATAAGATTTATTATATTTTTTTGTACCAAATTCATAAAAATGCATGTAAGTTAAAAATTTGTCTAAATACAAAACATAATATAATAGAAACCAATAATATTATATCATTTTTAAATAATTTAAAGTGCTTTTCAATTCAAAACAAAAAAACAATTGTCATAATTGTTTCCAATAATATTAATATAATACTAAAAGTTGTCATCAAAATTTAGTTAAATTCTCTAATCTATATGTTTGATGTTCAAGGAATGCTTCCACTTGCTTGACCTTTATCCATTCAAACTTCAAGTAGACTTTCCTCTACATTATCTTCAAGTACTTCTATTGGCAATTTATCATTTCCATCATCGATTGAACCACCATAGTCCCACATTTTATGAGGCCCTAATTTATAATCTGTGGAAGCTAGAGACAAAAGACAAAGATTTGCATGTACATACACAAGATCTTCTATCTTTTTACTACCTAGCTGGTTATGATTCATAGAATGGATGAAGGCATCCTCACTCCAACTTCTTTCACATGCAGAAGAACTAGAAACCTATATATGTAAAATGAAAGTAAATAATATTAGCATTTTGAAATAAATTTGTAATTGAACTATCATATGATTAAATATACAAAATTTTACCTGAGATAACATACAGATTGCAATGTCTCTTAGTAATGGTGTTTTTGTTCCATGAATCTCCCAAAATACCTTGGG
Source organism: Sequoia sempervirens (assembly GCA_007258455.2). NCBI lineage: Eukaryota > Viridiplantae > Streptophyta > Pinopsida > Cupressales > Cupressaceae > Sequoia > Sequoia sempervirens. The sequence continues at coordinate 501,622,019 of VDFB02000017.1, forward strand.
CTCAAATTTCATTCAATCAAATGAAACATCTCTATGGGCACAATTATCTACTCCATAGATATAATTTGACATTTCCTCCTTGATTTTAGTGCGATCCTATCTATTTGGATAAACTCTATCCATATAGGTTTTCCATCCCATGGAAACCTCATCATCCAACCATGGCCTTTTGTGAAACCATTTTGGATTAAGTTGAAATCCAATAGAATGAAAAGGACCATGAAGCATCTTCCATCTTTTTATACTATGTTCCCAAACCATATCCTGTGTCTCTTAATCAAATGATGGTTCCCCAATAGTAAATATATCTTGTAGCCTCTCCCTAATCTTATCTAGCTTCTCAAACACATATCCCATGTATGGTTTATCTTTATCAAATAGACGAAGGACTTCAAGAATAGGCCAAGAAAGTGTCAAAAGGTCACCTACGTGTTTCCAAAATAAAATTGATCCACTACCAATAATGATATCAAATATTTCATCACATTCTTGGCTACTATTACTTGTGCTGTCTCTCCATCTCTCCCATTCATTAGACACAACCATTTTCCTTAATGATTATTTTACCTTCACAAATTGATCAACCATGATGAAATTTGAAGCAAATTGTGTCTCTACACATATAAGTAGTTACAATGAAGCATATTTCCTATATATAGCATGTGACATAGAGTGATTTACAATAAAATGTTGTAACTTTTTTACATTTGCAACTACCTCACTAATCCAAGGAAGCTTATTGTGCAAATATTTAAGAATTAAGTTCATGCAATGAATTGCACATGGTGTCCAAACAATGTTTGGATATTCATCTTCAATCCTTCCTCCAGCCAAGACATTACTTGCAACATTATCAGTTATAATTTGCACAACATTATTTCTCCCTACCTATTCAATTGCTTCTTGGAAAAGACCTACCAAATATGGTGCATCTTTCACATGGTCTAAAGTATCATGTGATTTGATAAACATTATGCCCTTAGGTGAAGAAACAAGAATATAAATTAGTGGCCTATGTGCAATGTTAGTCCAACCATCTGAAACTATATAGACACCTGTATATGACTAGCTATCTTTAATATCTTGTAGTCTATCCTCAATGTATTTCTTCTCATCATCCAAAACAACAGTGCAAAGTTTTTCAAAACTTGGAGGCACATATCCTTTAGGTGCATTATTGACCATCCTTATAGCCTCTTTCCACAAAGGAGACCTAGCCATGTTGAATGACATTCTACAACCAAAGAAAAGTCTCCCAATAGCAACATCTAAATTATTTCTATCAATAGCATCAAACATTTTCCCAATTTGAGATTCATAAATAGAAGTAGAAGGGGAACCTAGAAAAGGTGGCCTCCCTGATTGAGAATCTTTTGATTGTCCCTATAATGATTCATTAATTTTCAAAGACTCTACAAAATTAAACTCTCTGATCATTTTTTTTTCTTTTCTTTTGGAATGATACCAAACAACTATTTGTTCTTTCTTTCCAACCCCCAAAAAATGATATCGAACTTGTGCAATTGAATTAGCCTTATTTTTTCGAACGACAATGTGGGAAAGTCCATTGCCTACTTCCAGAACTACCATAATTTGTTGTTGACTAATTTCTAGTTATTGTGACAATCTTCCACAACTACTGTTCAAATTATTTCTTTGCTTTGTTGTACTTTGTGAGGTTTGTGGATTGAGTTCTTTATGATTCTGACATAGAAGGATTTGAAGAAGCGTCATCCATTTTTTCTTAAACAATGTTTAAAAATATATACATTTTCAAAACAAAAAAATATATAACTAATATATATGCTTCAAAAATTTAAAATATAATTTTTTTTACTGTAAAAAATAAATAGATGTATAAAGAATCAATTCATATTCTAATTTTTTTATAGAAATAAAAATAATGATTAATATAATGATCTATGAGAGAAATAAACATACATGATCTTGAATAAAAATTCTTAACTATCTTCTTCTTGTAAAAATTTCAATCAATTCTCTTTACGAATGTTTTTTGATAATTTCCAATCTTCAAAAAAAATTAAATCTTCACTATTTCTTCACTGTGCATGTAATTTGATCATTTAAAAACTTGTTTTTTAAGTGTATCGGTTTATTGCTTTTCAATGCAACTGTAGAGTTAGGGATATCTGCAGAGTTCGGTTGCTCTGTAATATTTATTTTAACTAGTTGAAACTTCCCTTAATTTGCATATCAAACTAGTAGAAACTTTTGTTAATCAGCATGTCAATTTATAGGTGCATGTAATTTGATCTTTAAAAAACTAATTTTTAACTGTATATTTTATTACAACTTACGGATTTATTGGTGCATGTAATTTGATCTTTAAAAAACTAAGCTTTTAACTGCCCATGTTGTTTAATGCAATTTAGGATATATACGCTTGAACTATAGTCATTTTTTTAACTATTTTTAACTATACCATGTTTTTTAATGCATCTTACAATATTTGCAAACTTAGGAGGTATTGATGGATTGTAGTCATTATTTTAACTGACTTTCATTGATTTGCATGCCAATCTATTCCATCTTAGACCAGTGACTGACTGTTAGTTTTTTTAAAAAATTGCAACCTTCTGGAACCTTAGAAGCAGCGTGGAAATGGCCGTTCGTGATGGGAAACGTGTTTTGGCCATTGTGACATGAAACGAGGCATTCCCGTCACGTTTCTAGTAACATAGGTGAAGATTTAAAACTAGTACTTAAGATATCTCTGATACTAGTTTAGTGTATAGATTGTAATATGACTCGACATACAGAGAAGATGTCATGGATTTAAAGGTACCTGAGAAGAGTGAATTGAGTAGAGATAAAAGCATGGGAAAGATAAGGAGAGACACATAAGGGATGATAGGAGGAATAACAATTGAGGATGTTGTGAAAGATTAGAACTTCAATAATAAGGAGATCAATAGAATTGGGAGAAGGAGCAAAGATTAGTAAAATTCAAAGTGCAAGTCCTTATGATTAGGCATAGCAGGTATGTATTAAAAATGATTTCTGAGTCATTCTAATTGAATAGTTGAAGAGAACAGTGTAAATCCAGTAATGAGAGAAAAATGTTGAATAGCGGAAGGAGGAAAAGGAATGCAGAGAAAAAATGGAGTTTCCTAAAATATAATGTAACTTTCATGAAATCTACATAATAAAGATATTTGATTTGTTTTTTAATTTTGATTTTAAATGGAGCAATTGTAGATTGATTGTTAATTTGACACACGCAATTGTCAAATTTTGGAAAATCTTCATTTAGTCTATTATAATCTGGATTTGGTTGAGAATTTCAAGAGTTTGTGTTTTCTTTTTCATTACATGGTATCAGAGCTAAGGGTTCTTAGCATGCGAACAGAGCACCAAGAGAGAGCTAGTTTTCACTAGGACTTGTGGGTGGAGAGGAAAGTGAGCAAAGGTTTTAGGGGCACAAGTAGATCACTAAATGTGAGGCAGCTTGTGAAGAAACTAGTGGATAGTGGAAGCATGATTGAGGAGATCAAAAGTATCATTGCATGTGTGTGGAGTCCAGAGAGGTTGATGGCTTGAAAGTGAAGTTAGAAGCACGAGTGAGAAGCTCAAAAGTATCATTGCAGGTGAGTGGACTCCCAAATGATTGAGAGAACAAAGTGCAAAGAAAAGTGGTATGATGGCAGATTATAGCAAATGAAGTGAAATCTTGATGAGTTCAAGGTATGATTGCAGCATGGAGGTTGCAAGGCCAAAGATGTAGCAAGGACATGCCAGAGGATGGAATGGAAGGAAAAAGAGGAAGAGTATTTGGTGGAGGAGGTCAGACTATATGGTAGAGGAGGTCGGACTATCAATGTTGGAGTTTCCTAGAGATTGCTTGTAGTATCAAAGAGTGGTACTATAACTTAGATTCACATATGTGATCCCATGCTCACAAATTTCTTACCTAGCATGTCTGATGCAAGAGCATCTCAAGTCAATGTTCAATCAACATCACCAAAAATGGTTTGGTTTTAATTTGGTTTTATTTTCCTTTCCTTGGGAAATTTCATATGGTTTGATGGTCAATTAAATATCATAAGTTTGAATTCTCATTCTACACATCAATCAATTTCCCATGTGATAAAATGATAATTTGATTTGTATAAAATTATGGAAATTATTATTTGAATATTATGAGGGTTTGAGAAGGACAAGGGAAAGACATGGTTAAAGAGTCTAGAAGATAAAAACAGGGGAAGTTGAAGCAATTATGAAATGAATGCCAAGAGACATCACTCAGAAATAGGGAAGAATATATTAAAGGAATATTTGTAAATGGTTAGAGGGTGCCAAGACGAAGGAAGACCCACTCCATGGAGGAGGCCAATTATCAATAAATAAAAACTATTTAGCATGAATAAGATATGGGGGGTGGGTGATTGTAAGGTTATAAACTTGAAATGCATGGATTTTAATAGCCTTGGTAGGCTGCATATTGGAGAAGAAGTGACATGAAATCCCTATAGTTGGGTGCACAAAAATAAGTGGAGAATGTGAATATTTGTTGGTTGCAGGTTGGTAAGCAATAACATGGAACCCAGTCAACTGAAGTGCAAATTATGGAAAGGAAATATCATGCTAGGAAGTGTGAGAGTGGCACATAAGTAATTTGGAAGAATAGAAATTTGCACCACATGGGAGGCCACAAAATTCTTGAAAATTTTGGAAAGATATTGGAGTGTTTCATTTGAAGACAATGTTAGGTGCATAGATGAGAACTTGCAAGCCTATGTTGGAAAATTTTGAATAGCAAAGCTTGGAGGAATCAACCAAAAGAATTATCAAGATTGATCACATATGGATTAAGTAATCAAAGAACCCTATGAAGTTGCACAGATTTGGAAAGGATTAGAAAGATCTGGAGGATATCACATGTAGTAATGTGGAGCTCAAAGATGAAATGCAACTAATTCTCAAATTTAAAATACAGTAATTAAAATGATTTCATGATTTACTTAAAAAAAAAAAAATTTATGCCAAGAAAATAATATAGTATTTAAAAATTTACAATGATTTCATGATTTACTTTAAAAAAAAAAAATTATGCCAAGAAAATAATATAGTATTTAAAAATTTACAACTAAATGGAATATAATAAATTAATTAACCATTCTGCTCACTACATTCATGCATGCTGTAAATAAATTATTAATTTAATAAACTTAAAAGACTTAAACACTTTATTGCTCAAATAATTTATTAAGCTTTAATACTTATCTGTGGAAATGTGCAAAAGAAATCCCAACTATTGTTGGAATGGTCCTTGGTTCAGCCTCTTCCGTCTATGAGTAGTCTGGGAGGAAAGCAGACTTTGCTGCTCTACACGAGTGCTGGTTCCACTGGAACAATGCTCAATACTCATGCCACAAAACCATTCTCTGGCCAGGACCGTCCTGAGTGCACGCACTTGTACCCCAGGTTGGACACCCACTGTAGGAGTGCCCCTTCTCCGTCCTACTCATAGCCTACTAACCTGAAACCCTCATTGTAGGAGTGCCCTTTCTCCGTCCTATTCCCGCAATTTGCTCCACTTGATTTTCCTCTTCTTTTTTTTTTTTTCCTCTCCTCAATAATTTAGTTTTCACAGGTTTTATACAACACAAAGGGTAGTTCCAACCGACACACCCTTTTACAAATAATAATTACATCCCATGAAAACTCTAATTATTATTTTATTGCATTTTCTTTCTAGAACTATTACATTAGTTCTTATTTTATTTACTTATTTAATTTTATTCTATTTTCTTTTTCTTTTTCTTCCATGGGGAAAAAGTCTCATAACAATTATCCCCCCATTGTTTAGCTGCTGCCCTCAGTAGCTTGATGATTTTCTGCATCACACATACATATATAAAAAAAATAGCCTTTAGTTAAACAAATGAGGATATTGGTCTTTAATAAAATCAACATTTTCCCAAGTAGCACTATCATTATCACAATGACTCCATTTAATTTTTACTTCATTTATAACTTTTTCTTCTCTTAATTCATAGATATCTCCCTTTTTTTAATTGTATTTTAAGTTAAGTAATTACAGGAAAGCATTTTTTTTCCAATGACAAGAGTTGTACATACATAAATATTAGGAATTTACAATCAAAGAAACTAATGGTAGTCTATGTGTTTACTCACATATATTTCAACCTTATCAATTTTCTCTCATGTTACCAATTTTCTTTAATATAGATATTTTAAATCTTATATATGTAACTTCAACATTAAATCTATAAAATTATTAAATCATCTGTTGAAATAACATATATCTAGTGAAACGACATACATATCCCATACTATGTAGTCACTCATTGATGAACTATATAATTGATATACTTCAAATATATTCTAAGATGATAATCATGTATTCCGGACTACATGAGTATCCTCTTTTCCTATATGTCAAGTATAATTGAATGAAAACAAGTAAAAAGTATCCCTAAAAAGAGTTCATATCTTTCAATATATGCACAAAGTTATTGGGTTGATCAAGTCCAATAACAAGGTACAATAAAATAAAGCATGGTAATCTTTCTAGGTATCTTAACAATCATACATTGAGTACTTTCATAGAAAAACATTAGGTCTAATATTTCCTTCACTGTTAACACAAGGGAAAATATTGGTTAAAAATGATAATTTGACTAGAATAGTGATGATTTGCATAGACTCATGTCCTATGATATGAGACTCGACAAGGCCATTGGGACCTCCAAATAATGAATAGAGGCAATGTTGTTTAAAGAAAGCAACAAAATTCATTCAATAATTTCTTCTGTTATGTTTTCCTTCATGTAAGGAGGTTCATCACAATAAATCTCTATATTAGTGATCCCAATAAATCATACAAAATCCTTTTGTCACACTTCTCATGTTTTATCCACAAAGCAATCCAATATTTGTCAATATGACTAGGATACTATTATCTACCAAAATATGATTAGGCTTGAGATCTCTATAAATGAATTCTAACTTGTTAAGGTTTTTATGCACATTTATTCATAAATTTCTCCTATAAAATATATAAATTATACCCCTATATATGAAAAAATCACATGCTAGTTTGACAATCTCTATCTTTGATTTATTTATGCCCTATATAGTATTTTATTGCATATCTGAAACCAATCATAAGCAATCACCCAAACCATATATCATGGTTTATTTGAGGCCAAGAAATATGTCTAACATACATAGTGTTCCCTAGCATAATAAAGTGGCTTAGTAATTATCCCTTTTTACAAAGGTTGTCTCTTATAATCATGAATCTCTCTTTTAAAAGAGTTTTCTTAAATATTCTTCATTACTCTATTTTTATTTTATTTTAATTTAGGAACAAATATCTATTCAATAAAAATAAATTAGGGTTATCTCTCCCCCTATAAAACTTCAACATGTTTCCATGTTTAATCATAAAACATTATTCCATTCCAACCAATGTATTTAAACAACAAAATATTTTCAAGGTTCAAGATGTAGAGAAAAACTCACCTATGATTTTATATCCTATAAATATGTTATTCTCAACAATTTATTCTAAACATAATATTGTTTCTCTAAATTTAAAACATGAATCTAAGGACCTATGGGTTATGGGCCCACAATGTAAACTATATTAGACTTAAGTGATAAAATATAGGTGTCACTTCTTCTTTTCTTTTCTTTTTCTTCGAACTTGCAAAAGAAAACTCAAAAGATAAAAGGGTGAAACTAAGGTTTCAAAATGTGAATCAATTTAGAGGGTTAAATTTGCTGCAATATAATATGTAAAAAACAAAAAAATAGTTTTGTCTTTCTAGGAAGTGAATATTTAATTACAAACTAACTCTCCCAAAATTTATGAATGGTAATTAGAAGGTTAAATCATTAAAAACAAATAAATAGTTTCTAATTATTTGGAGATCTACCATATGAATTTACTATTTACTGGGTGAAGAAGAAAACAAAAATTATTAAATATCCAATTTGAAGTTTGATGTAAATTCAAAAACCATAAGTTACTCCAAATAAATGTAAAATAAAATAGGTTTGAGTGAAATTTTATTTTATTTTATTTTTAAATTAATTTCCCATGAAAATTTATAACTAACTTGAATTTAAAAGAATCATCCCATGAAACAAATTGTGAATAAAGAAATTGAAAAGTAAAAAGTAAATGAGTAATTTAATTTAAAAAACATAAATATCCTTAAATATTTTAACCTAGATATTTTAACCTTTTAAACATAATACATGATTGATAAAGAAATCAAGAATCAATTTAAACTATTATAAATGTGCAAATGTGCAAAAGAAATCCCAACTATTGTTGGAATGGTCCTTGGTTCAGCCTCTTCCGTCTGTGAGTAGTCTGGGAGGAAAGTAGACTTTGCTACTCTACACGAGTGCTGGTTCCACTGGAATAATGCTCAATACTCATGCCACAAAACCATGCCCTGGCCAGGACCGAGCATACTCGTGCCACAAAACTATGCCCTGGCAAGGACCGTCCTGAGTGCACGCACTTGTATCCCAGGTTGGACACCCACTGTAGGAGTGCCCCTTCTTCGTCCTACTCACAGCCTACTAACCTAAAACCCCCATTGTAGGAGTGCCCCCTCTCCGTCCTATTCCTACAATTTTCTCCACTTGATTTTCCTCTTTTTTTTTTAATTTTTTCCTCTCCTCAATAATTTAGTTTTCACGAGTTTTATACAACACAAAGGGTAGTTCCAACCGACACACCCTTTTACAAATAATAATTACATCCCATGAAAACTCTAATTATTATTTTATTACATTTTCTTTCTAGAACTATTACAATACTTCTTATATTTATTTACTTATTTACTTTTATTCTATTTTCTTTTTCTTTTTCTTCCACGGGGAAAAAGTCTCATAACAAAAGAGGTAGTGAATGTGAACTAAATGGACTGAGAGTAGATTTAAAACCAATGCTCAAGCGATCTTTGATATTGGTTAAGTGTATAGAGTGGAATATGACTCGACGTAGAGAGAAGGGGTTGTGGGTTTAATGGTCACTAGGAAGAGTGAATTGAGCATAGATAGAGGGGTGGGAGAGATAAGGAGAGACATAAGGGATTATAGGAGGAATAACAATTGAAGATGTTGTGAAAGATCAAAACTTCAACAATATGGATATTGATAAAATAGGGAGAAGGAGCAAAAATTGGTAAAATTCAAAGTGCAGGTCCTTATGATAGGGGTGTAGCAGGTGTGTATTAAAAATGATTTTTGAGTTAGTTTGATTGAATGGTTGAAGAGAATATTGTGAATCTGATAATTAGAGAAAAGTGTTGAATAGAGGAAGGAGGGAAAGGAGTGCAAAGCAACAATGGAGTTGCCTAAAATATAATGCAACTTTCATGAAATGTGCTTAACAAAGATATTTGATTTTTTTTCAATTTTGACTGTAAATGGATCAATTGTAGATCGATTGTTAATTTGACACATGTAATTTTCAAATTTGGGTAAATCATCATTGAGTGTAGTGTAATATGAATTTGGGTGAGAAGTTGAAGAGTTTGTTTTTTATTTTTCATCAATTCTACACAACTGATAAATAACATGCATTCAAAACATTAATTCAAATATCAATTATAGTACTCTTACAATCTTTTTCATCTTTGACAACATTCACATTTAACAACCTTGACACCCTTTGACAATAAATAACAACAACCTTTGACATCAATGACAACATATGTTCAACAAGAAATTAGTCTAACTCATTAAATAATTAATATAATTAAATATAGACAAAGAAATAAGCCAATTAGTCAAATGAGTTTAGTTAAATAGTGAGTAATAAATTAACCAAATTAAATAAATATCATGAAAGAAGGATTTGGGATTAATGATGGTAGTGTGATGGGAGTGATTTATGTGTCTATAGTAATAGTCATTATTATAATTAAAAATAGTGATGATAATTCTAAATATTTTCTTAGTTATAATTAATTATAGTTTAATATTAGTGTCACAATTGAAAATTCCTACTAGGACAATAAGTGTTTCTATAATGAGGAGCACTTTATGATCTACATACATCATTGGTAGGTACTTAAAGACTACAATAAAACAATCCCTGACCATACAATTTGCAATAAATATGTGATTGTGACATGAAATCTTCTTATGTTGCAATAAATCCATATTCGTTATATATAGAAGGATCTTGACCTTAAATTTACTTTCTAAAATTTTAAACTTAATCATATATTTTATTTTGATTAATGAACTCCTTTACTGATTTCATTGGAGTGTTTGATATAGCAATTGACAAACTCAAATGACAGAAGACATTTCGTGATAGACAAGTGGGTCTCAAAAATGCCCAGATTTCTGTGCTGTGCACTTCTAAAGTGTTCGTGATAATTGTATCCTAAAATGATGAAGTATTCGAATTTAAAAAGGATCCAAATGCAGCTCTATTTTGATGTCAATTTCTTGAAGGAATGTTTTCTTGAAGGAATGTTTGTCGACCTCCTTTTCTTGAAGGAGATTTTCTTTCGTGAGCTCCCTCTCGGAAGGTGTATTTCCTGGGCTCCCTTGCATGCAAACGGAGAAAGATAATGCAGCTCCTGTTTCGAGGTCAATAGCTCAAGATATGTTTGCTTCCTCAACTCCCTCTTTGGAGGCCGCTTACATAACCGACAAACTCACATCACAGAAGATATTTCGTGATAGAGATTCTCTTTCCTCAACAGCTACAAAGTTTATGTTATTGTATTTCGATACTTGTCAATACTTCTGTTGTAAAGCAAAGCAAGACTGTGGTAATTGTTATTTCTGCTATATATTAGATAGAATATTGTTAGGAATAATAAATAAACTAGCACACATCACTCAGTTGACTAGGCCACATATCACAGTTGTGGTGTAAGATCCATTATTATAGGAGTTAATTTAGGATCTGTTGAGTCATTTGTGGAAGCTGTTAAACTCAGCATCCGATTATAAATTGTAATACTTACAGTTTAATATACATCACATTTTCCAGTTCTATATTTTATCAAATATATTGTTTTGGGTCAGTGAAATTATTGTTAACTGTTTATTGTATTGATTTTCCACTCCTATATGTTAAACTTTATTTAATAAAAAACTGTTCCATCATCTGAAAAACAAAATCAATCTTCTTGAAGCACACTCAATCTTATGATATCCTTCGAAGAGGTCAACCTTCTAGACAAAAATCGCGGCTTGTCGACCCATGCTAGTTGCGCGGTAGGGCCGGAATGTCCATCCCAGCAAGATAATCAGTCAAGTGATCACCAGATATTAACAAAGGACCCATGAAACTACATGACAAAAATGTTTTCAGATTGTAAACATTCTACCAAGTTGATGTGTAGATTTCAGTATTTTGAGGTTTTTCTAGTAGTATATTCTTGTCATTAAATTTTTGTAAAGAGAAGGGTTTTTCAACTTTTGGGTATTTTATTCTCACATGTAATGTGGTTCAGCGACCAACTATGTGGAGGAGAGAATACAAGTGACAAATTTAGGGTTCAAAGAGGCGCCAGATCCTGATGTAGATTTACCAAGCTGGTGGGCGTTATATTCACTTGGGCATGTATAATTTCATCGTTGTAAGAATGTCTTTTTAAATAGATTGCTTTTTATGCATTGTCAATGGTCATTCGGTTTACTTCAAGTTGTTTGCATTTATGAGATGTATTTGCATTCTATTTTTCATGTATAGTCAATATTATTATTGAAAAATATTGTGAAATTGAATAATATTTAAAATAAAATTATTCTTAATGATTTGGTCAAAGCAGTCAATCTATGTAAAAAAATTATATTATTAAAAATATGTTAGATATAGACTTTTTAAAATAAGATTTCAAAGTTCTATTAAGAATAATATGTGTAAGAATTAAATATATTGTATTGTGAGTAAAATGAGAATAATAATTTAATATTATTTTATTTTATAAATATTGTAAAATTGAAAAATATTAAAATATAATTATTCTTAATGATTTGATCAAAGTAAATAATATATTTTCAAAGTTTTTTTTATATAAAAATACATTAGAAATGGTTTTTTATAAATAAGAAAACAAAATTCTATTAAGGATAATATGGAGGACAATTTTGATGAATAATGGTTATATTTTTCTCAATCTGTATTAATTCTTGGGTCTTTGGATTATGGTGAATGTCAAATTAATTCAACCATGTAATTGTCTTAAGCAAAACCTTGTAATAACTACCCTCATTCTTTTTTTTGGACATTACTAATATCTTAAATATGATTTTTTGTACATATTGTTCTATTATAATAATATGAAGAGGGTTAAGAAGGATTTATAATAATGTAATTGTATATATATATATATATATATATATATTCTATCTCTATGGTAATTTTAGGCCTAATCTCTTCACAATAAGTTACTAGGCTAAGAGAATATGATAAGCCATATTTATAATTTTAAAATTTTGGACCATAAGAAAATATGCATTTTAGGCCTTCTTCCAACAAATAAAATCCTTAAGGATATAGTTATTATGCCTAATATACCTCCATAGCATTATCAGGATAATTTAAAATAATTATCAATAATTATAGAAACCATATATTTTGTTTTAGATATAATGATATATGATGGCTCAATAGCCATTTTTGTATGTTTAATTGTTTTAGATATGATGTAATCTAATCCCTACCACATTCATAAGTCTCTATCCATGCCATCTACCTAGATTATATGACACACTAAGAGATAGGTTATTATTTCCAATCATTAAATAAGAAACTTGGTTACCCATTGATGATCATCCCTTACTAAGGTATTTTCTCATTACTAATCTACAATATAATTATACAAGAAAGGGGATGGAAAATTGTTTGCACTAGAAATAGAAAAATCTCTTTTTTACTTTTCCTTGCAATCTATATTACTGCTAAGTGTTAAAAAATTGTATGCATTATCTATATTCCACTAGCTCTATAGCCTCTATTTGAAAATCCATATAACTCACATAACCTACATGGCTAGGTAATATCCAGCTAACCCTAAGATATAAAAAAGTCATAGTACTTGTAGAGTGCGATCCCTGACTACCATCAATTTAGAGTAGCGATAAGACTATCTTTAGGAAAATCATAGGATTTAATATTTTAGTAATAAACTTAGAAGGAAAGGAGCCAACAATCTTTAGGGGTATACAGATTTGTAACAATACCTTCATAGATTCCTATACTACAACCATAATTTATTAATATAGAATTTGTCTCATATATCTATCCTAGTTATATAGGTGGGGAAAGCTGTTTTATAATGAGTAATATAAAACCAAAGTCTAATGTATTGCTTCATAAAATGATCTCCTATAAAGACGTGGATATATAAAATTGATATAATAATATAAAGTGAGGGAGAAATAATAATAAAATATTATATCTAGATATTTATCAACCACATACCTTAACTATAACATCTCTAAGTTATATGGATCCATCAAAACATAAATCACTACCCATAAACAATATTTAATTAACCTAAATATGACTAAGAAGAACCAGTGCATATCACCAAATTAAACTATAGAAACATAAAAAAGCGTTAAACCTTTCCAAGTAGCATTTATACTCACATAGGAAAAGATTAAGACTCTTAATTTAGATATGACCATACTCAAGAAACTAGAAAGGCCTTAAAAAACTAGGAAAATATAAATATAAAACATATTTGTAGATATTGGGTCTAGGTGAATATTTGAAAACATATATAATTCTAGTTAATTAGAACAAAAACTCTTATATTGTAAATATTTAACCAAAATTAATTAATTAGCTAACATATGACCTTGGTTCCTAAATATTATATTTAAATGGCTTATTGAAGAATGATTCTAATTCTCACAGGTCTCCCTTAATCACCTAAAAAAAAAAATTAGCAAAAATTCCATTTTATTCTCTATTATATCCTCCTCTACTACCAAAGCCAATTTCACTCATTCATATGGCTATAAATCTATTCTAAAGCGGTATATGGTTGGGTTTAATGGAGAAGCCATGTCTTCCACAAGAAACATTTTGTTGGTTGACCTGACCATTAATTCTAGCTACTATTTCATCTTAGCCTATAAAACTTCCCCTAATCGTACACACTCTCATATATTTTTACATTTTATTGTTATCATTTATTTTTTAATGATATATTTTTTAAATTTTTAGATAAAGGCAAAGACAAATCCTTCACAGGAGAAATTGGAAAAAATTTCCTCGAGGGTATGGAAATCCTCATCAGAAACATTAAAATATTCCATTTTGCAGCCCTCCTAAGCATGGAAATTATCCTCTTAAGCTCCCACATCAGAGCCATCATATATGGTAAGCTAATCTTCACCATAAGCAGTGTCTTCTTCCAAGCCATATTCATCCTTTGTGTCATTCTCCTCCCCAAAAACTTCTCCGTCTGCAACACCATCACCTACAGATCCGTCGCCCCACCCACGAGAGGACCCTGCTAGGGTTTGAGCTTACGTTCTCTACATTGCGTAATTTTTTTAGCAAGACTAATAATGCCAAACTCATGCTATATTATCTAAGGTCAACCATAGGTCAGTGTGGTCGATTGGAGTAAATGGTTTTTACCATTTACAATGCTTAAGTTTTATTTAGGGAAATATTATTAGATATTAATTATATAGGTGCATATAGTTTTATTAGTTATTGTTGGTTGTTTCTTTTACCGACTTGCATCTTGTCTTTATATGCAAGGTTTTGTACATTATTCTCATATCTTAATTTATTCATTCACTCATGGTGAAATAGCATGTTGCTTCTCTCGCATTTTGTGACTTGGTTTATATTGCAAATTGTGCTCTTGCAGGTGAATTTATACCAACATGGTATTAGAGCCCACTATCTCCAACTCCTTTTGCTGAGAGTTTTCATCAGAGTTTGAGATCATTTATTTGTTGAAGATTTGTTTGGAATTTGAAATTTAAATTTCAAATTTGCCTTTTTTTTTTTTGTTTTGTTGAAGAGAAGTTCATTTTTCTCAATTCAACATTGCAAGAGGCTAATTGAATTGGCATATGGGTGACAATTTGGTGTGGAATGTTTTTGATAAAAGGGATAACCGGGTTTTACAGGGACCCGAAACTACAAAGTAACATTACAAGCAAAGACCAAAACAGAGGTCTAAAAGACAAAAAGGTTGCCAGAGAGATAAAAACCAGCTAAAACAGACAACCACAAAAAGCCACAAAAAAGCCATCAGACGGCCGGCAAACAGACAAAACTGGGCCCAGCCACAGCTAATCCATAGTCTTTAGAAGCTCATCAGCAACCTCTTCTAGGTCCACCATATCCTAGACCCCCTCCATGAAAATCTAAGTCATATTTGGGGTAATCAGGGCTTTTCTTTTCATACTTGATCTCGTGCGCCTAGAGATCCCCGCATCCTCATCTTGGTCTTCCTCCTTATCAAGGTCGACAATCAGCGCTCTTTTCTGGGTTTTCTCCAATCTTTCGGTCATGGCTTTGATGATTAAAGAATTATGTTTGGCTATTTTGTAGTTCTGATCAACAATTTTTTTCATGGTTCCTTTAATTTTATCAAGATCATTTTCAGCAGTGCTATCCTTTTGTATGCTATCCTTCGCAAAGGTATTCTTCTCCACTTCAAGCTGTATTAGCCCTGCAACTTTGGCTTCAATTTCCCCCAACTTACTATGAAGAGACATATTTTTGGTCTTCAACTCACTGATTTCATAAAATAACCATTTGGTAGAATTAAATTGGTCCTTAGAACATCTCTTGGCAGTTCCAACGAAGTCAAAAGGGGGGTCACTATCAATATTGACCCAAAAATTCACCGACTCCACACCTCTGGGAGGGCTACAGTTCTACTTTTGAATATTCTGAGGGAAGTGGGGATCCTCAAGACTGACCTCGGCCACTTTAGCATAAACAACAGGAGAATCATCAGGATAGGAAACTAACTTGTTAGCCAGAGAACTAGAGCCCGCCAAATTAGCATTAGGGTTTATGTAGCTGGGAGCAGGAACAGAGCAGGCACCAGAAGGCTGGGGGGAGCAGCCAAAGGTAGAAGGGGGGGCAGGGGAAGCGAGGAGAGCTTGACATGGCCAGAAGAAACTTTAGTCCCAAAAATACTAGGCTCGGTATCGTCCTCATTAGGCTCCAAAGAGGCTTTAGGGTTTGAGAGGGCAGGCATATTCTGAAAGTGCTCATAAATGAGCCTTAAAAGACCCATGTGAAGAATCAAGTATCTTTTAGGGCTCCTATTGTGGTTAGAAAAGCTATTTCTCAGGGAACAGAGCAAAAAGAAAGGGATGGAAACACACACCTTATGCTGGAAGTGATTGAGCAGCACGAAGTGATATCCATAAACCCTAGTGAAGCGGCCATCAAGAGTGATGTACTCCATGATAACCCTTAGCACTTTTCTCCATAAAGCTTTTATGGTGTCCACTTCATAGTAACTGTTCGACATCTTGACAAGTTTTTGCTTCTCCGTTTCGGTCTTAGGGAACCTCATCACAGCTTCATCAGAGAATTTCCTGTCTCTAAAAAATTTATGCTCTTCAATCGAGATACTAGTAACCTCCGCTATCAAAGCTTCATCAATCTGAACTTTCCTCCCAAAGAGGAGAACCTCCCCATTGTTCCAATTTTTCTCAAAGAAATCAGTAATCTCCTCCTGAGGGCCGTGGAGTTTCTCGATGAACAGAAGTAAGCCACCACTTCTTATTTTGCTCCACACTTTAGTGTTCTTGGTGTGTGACTCGAAACTGGTAGGTTCGACCCTCTTCCGTTCCCCGCCCTTTTTTGAGATCTCAGTGTGAATATTGTTGCAAACAGAGAACCTGTTCCAGATAGTTCTTTTGCTTCACAGGACCCACAAAGTGTGCCAAGGTAAATCATTACTCTGCCCGATACTCACGGCCCCATATTGTCTACTTATTTTGTTAGTCATGACTCGTACCTTCCTCATTATTACAAGAAGCCACCACTTTTCCATTCATCGCATCAAGCGCCATTAAAGCTTGAACATCAGAATGGAGGTCAATCATTTTTTGCCACATGAGGATTTTATCACTCTTAACTCCCTCATTAGCAATAAAATTCGCAATAGCATTCACCTCACGGTAAGCATGAGTGATTTTTATTCTGTCGAACTTACTAAGTAAAACCTTAGCATCTTCAATCTAGTTTTTAATCGACCATGCGGGCTGGGACCTACCACAAAGGTTGTCTATTATATTTTTTGAATCACCTTCAAGCCATAAATTTTTACATTTAATTTCCATTGCAAGGTTGATTATGTAATAAGCACCCACCGCTTCCACCACGTGATTAGTTTGGACCCCCAAAGGGGTGGCAACAACTCCCATAAAGTTACCTGCCGAGTCCCTTAGGACCCCACCACACCAAGCCTTCCCCAGATTTCCTTTGGTCGTGCCATGGAAGTTGGCTTTGTCCTAGCCATTCATAGGAAAACTCCAGCAAACTCCCTCCCTGGACTTTTTGGCCGGATTAGGAGCATTGGAAATATCCCATTTAAGTCTCCATTCCCTAGCAATCACGCTATCAAAAGGAGAGCAAACCATAGCCTCAAACTTGTCCTCCCTGAAGGGAACAACAGAGAAGTTTTTTTTAATCATCCTAATAATTCTTTCAAACACAATTTCCTCCGATGACTCCTTATCCCTGAAGATCCTGTTGTTTCTTTCTTTCCAAATTCCCCAAGCCACATGGGGGAACGAGAAAGCCCAAATTTTTTTTATAAAGGGGTTGAGAGAAGGGGCTTTCCATTGAACAAAAAAGTCTTCAACCAACTCCGGGGGGATCCAAGAAAAATGCCAGCATTTTAGAAGCGTGTCCCAAACCAAAGAGGAGAAAGGACAGTGGATAAAGAGGTGGTTAACCGATTCGGCGTCACTTTTATAGAGGTAGCATCTATTGGGGAGTAGAAAACCTCTTTTGCAAAGATTATCCATAGTTAGCACTTTATTTTGCAGCAAGGACCAAAAAAAGATGTTAACCTTAGGTAAAAGATGCTTCGTCCAAGCATGCAACCACAGAGGGGGGTATTAAGAGCATGTGAAAGCCGGGAAAAAGCGGAAGAGATAGAAAAGCACCCAGAAGGCTCATACTTCCAGATAAGACTATCCTCTTGATTCAGGCAAAGTCTGACAGCATTCAAATAGGAGTAAACAGAGACCAAAGCAGTGTTTATCAAGGGGAGATTGATCCACTTACCATCCCGCCAGTAATCTTTTACAAAGAGGCCAAAAGTATCTTTGCAAAACTCAACCCATCTACTAAGATTCCCATCCTAAGATAGAGGTTCATTGCGCAGCCAACAGTCATCCCAAAATCTGATCTGGTTACCATTGTGAACCTACCATTTCAATCCCAATTTCACAACCTTAATCCCATCAA
Source organism: Sequoia sempervirens (assembly GCA_007258455.2). Taxonomy (NCBI): domain Eukaryota; kingdom Viridiplantae; phylum Streptophyta; class Pinopsida; order Cupressales; family Cupressaceae; genus Sequoia; species Sequoia sempervirens. The sequence continues at coordinate 501,640,473 of VDFB02000017.1, forward strand.
TCATATAGTTCCAACAACTTGATCCTTTCGGGAGATAAGGATTCTCAATAAGATCCTTGAGGGAATTGTTATTCTGCAAATACTTGCTTTTAATTATTTCACTCCATTCCCCTGAGGAGAAGAATAGTCTCCATATCTGTTTAGCTAGGAGCAACTTGTTCGGCAGTCTGATTTTTCTTAGCCCAAGGCCTCCATCCTTTTTTTATTTGCAAACCAAGTCCCAACCAACAAGAGGAATTATTTTTCTTTCTTCGACTCCCGACCAAAGGAATCTCTTTTGAATCTTTTCAATGGTTTCGGCATATTTGGTTGGGATTTTGAAAAGACTAAGAGCATAGATAGGGAGATTCTGTAGGTAGGCTTTAAGAAGCTGGAGTTTTCCGACTTGGCTTAGGTGAGCACCTTTCCAGCCAAAAAGTTTTTTCCCAAACCTATCAACCAGAGAGATCAAGAAAGAATCTGGAGGTTTTAAGCATAGAGGTAATCCCAGATAAGTAGCAGGAAGGGACTCTATCTTGCAACCAAGAATTCTAGCTATCTTCCTCTGTCTATGCAAAGGTGTGTTAAAGAAATACAATGAACTTTTTTTCTTATTTATCATCTGACCAGAAGCTCCTCCATAGGTATCCAAAAGTTTCTTCATCTCTTTAGCTTCTGAGACAACAAATCTACCCATAAGCAAAGTGTCATCCACGAACTATTGGTGAGAGAAAATCAAATTGTTCGAAGACGGTTTGAGCCCCACAATAGATCTTTAAGCAACCAATTTACTCATATTCCTACCAAAACTCTTAGTCATGATCATGAAGAGATAGGAGAAATGGGATCTCCCTGTCTTAACCCTCTAGAACTATGGAAAAAGGTGGAAGGGGTCCCATTAATCAGAACCACCACAGAAGTAGAAGTAATGAGTTGTTCAATCAGCTGCAAGACCCCTTCATTGAACCCAAAAGATTTTAAGATTTTAAATAGAAAGTTCCAGTCCACCCTGTCATAAGCCTTCGATATGTCAAGCTTTAGAAGAAATGCTTCCGATTTAGAAGCCGAGAGGGAGTGAATATTCTCATGACCATGGACAATGGAGTCAAGAATTTGTTTTCTAGGCACAAAACCATTCTGTTGAGGGGCAATAATAGTGGGCAGAATGAGAAGCAGCCTAGAGGTAAGAACCTTCAAAATAATTTTATAGAAAGAGTTACAGAGGCTGATAGGTCTGAACCCTTCAAAATCCTACACTCCATATTTTTTGGGGATAAGAACCAAGAAAGTGGCATTTAACTCCTTCAAAAGGTTTCTAGAACGGAAGAACTTTTTCACTGCCTTCTCAACATCTTCCCCATAATATCCCAGAACCAATGGAAAAAAAGTAAAGGGAATCCATCAGGACCAGGCGCTTTTCTTCCTTCAAAAGAGAAAACAACTTTTTTAATTTCCTCGCTAGTGGGTATAGCAGTCAGCATTTCATTGTCTCTAGAGTTAACAATCCTGGGAATAGCCTCCAGTAATTGATTTTGATCCTCCAAGTTAATTCCCTCTTTCTTAGACAAAAGGTTCTTAAAGAATAGGACAACCTCTCTTCTGATGTCCTCTTCCTCTTCATAATTTCTGCCATTAACAACAATCGTAGAGATTTTATTAGCTTCTCTGTGTTTAGATGCTGAAAGATGAAAATGTCTAGTGTTTTTGTCTCCAACCTTTAACCAAAGAGCTCTTGACCTTGTTCTCCAAAATTCCTCTTCTTTAGCAATTATCTCATTAAGTTTTGTGAGAATCTCATTCTCCTTCTCCTTAGTATCGTTCAGGTAGCCTTCCTTCTAAATTTTGTTTTGGATTTTAGAAAGCCTAAACTGAAGATCAGCTTTGATTTGAAAGATGTTGCCAAAAGACTCTTTTTTCCACTTTCTGAGATTCATTTTAACTTCTCTTAATTTTTTGGTGACTCTAAATAAGGCAGTGCCCTTTATATTAATATTCCACCATTTCCTTATTTCCTCTCAAAGGAGAGGATGGGAAAGCCACATCTTCTCAAAACGAAAAGGAGTATTCCTCTTAATCTTTAAGTGGTCAACAACAAAACTAATAGGAAAATGGTCAGATCCAATCCTAGGGAGGGTCTTCAGAGAACAACAATAATTTAAGATCCATACATCAGAAATAAGGGTTCTATAAAGTCTCACCTGGATCAGATCAGACATAACTCTTCGATTTGACCGCGTATAAGAGCTCCCTTGTAGGTCCAGGTCAATCAAAGCCTGATTGTTGATGAATTCAAGAAGATCCTTTTTGCTTTCTTCATTGATCTGAGAACCACCAAACTTTTCTCCTTGAAGGAGAAGGGAATTAAAATCACCCATGACAACCCAGGGGTCATTTTGAAAAATATTCTGAAAAGTAGCCAATTCTTTCCAAAAAACCTTCTGAGCTTTTTTACAGTTAGGAGCATAAATATTAGACTGGATCCAACTAAAATTATCCCTTATATGAGTAAATTTAGTGGCAACATGATTAGGATGAGAGAAAAGGGGATCACCTCTTATAATCTTACAGTTCCAAAAAGTCGCAACCCCACTAGAGGCACCAACATAATTGCTTCCCTGAATAGAATAGTGTTGGAATAGAGAAATCTTTTCCACCTTTTCACTTAACATTTTAGTTTTCTGAATGAGGAGAATATCAGGCTTTTGGTCCCGGGAAAAATTGTGTAAAATATCCTACTTGTGGGGGTTATTAAGTCCCCTGATGTTCCAAGACATTATCTTCATGATAATTTAGGAGAGAGAAGGATCTCAGGGATGGTTTTTTGGAAGCCATCCACAATATCTTGAAAGCTATTGTGCTCTCTTATCCAAATTTTAGGTCTTCTTCCTTTGGCCAAGGAAATTACCCCACAGTCCGCTTTTGCTCTCGATCTTGTCGAGATACCACAAGGGGTGATTTTGATTTTCGCTTTTTTCTTCTTTTTCTTGGATAGCACCTCTTCTCTATCTGTATCATCTTGACTATCTGATTCTTTACTAGATTCCCATTCTTTTTCGAAGAAGAATTTCTGATCCCAGGGGAGAGTATCCATGAGCCCATTCACATAAGGCGAGGAGCTACTTCTTTCGAGAAAGCTTACCTGGCTAGGGTCCGAGTAAGTATCTTTAACTATTTCAATAGGAGCCACATCCGAGCAGGATTCAACTACTGGGTTATTTTCCCGAAGCGGGGACACAATCAAAGGAATACCTACCTCCAGAGAAAGACCCTGAATAGGAATATCATCCAACCCTGGCGTCACGGGGTCTTGACCATTGGGGATCATCACTAGGGAAAGAGAATCAGCCGCCTTGCTTAGGGCTAAGTTCCCAACATCATATTCCACACTTTCCTCTTTGTCCTGAGAATTAGAGTTAATCTCCAGGACCAAAACATGGGGGATCTGGATGGCGGAAAGAGAATCAGTTGCCTTTCTTAGGGCTAAGCTCCCAACATCACATTCCACACTTTTCTCTTTGTCCCAGGAATCAGAGTTAATCTCCGGGACCAAAACATGGGGGATCTAGATGGTGGAGCCTTCATTTCCAGCATCACCCAAAAAATTATCAGGAGAAACAACAATCTTTCTCACTAATGCCATTGTTAACTTTTCCTCTTGCTTCTTTTTCCATACCACTTTTGAGGACATTTTGGGGTTTTCCATTTCTTTCACTGCCTTAAGGGGGCATTGCTTTGCCCAATGGCCAAATTTTCTACAGGTGAAGCAGGCAAAAGGGATGGTCTCAAACTCAATAGCCTGCGACCAGGAGCCAAGTTTTGAAAGTATCTCTACAAAGGAAGGAAGATCCACTTCCTGAGAAACACCCACACGTATTCTGGAAAACACCAGTCTTTTTCTTGCTACTATCATTGGACCAATCGATATTAGCTCCCCAAAGGAACTAGCTATCCCCATAAAAACATCCTCATTCCAGTATTCCAAAGGAAGACCATGAAGCCTAGCCCATACAGGAATAGTCTCAAAGATGGAGTCCATTAGATCTAAATTTGAAGACCATTTCTTAAGTGTGAGAGTTGATTTCCCAATAACCCATGGTCCTGCACTTCTAACTGCCTTAATGTCTTCTCTATTTGAGAATTCAAAAGTAAAGAAACCTTTTGGGAGAGCTGCAATAGGGACACTACCGATTGTTCTCCATTTCTTCCTAACAAAATCCCTAACAACCTCTATATTTGGCCTTTGGACCATAAATTTTCCAACTAGGGAACTATCCATTAGAGCAATATTATGATCAATGATCTCGTCTGGAATAGAAATTGCAAATTTTCCAACCGTAGGGCAAGAAATGTTGTGCACAGGGGGAAAAGTTGACTTACCATTAGGTTTAACCCCAAACAGAGAGGCCCACTTCTTATGATGCCCTCCATTCATGTCACCAGACCCCACGACACCTTTGAGGTTACCATTAGGGCAATCAACGGCGGGCACCTCAGAGGAAGGGACTAGAATATCCTTCCCTCCCGGGTTGTCCACAAGCTTTTTTGGGGAATCCTCCAGTTCCGGTTCCTCCATGCTTTTCTTCTTACTCGAGGCAAACTCGTGACCCGCCTGGGCCTTCGAGGATTTGGTGTGGAATGTTATTGGTTATACCAAGTGCAAATTCTAGTTGTAAAGACACAAATCCTTTTAGTTGCAGGATGATATCTTCCTTTTGATTACAAAGCCTATTATTTCTTACAAGAGTCATTTTCAACCCCTTCAGCCCATGGAATCTATTTTGAGGCATGAATTTATGCTTTGAAGGATCTCAACCTAGATGCATCAAAGGCCCAATTTTTTTGCTGCAAAGGTGATTCAATTTCTATTTGAAAGGCATAATTTGGTGTTGATTGTGTGTGTTGGGGTCTTCATTGGGATCTTCATTTTATGCAAAGGGAATAGAGTCTAGATGTTTTCCACATCAAGTGTGTAGGGTGTCCATGTTTCTCACTATTCTTGTGTGAGAAAATTTAGTATTTTTTAACCCTGTTGTGAACAATTGTCCCATATTGGTGGTGCTATGTGTCTTTTGGCTATTGATATAGCTTGTTCCATCAAATATCAACCGTGAACAAGCCTCACATTATAGTGGACAACATCTCTCATGTGGTTTGTTGTTGGAAATTATGTGGATTCTTGTGCCCTGGAGATTATAGTGCTTGAATAATACAATTTTTGCACCAAATCAGGTTTCTTAACCTTATAATTATTTTTTGGAAGTTTTTATACTTGTGAAAGCACCGTTTTTGAAAAAATTGAAGAATTATTAGTTATAATGGTTTCTTTGGAGAAAGGAAACTTTAGGAAATGGAGTGATTGTATTCTCACTCATCTTAGTGAGAAAAAAATATTGCCATATTTGTATAATGAAGTTCCTATTCCAATCACACATAGTGAGTATATTATTTGGAAAGGATATAGGGCTAAAGTATTTAGAGTTATTTTTTAGCATATAAATCATGACCTTTTGGAATCACTTATTTGTTTTGAGTTCCCTTGCACTCTTTGGAATTGCATTCAAGAATCATTTAGAGATCATGATACTCCTCCATTTGTCGATGATCCTCTTTCTAATTCCAATGTGCCTTGTTATTTTCTGGAGAAGATAAACCATGCTTGTGATCGCTTGGAGGTTTTTAGGACTTGAAATGAGGTTGCAATTGCTTCAAAGGTTCTTGATTCTTTGTTAGCTATAGTTAATCCACCTTCATTATGTGCTTCCATCATTCTTGAGCAACAAGATTATGATTATCTTCCTAATTGGGATTCCTATTTGTCAAAGAGTGGTTCATTGTTCATGGAATCTCACATTTTAGACTTGGAAGAAACATTTGAAGGATTAATTCTCCTATTTGATGATATTTGTGGTAGAACTATTGTTACTCCATCTCTTTCTTTGGAGAATTTTCAAAATTAGTTTCTAGTGGTACCTTTTTTGTCACCTTCTATTATGATTGGGCATGTTCCTGATCGGTTTGTGGCATCATCTTCCAAGGTCTTGGTGATACATGAGTATATTTCAGAGACATTATCATCCTACATTTTGATTTCACTTGCTAATTCCTATCCAGAATGGGAAGCATTCCTACATTTGTACTTGGTTTATCTTCTTCCCAAAGGGAGAAATGTTGTTTGTAGTCATTGGACTATGGTTTATCTTCAAGCACCTACCATTTCTATAGAACATTAGTCATTATGGAGGGTTATGTAGACTCCTTCTTTCCTTCTTATGGGAGGATCATTTATTATATATGCATGATGTATGTAGTCCTTGGGGGTGTTATTGAGTCCTCCATTCATGCATCTTGTTTTTCTTTTCTCTCATTTGGAGAGGATTTTTTTTCCCACAGGGTTTTCTTCTTTTCCCCATTTGTGAGAGATTGCATTGTATTGCATAGTAGTTGCAAATGGGCGCCTAACATGATTGTGTAGCCGAGACCCATATTGCATCTTGATATTGCATAATAATCTCCCTAAGTTGCACTTAAGGGGGGGTGTTGGAGTAAATTGTTTTTACCATTTACCATTCTTAGTTTTACTTAGGAAAATATTATTAGTTATTAATTATTTAGGTGCATATAGTTTGATTAGTTATTGTCAGTTATTTCATTTACCGACTTGCATCTTTCCTTTATAAGAAAGGTTTTGTACATTATTCTCATATCTCAATTTATCCATTCACTCATAGTGAAATAGTGTGTTGTTTCTCTTGCATTGTGAAGCTTTATGTTGCAGATTGTGCTCCTGGGAGGTCAATTTACACCAAGAAGGTCACCCCACTTCACAATATGCTTAAAATATAACCACTTAACTAGGAATAAAGAAAATCCACCCTCAAGTTTATATATGTCAAAAAGAAAATATTGCTTATTTTCATTCTTAGATATCAATTAAATGATCACTAGGTCGCTAGAAAAAGGAAAATAAAATATTCAACTAGTAAATACTTTTGATTGTCAAGATGACTAAAATTTCCAAGGGAAGAACATACATATCTATCCTTCAACAATGTAATTTAGAAGAAAAAATTGGTCCACAAATAAATAATAAGGTATAAGAAGTGAGCACGAATATGATAAACATAAATATGTAAAGATATATGATGTAATAAAATATTCTTTTACCACAAAGATCACATAAGGTGAGAGAGGATATAATATAGAACATTCTTGTACAAAGACATCAAACAATATTTAATCAAATATTAATGGTCCTTTAGGTAAATTAAATGTGTGATAAATGTTATGGAATGAAATATTAACAATTGATCCTACAAAAACATGTATTGTTATTAGTTTACATGATTAGAGGCTTGAGGCAAATAGAAATGAAATATTAAAAATGTCAAAATACAATAAATTTTTTACAATAGCTAGTAGGTCAAAGTTGACAAAATTTGAAATAAATCATAAATAAAATAGAACTAATAAAATACATATAGAAAAACATATACATATATAGAACAAATGTTAACCTAAAATATATAGTGTAAACATAATAGAAACATTATTGGACTTTGGTGAATAGTACTGGAATGGGAGAAGGTGACACTGAGGAAAAGTATAAGAATCTGGAAGCTGAAATTGTCAAAATAAAAAATTACATGAAAACTATTGTGGAACAAAACCATAAAATGACTAGGCACAATGCCATCATCATCAATGCAATGTTTGAAATGTTGGAAAAATCTCAATAGGGCTCGCTAGTTGTTGACCTAGAAGAGGACAAGGATAAAAGCAAGAACAAGGACCAAGGTATATCAAAAAGGACCCGTACCAACCTTAAAAGGAAAGCACCTCCTACTACCCAGATGGTTCAGATTTTAAAGAGGGGGGTTCAGGATATGAACAATTTGGAAGCTGAGACTGCAGAAATATTAAAGGCACAAATTTAGTTGTTGCTGGCATTTTGTCTAGTTTTTTGGTTCTATGGCCTTCGCTGGCTTTGTCTTGTTGTTTCTTTTATAGCCTTTCTGCTTATGGTGTCTTTGACGATCCTATCTTTTGTTTGTAAACTTTGTGGTTTCAGGTCCCTGTAAAACCCATTTTTTCCTCTTTCAAAAACATTATTGGACTTTGGTGGAAAGAAATAAACTATAGGAAGAGGTGGCCACAATGTGTAGCATTCAAGAAAAAAACCCTTCAAATCTTACAAGAGATTGTGGAGTACAATAAAGAGACAATGAAGAATACTATTTTCAACATCCAGGTGTTTGAGTAATAACACATGAACAAAAAAGGTAAATAGGTTAGGGATGATCTTTCTAAGGCTGCTAGTTCAAAGAAGAAAGGGTAATTAAAAGTGGATAGTTCTGCTATTCCCTCTATTGAGGATGGTGATACCATGAAGCAAAAACCTATCTTTAAAAAAAAATGTAATCCTTGGTAAAGGAATGATAGGAAATCAATGGGCTTAGGTTGTTGGGTGGCTAGTAGCTACAATTGTTTCTTGCTAGTCTATTTTTGTTTCAATATCTCTATTTTTCGTTGCTTTATCTTTTTGGCTATTTTACTTTTTTTTTTTTAAATTTGGGTTTCCTCACTTTTCATGAACTCCCTTATGTGGCCTTCATGGCCATTTTATAAAGGGTTTAGGCCCTCTTATCTTTTTCTTAATTAAAACATTGCATATTAGAAGGAATTGTCACAAATGATATTTTTGTCACCTTATAACAAAGTGAAAAAATTGATTCCCCTAAAAATAAAAATTAATGGAAAAATAAAAAATAAACATTACAAAATCTAGCATGAAAATTAACCTATAAATAATTGCTAACTAGTTGAATGAATCCTACAATATGATGGCTAGTCATAAAACTAATGAAGAAGTATTATTACAAGGAAGAAAACCTTTCAAACCTAAACTATTAAATAAAATATGTGGTACTAACTAGTCCCTACAAAAAATACAAAAAATCCAATTAGGATGAATAACTCTATTAATGATAAAATAAATAAATAAATAATCTTTCATAAAAAAATAACATCATTGTGATAAAATTTGGATAGAAATTTTGAAGCCAATGTGAAAAACACCTCAAATAAACAAAGAAATATCATTCTTACAATAGAAACATTTAAAATAAAATAAAAACATTAAATATTAGATGCAATGTTGTTTAGTAGGATGAAAATGTTCTTCTACAAAACACATCTAAGGACAAATAAAATATTAAATTGGGGCACGGATCTCAGAAGGCATTCCACATTCCAAAATATACAATATAGAATGTATGATAAAATATAAAAACTACATACATACAGGTATTTAAAAAAATTTAAGAGAGAATAAACTAATGGAAAAAACAAACAATTATCTCAACCTACTCAATCCATTTATTTCATTGGATGCGATAAATAAGAGATAGATAAAGAGTTTGTATAGACTATTAGTTGCTCTTGAGATATTTAGTACATTGGTAGAATGTGCTCAAAGTTTTATGTGTCACAATAAGTCCGTGAGAAGGGTTCTCATACAATTTTGGGAAGGAATGTAAATGGTTGATATCGGATGGTTGATATCGGAAGAAATGTTATTGTTGTAAGTGGAGGAATAAAGTTAATTCTAGTGATGTAGGGCTAGGAATTTATTAATTTGAATAAATGAATTTAAGATATAAAATCAAGTTTTATACTTTGTTTTGTGAGGTGGAGAAAATTCTTTTAATTTTTAATGATATGAAAGGGGCAATGTGCATTATGGAATTAGTCTAATTAATTTAATGAATCCCATTTGTTTATTAATTATTATATATAGATTATTCTAATTGTAATAATTTATTTGATTAGTTAATAAAAATTAGTTGAGCTTATTAAATATATTTAGTGTATGGGTAATATAGGGTTAATGATAGTGGTGGTGATGAGAATGATTTATGTTTCTACAGAAATAATTGGTGTTGTGATTAAAAATACATTTTGTAGTTTTAAATATATTCTTAGTTACAATTTATATTAATATAATAATTAAATATTTTTAAATATGAAGAAGATCTTAACCTTTCATTTATTAGATATTTTAAAAATATTCATATTTGTGAGACGTGCAAATAAATGCATATTTGAAATAGATGGAAAATATTTGACCTTATTTTTAGTACATTTTATAAAATATTACTCTTCGCCCATATAAAAAATGGTAATTAATGGGGTCCACTTCTTTCATAAATATTGAACGAACTTGCATCCACTAAGGGAGCTTAAATTACTAAATGGTGAAAAGGTCTACATTCACTCCCAAGAGGTTAGAGTGTATGTACACCACATACAAGAGTTACTTCAACCATTATAAGAATTTTTACATATGAAATAATAGTTTTATTTGTTTCAATAAGGAATTATAGAAACATTAATGAAATTTTTTTATATAATAACATTCACATTTAGAACTTTTCTATAGTTACTGATATTTTACACTATTTATATTAATATAATAATTAAATATTTTTATATATGGAGAAGATCTTAACCTTTCATTTATTAGATATTTTAGAAATATTCATATTTGTGAGATGTGAAAATAAATGCATATTTGAAATAGATGGACAATATTTGACCTTATTTTTAGTACATTTTATAAAACTTTACTCTTCACCCATATAAAAAATGGTAATTAATGGGGTCCACTTCTTTCATAAATACTAATGAACTTCCATCCACTAAAGGAGCTTAAATTACTAAATGGTGAAAATGTGTACATTCACTCCCAAGAGTTACTTCAACCATTATAAGAATTTTTACATAAGACATAATAGTTTTATTAGTTTGAATAAAGAATTATAGAAACATTAATGAAAATATTTGATACAATAACATTCACTTTTATAACTTTTCTATAGTTAGTGATATTTTTCACTACTTATTCATTGACCTTTTCATGACACAAACATTGTTTTTTTTTTTTAAATTTTTTTTTTTAGTTAAAGGGTATCTTCAATAGTCCATATCTCAGGTACCTACCTGGGTGAGCGGAGGCAAGATTAGTCCCCTATGGGGGGACCCAACAGCCGATAGGCCAGCCCCAACCAACCCTGAAACCAATGGGGAACAAACACATGGCCCAAGCCACAAACAAACATTTGAATTTTATGAAGAATTCAATTTAATTCCACCACAATGTTTAACATACATTAATGCTGAGATAAGCTATCATACATGATTTTTAGTTCTAATTACATTTCTACTACTTTACAATTTTCACTTATTTAACTTAAATACATAATATATTTCATAAATTGTATAGATTTTATATCATTTCTCATTTAATTAAAAATTTAACTATCCAAAAATTATGTACGATTGACAAAATTTTACTATGATAAAATATTTTAAATACCCATTAAACTTATGTGTCCCACTGCTTATTTTACTTAAAATTATTAAACAAATTTATATATAATAGCCTATTCAGCCACAATATTTTGGCCTACCGTTTTGAAAATTAATTGGTTTCAGTTGCACTAGAAAATAATTATATATTTTTGTTATCCGTATTCTTCACACATTTTGCAAGGAGAATGTATAATAATTTGACATTATACATTCATGCAACTGTACTGCTTCTGCCTTCATGCTCTTGTTGTGTGGTTTATTCAGCACTTACAATGCGCTTTCATGTGCTAGGTAAACTCAATATAATAAACTATCATATGTGGCTCTGTAACAAGTTATGGAAGGCGGGGGAAGCCCGCTTTGGGTTTCGTGATTATTTGACTTGCTAGAGCAGGCAACAGGCTGTTTAGATAGGCCAGCAGTTTAACGAGAAAGCAGATCGCCATTTGCGCTGGTGATCACACCAGGATTGAGGGCTCAAGGTGTTCACAAAAGTAAAGCGAGGGCCTTACTGACGCCCTGATGATGAAGTAGATTCAAATACTCGTGATGCCCAAGAATGTAAGCTGCCAACGGTTTAGTTGAGTAGCTGCCAATAGTTTAGTTTAGTTTAATTCAAATAGTTCATAAACCTACTATCTCGTATGGCTTGAACATATGTTTTAATCGCTTTCCTCTCTTGTTATTTTGAAAAATTACTCTTCATTCCCCACCTACGTTCACACGAGCACATAGGGTTCTTTGTTAAAAGATACTAGTATAGAATCAGCACACTTAACATTTAAGGACGCTACAGTTATTGGAGTAGTTAATCCGTAAGGTCTATTTTCAGGTGTCAAATCTAATAAAGCATTTTTTTTACGTTTGTTCTCAATATATTTTTGGGCCTCCACGGTATTGCTTGTAATCCGTGTTCTCGCAGCCTCGATTACCAATAGAACATTGAAGATAGCAATCTTGCTATGGAGCCTCTAACCCTTCAATAGGGGAGAGGGGCCTATAGTGGAGCACCCTAACTTCGCATTTCTCAAAATCCTACGTGGAAATTTCAAATCACTGTCAATTTTGTACAACAGATTATTTGGCAACTCACGTGCTTTTATTTTTCGTTTAAAGCCACATCATCAAATATGATGCCACATCAGCATGCTGTTTGTTGAGGCATCCTAAAAGGGCCCCCAAAAAAGGGAGACCGATAGTGGTGCACTTAGTCATGTTTTATTGGTGTGCTAATGTGGCATCACATGATTTGTTAGTTTGTCTACTTTATGGATAAAAAGTGTATTGCAATTGGATATTAAGGTGCTCCACTATGGGGCTCACTATTGGATATTCAAATGAGGGCCTTTGGGGAAAAGATATTGGAGGACTTTTTGAATTTAACAAAATACCAAAATCAGATTTTGTTGACCTTAGTGTCAAAGAAATAGTTTTCCAGTCCTCTCAAGTTAATTCTCAGGCTTTAGTATTATTGAAGGAAAATGAAATTCAGGAACCAATGTTGTCTCAGTCTCCTTTAAACTCACAGGTAAATAAAACCCCTGGGAAGAGAGGTAGAAAATTAAATTTTGTCAAAATACAAGAGCAGATTGAATTAGGGACACATTTGACAATTTAGGAATCTTTGTCAAATAAGCGTTTGAGGAGAGCGTTCTGCTCTCCTCGGGTTCAATGGAGATTTCATTATGGAATGTCAGGGGCATTAATGCCCCTAACAAGCATGCTCACATCCAGCACTTGATAGATGCTTGTGGAGCAAATATATTTTTACTTTAGGAAATGAAAACTGCACAAGATTTGTTTGAGTCCTCAATATCTAAATGGAAAAATTGGGCATCTTATCATTCGCCTGCTCAAGGAGTTTCAGGAGGATTAATAGTATTATGGAACCCCAAGTTAGTCCAAGTTAAACCTCATAAAAGTCAACCATCTTGGCAGCTAGTGGAAGTTACAAAATTTGATCTTCATTTTTGGCTTATAAATGTGTATGGACCTACTTCCACAATAGACAAGAAGAATCTACGAGATGAAATATCCACAAATATTGATGCAATTCATAATGATAAAATTATTATTGGAGGAGATTTCAATGCAATAACATCATTGGAGGAAAAAAGTGGGGGTATTTTTCCTCTAGCTAGGGTTATGGCTAACTTTAGTCATTTCATTCTAGCAAATGCTTTGAGGGATATTCATCCTGAATCTGGAAAATTTACTTGGACTAACAAAATGAAGGGTTTTTTGAAAATAGCTGAGTGGGTAGATAGATTTTTAGTCTCTTCCAATTGGTTTACCTCCTCACACAAGCTCAATCTTTCCATTTTGCCATACCTGAGCCTAATCATTATGCAATATCTTTATCTATATCAGGGATATCTAGTTCAAGGGTAAAGTCTTCTTTTAAATTTGAGAGCATGTGGTTTAGGGATCCCCAGTTTATAGACTTATTAAAGAAATGGTGGGAGAAAGCACCTTATGAGGATGGATCTAAAATGTTCCAATTCTACAAAAAATTGGTATATATAAAGTATCAAATAAATACATGGAATAAACAAGTTTTTAAGAATATATTTCAGTAGAAAGATTTAGTATTTAAAGAGTTGTCTGGCATACATGAAATTATCAAAAAATGGTTAGATATAGACTTGTATGAAAAACAGTGATCTCTTCAGGCAGAATGGGCATAACTATGTGCAAGGGAAGAGTCTTATTGGAGACAAAAATCGAGAGAGTTGTGGTTATGAGAGGGAGACCATAATACAAAGTTCTTTCATGCTTATGCTTAGATTAAGAAAGCTTCTAATTCAATTCACTCTATTCAGGAGATATCTTTAGGTAATTGGTTAACAAAGGAATAAGATATTAATAATGAAGGTATTAAATTATTCTCAGAACTTCTTCAGCTCCACAAAATTTTGAGGCCAATAAGACCAATGTTGAAAAAAACCTCCTTGCCACAATTCATCATCTGATTTCCAATGAAGATAATGTCCACTTGATGAGGCCTTTTACTTTAGAGGAGTTAAAAGATGTGGTTTTCTCATTACCACCAGAGAAAGCTCTAGGCCCAAATGGTTATACAACTTTATTTTTTCAGAAATGCTAGGAATTTATATGCTTTGAATTGTGTTGTGCCCTTAGCACACACGCCCCGTTCGGAACAGGGACCCTCTTTTCTTTCACCTTGTCGGGTCATTTTTGTCATCACCTCGTTTTGCGTGCCTCACTTTTTGAGGTCTCAGGTGGTTAATGTTGCTTGAGAGTCCCATCATAAATTGACCATGCCTTCCCTTTTGGTTTTGCTGCGTTCCGGTGGCTCACGGGGTCCCTTTGGCTATTTGGCCCTGAAAACGGCCCCGGGCCATTCCGGGCCTGGGAGTCCAGGATTCCCTCTTCGAGTTTCCCCTCTGGAAATGTCGTTTCTGGCGGCGCTTGCTGAGCGTCCTTTCGGACCTCGGGTTATGAACCGCAACCCTTCGTCTAAACTGGTTGAAAAATTTTCGGGCGGCGCCCCACCCTTCGGGTCCCGGACCCCAAAGTTCCTCCTCTGGGGTTCTGTTTAAGTTTCGCGATCTGCGACAGCTTACTCCCTGTGGCATCCCGCTCCCCGGGTCCCGCTGGCCCTTTCACCGTCTGAAGTTGGTGTCGTCCCCTATCTGTCGTGGGGTCTTTCGGGCCCGGCCGTCCAGAATTCCATCTCTGGAATCCCGTCACGGTTCCGCCTTCCCGACGGCGGATCTCTGAAGGCGCTCCACCCTCCGGGCCCCGACCTGCTTCCCGCTGCCATCTTGCACCCTCCTGGTCGTTGGGCCCCGGATTTCCTGCCGCCGTCGCCAAATTTGAATTCACCAACCTTTTTGCCGACCGTACCTGCAATTGATGCTCGCATTCATGGCGGTTGGGGTATAAAATGCCCAATCGGGCCAGTCATTTTCATCAAATAGGATTGCAGAGCGAATTGGACCAGCTGTCATTTGGAGCCCACCGCCTTCGAGAACGTCACGATCATCACCCTCAGCGTCATTCCATCGATCGTTGGTAGATCCCACATCTCCCCACTCTGCGTGTTCGAGGTAGGCCATCCATTGCCCTCTCGTGCGTCTTTTTCGTGATTTTGAAAGATTTAAATCAAATAACAAATTCTTAGGAGGGTATAATGTGATAGAACACTAAATTGCGTGCCAAACCCATATATTAGAAAATTGAGCAAACCTCTTAAAATGCCCTCGCCGTTATCTGGGACTTGTCATTGCCGTGGCTGTTCTTCGTGCAAGGAGAACGTCTGCCCCGGGCCCGGGAACCGCCTTCGCCGTTCGATCATAAACTTTAAACACCTGCCGACGGCGACGTCGCTCTCCGAGCCCGTCCCGTCGGACTTCTCCGTCCAGATTGCCATTTGCGTGCCGCCATTTAACTCACTGCAAACTCCCACCTGCCCCCCAGCTGCTAGACCCCGACATGCTCCCCACCATCAAAACTTTAAACCAAGCATGCGTCCTTTGGTCCTCTCAGGCCCGGGACCCCGGAGCTCCATCTCTGGAAGTCCACGGGTGATTTACCATCTTCAATGGTGAATGACGCCTGGCTTCCTAGCCCCCTGGGCTCTGCCTTCGCTTCCGCTGTTAACCTCTGGCGATAAAATTTTTTTGTTGCGTCTTTGACGCCTCCGGGCCTCGGGTTTCGGGCCTCTGTGCCTTGTTTTCTGCCATCCTCACGGTGAAGTCTTTTGGCCCCTCTATGCTCCGGACCTCGACCTTTGCCCCGGTGTTGGCCTCTCCTTGCTGCATCAGCGTCTGTCGCGCCTATCGGGCCCTGGTGTCTGGACTTCCATTCCTGGAAGTCCGCCTTTCGCCCGCCATTGCTAACAGTGAACCCCGTCCAACCTCCTGACCTCCGGGCTCCGGGCATCGAGTTTCTTTGATCCGTTCTCCACCGCCCTCATGGCAATTTCCTTCCATCCCTCCGGCCTCTGGGTTCCGACCTTCCATCTACTGTCGAGGCGAAAATCAAGTTTAACGACAGACTCCTCTCCCGGGCCCAGTCTTGCTCCTCACTGCCCGGAAGTCCGTCTGATCACTGGACCCCGGACCACCATTCACCGTAGATCACGCTGAAACTCTGAACGGTTGGCTGCTCGCCGGGCCCCCTATTCCGGGTTTCCCGTCCTCACTCGCTACTCCAAGCAGAAATCCCCTCCCGTCGTCCCGGCTTCCGGACTCCGTGCTGCCTATTGTCGCCAAGCTCAAAAGAAAATGAATGCTGCCAGACTTCCCCTCTCGGACTTCTGTGCAAGGATTGTCATGCCAGACGACGAAGTTCGTGCATCTTTCCAGTGCCGCCAGCCCGAGCCGTCGAAAATGAAGTAAGATATGTCGACCGCCCTTTGGCCCTCTGGGCCCCGGACCCCGGACTTCCACCCTCAGATTTTCGTCAACTGTCTACTCCTCCAAACTGCCATCTCCCGACAGCTTTCCAGCTTGAGGCTTCCGAGCTCCCTTAAACCGATCCTAACGAGCCTAAATCCGAGATCTAACTTTGACCCACATCCTGAATTTTGGTCCTCTTGATCACGAGCTTCTTGCCATATTAAAATTTGATCAGAGGAGGTCTCTGGGAGCTTTCCATTGCATTTTCCCTTCCAGGCAGCATTCCTGCCAGGGAAGTCCGGCCCTCCGGGCCTGAATTGTCCAAATGCCCTAAATCAAAGATCAATAACATCTAGAGATGAAAGTTCATGATATGTTTGATTGATTATTTGAAATGAATATTGTTTTTGAAATATGGACTATCATGAATGCCTTCGTGACCCATTGTGCTAACTTTTCCCTTGCTTACAGAATATATGGAATCGGGTGCAAGAACCTCAGGGGCATCCACCGAAGGGGACAAGGGGAAGAAATTAGGAAGGACCCCTCGAGGGAAAGAGGATAAACATCAAATGAAGTACCAGTTCCAGGGTGAGCCGCTCCACTCAAAGGTCACAACTGATTGGAAGGAAATCACTGACACTAACATTGGCCAGGTGGATATAGATGAATTCACGCAGAGGGTTAGGGTAAACCCAACAACAAAGAATGCCAGATTGATAAGGTAGAGTGGAATAGCTAAGGCTGCCAGTTTCCCTCCATCCCTCGTGGCGCCTGAATTGGTCATGGTTTGTCGAGAAGCGTATCAGACAGATACCAGAACAATTGTCGATAAGGAGGGAAACATCCTCGCAGACATGTCGCCGGAGGGGATCACCAAGACTTTCCACATTCCCACATTCCAACAGATGTAGGTCCCCACATTAGAAGAGTGTTAGGCAGCGTGGGATGATAATCCAACAGGGTGCAAGAAGTCAATAAACCTACATTGGCTCAAAGAAAAAAGGGGTAGTGCTGCGAAAGTTCCCCAAGAACTCTTCCGTAGCGATTTCCACAAGGATTACCACAACCTGGTAACCATGTTGAGTAGGGTTATGGGTCTTCCAATGGCCGCCTACTTGCAAGAATGGATGGCCTATTTCATTGAACAAATCCTGAGCGGAAATGAGGACGTCACGAGAAAGGTTTCATTCTACTGGGGTAGAATTATAAGCAACTACTTCCATGAGCAGTTTGTTAACGTAAAGAAGAGCTCCAAATTTTACATGACCTCCTACCTTGTCTATTCTTTGGCTGATCAAAGGCAGTACAACAGATTGTTTGTAGCACCCGATCAGGGGCAGAAGCGAGGACTCAAACCATTTGACAAATATCCGCAGCTCCAGTACCAGAATTTCAAGAAAGATTAATGCAGGGTCAATGACGCCTTCATTGGCCATATCATCAAATTGATCACCGGAGACTTCGAGAAGAGGGTCTCCCACAGTGCTAGGGCGCTTCTAAAGCAATATGCTTTTCTTTTCATCCAATATCCGAAGTTTACGTATATCCGGGCCCAGGGCTTCACAGAAAGGCTGAATAGATTGCCTTGGTACCCCAACGACAAAATCGTCCTCTTAGAGCTTTCTCGACAGCTCCAACACCTCTTGGTAATCTTTAGCAACAAGCATATAGCAGGGATTTCCTATCCCATGACTCTTGGCCAAGGCATGTACCGATTACAGACTTCCCAGTGTGCCGCTAACTCTTAAAAAGAGCTGAAGGAGTACCATTTCAACTAGCATACCGCTCGCCCATGGATGGATCCACATGGCCACGTCAGGAAAGCACTGGGGCCAACATATGCCCATCAATATCACATTGAGGATTTCTGGGCCGACTGCCAAGATGACAAAGAAGTGCGCGCAAAGCACTACATGCGCATGACGGTGCTATTCCTAAGAAGGGTGCAACCATTCCCAGTGCCGGACCAAGTCAAGGAGGACGAGTCCACAATCATGCATCTGAGGTACCCTGCGGTTGCGAATCTACCAATACCGTCGATTGACTGGGACAAACAAGAGGTTGATGACCTAGACACCATAACCCAGCTAATCTTAACTCATACCAGGGAGTGGATCGACAGGCAGGTGGCTCATTTAAAGTGGCAAGGAGTAGTCCTGACCTATGAGGGCTCAAAAGCGAGCCGAGTGCCACAAAGGATGTTGTTGCCACCATGTCAACTGGCGGGACCTCCCAGTTTCCTCCCATCACCAGGTCCCATAAAAGAAAAGGAACAGAGACCGCGCAGTCCCCGGATCCCAAGGCCTTTGCAAAGAGAGAAACGGGAGGATCATCCCCCAAAAGGCTTAAACAGGAAAAAGGTGTGGAAGAATCCCAGCCTCCATTGGCTCTCCTTGCCCCTCCTATTGCACCACCCACCTCCCTGGCTGCGGTCGCCGCTTCCCCACTGGCAATGGACATTTCTATCCATCTTGCCCCTTCGCCTCCGGTCGAATCGGTAATAATCGTTGACTCCTCTTCTGGCGTGACTACTCCCCCTTCCTCTGCTGCCATGTCGCCAATCACATCGCTCCCCCTAACAACCATAACATCACCTATTCTCGTTGCCACTATGCCCTAGGCTCTTTCACGGCACATGCAGAACCTTCCCCCTGAGCTCTCCCAAATCTTGATGGATCCAACTCTCCAAGCAGCCCTCGCCCAAGTCCTCGCAACTGCTCAACCTTCACAACTGCTGATAGGACCATCAGCTATGGAGGCCACAATGCTAATTTCAAAGGAGTTGGAGGAGCAAGAATAGGAAGCCTCAAAGTCTATCGAGGAGGAGGCTGATGACTATCACGAGCACCCAGAATACGAACACCGAACCATCGACAGGGTGGTATATGAGGAGGAGGAAACAGGCTCTTCTAAGAGTGGGGATGAGGAAGGTGGCTCAGGTGCTAAGGAAATCATTCAGACATTCGATGAAGACCTTGAGGAGGAAATGGCATAGCAGTTGAAGGACGTGGGGACTGAAATAGAAGGACCGCCACATGGTGAAGAAGGGAAGCCACCAGAAGAACAACAGATAAAATATCTTACCAAAGCTGAGATCCATGATGTCAAAAGCCTCGAGGCTAAGGGTACCGAGGAGAAGAAAGAAGAAGAAACGGCAAAAGAAGAAACTCCCATCCAGCAATTATCCACCAAGCTGCCTGTCAAGCACCTAGTGTTCGTCCATGACTCTGACGAAGAGGAAGAGGATGCTACCAAAGAGAAAGGAGATTCCCAAAAGGAAAAGGAAGCAGAAATCCTACCATTGACCGAGAAGGGTGAGGGTAGCTGTGATTCACCCAAGGGGAAGTCTGCTATTCTCAAATGGTTGGAGAGAAAACTTGAGAAAATGACCCCTATGCTAAAGGACCCAAGGGCGAAGTTGGAGGCCATCTTGGCTCGAGCCAAAATCACAACGAAGAAGGAGAAGAAGCCCAAGGTCCGATCCAAAATAACCATGGATGCATCTGGCTCCCGAGCAGCACAAATCGCAATGCCCACCATGGGCCAAGCTGGGGTAAGCTATAACATCTCTACCATTGACTTAGGGACTGCTACCAGGGAGCAGAAGGTCAAGCACCTTGAAGAGTCGGTGGCCACAGTGGTGCACCTGATAAAGTAGGATAAAATCTCTAAGGATGAGCTCAAGGCGCAGGTTGCAGCATTAACAGATTACATTCAGCAATGGTCTTTGGTGGACGACCTTCCCACTATATCCACGGTTGCACCTCAGTTGCTTTCCAAAGAATAGATCGACAAAATGGAGAGGAGGAAGAACTTAGAGAAAACCACCGAGGACTGGTTTCGACAAGTCTCATACGTCGGGAACATGGGAATCATCAGGGATGTGCAGACAGCCAACAAGTTCTTAGACTTGATACAATCTCTAGAGAGCACAAAGAAGCTCTGCACCGATTTCCCCACGGCCTACGACTCCACCCTCCCAAAGATTGAAGCTATCCTTCAATTGCCTGAAGCCACATGGGAGAAGAAGCTTGCATTTAAGAAAGAAGATCACTGGCTAATGTATGTATGGCGCAGAGACTTCGACAACCGGAAGGAGAGGTTGGAGCAAATCTTGAGCAGGGTGGATCCTGATATTGAGTGGATCAAGGAAATTCGGGCAGAATGTGCCTAGTATCTTAAGCTGATGACGGGCTATGATATGCCCACTATGCAAATGGATTCAGAGAAGATCAAACCATACTTCTAGGAGAAGATGAAGGATGGGACAGTTGGAGATATCACAACGGAATTCCTAAGTTTTGCTGCCCGCGCCGGGGTAAGCTATAACTTCTCTACCATTAACTTAGGGACTGCTACCAGGGAGCAGAAGGTCAAGCACCTTGAAGAGTCGGTGGCCACAGTGGTGCACCTGATAAAGCAAGATAAAATCTCTAAGGATGAGCTCAAGGCGCAGGTTGCAACATTAACAGATTACATTCAGCAATGGTCTTCGGTGGACGACCTTCCCACTATATCCACGGTTGCACCTCAGTTGCTTTCCAAAGAATAGATTGACAAAATGGAGAGGAGGAAGAACTTAGAGAAAACCACCGAGGACTGGTTTCGACAAGTCTCATACGTCGGGAACATGGGAATCAGCAGGGCTGTGCAGACAGCCAACAAGTTCTTAGACTTGATACAATCTCTAGAGAGCACAAAGAAGCTCTGCACCGATTTCCCCGCGGCCTACGACTCCACCCTCCCAAAGATTGAAGCTATCCTTCAATTGCCTGAAGCCACATGGGAGAAGAAGCTTGCATTTAAGAAAGAAGATCACTGGCTAATGGATGTATGGCGCAGAGACTTCGACAACCGGAAGGAGAGGTTGGAGCAAATCTTGAGCAGGGTGGATCCTGATATTGAGTGGATCAAGGAAATTCGGTCAGAATGTGCCTGGTATCTTAAGCTGATGACGGGCTATGATATGCCCACTATGCAAATGGATTCAGAGAAGATCAAACCATACTTCTAGGAGAAGATGAAGGATGGGATAGTTGGAGATATCACAACGGAATTCCTAAGTTTTGCTGCCCGCGCCTTCGACCAATCAGAGCTTTTCAGAGATCAAAGCTCAAAGTATGATGAAGATTGGAAAAGGCTGGATGAAAATGCAAAGGAATGGAGCTACCAGGCATTGCGATGTAAAATCCTTGAAATAGACAAGCTCTAGGCAGTCATCCTCAAATACATAGAACACTCAGCTTCCAGGGAACAGGAGGACAACCCAGCCAAAGATGAAGACCTTCCGTAAGAGTAGCTACAGCAAAAAAAATAGCAATTTGCTAAAAGACAAAAGAGCTACAGTTCCATCAACTAGAAGACGAAATAGGGAAGAAACAAAAATATATTTTTTAATTGTGATCTATTTGGGGGTAGGTGAAACCCTATTTTGTAATGAATCTTGGCCACACAATGAGAATGAATCTTGGCCATTCATTTAACTTTTGGAAAACTATAAATAGGACTCCCCTCTCATTTGTAAAGTGAGAGTTGAGTTTTTGTAAAGGCATGCTGTAGAAATTTATAAGAAAAAGCATTGACTTGGTGTATTTTCTTGGTTTCTCCCATGTTGCTTGATTCAGTCTCCAATGTTAGATGTTTCACTTAGATTTTATTGTTGTTTTGTTAGTTGTCTAATTTCTTTGGATAGATCTTAGAAGTGCTGTTGGGTGATTATCAAATTTCTTGCTTTGTTGATGATTTCTTCGTCCATACTTTTTGTTGTTTGCTGATGGTAGATAGCTGTGCAAAGTTAGCCTGGACTTGATTTCAAAGCTGCTCCAAATATTTACCTTTGATTCATGCATATATGTGGTGGATGAAGGATAAAATATTTGCAGACCTTAGAAGATAGCACAATTTCCATGATACTGTGAAATCCCTGGTTAAGTGGGATATTGTTTTAAGAAATTGTCCATTGCGGGAACTCCATTGTCACTATTCATAGCTAGTTGCAGACTTAGGAACTTTTCCTCTCCTTCACCTTTTTTCTTTTTCTTTTAATGACTGACCTATGTTAAGGTTCATTGCACATTGTAAAGCCAAATCCAACAACTAAATGGAGTCCAAGATTGCTGTTTGAACCTACAGCCAATGCATAATAGTTTTTATCCCAAGAACTCCATTTCAAGATCCAACTTCCATGCTTTGTGTCCTTGCTTTGTATTTCCTATAAGACCACTTTGTGATTCCAGCAAATCACATCAAACTACTGAGGTATCTAAGCACTGTCATGACCTGACATCTGAGAGACCTTGGGATAGTATTCTGCAATTCGATTGTGGGAGATTGTCTTCCAAGAGAGGTAGTGCACCTATGCACTGCCTGTGTTGAGAAGTGCATAAAAACACCATCAACAAATTGCTATGGGCATTGGAAAGTCAAGAAGAATGGGGTTTATGTTAAAATAGTTTAATGTCACCAACATAGCTATAATTCACAAAGTCAAGGAGCCTAAAAAATTTCTACAATTTAGACCCATTTCATTGTGTAATACTATATATTAAATTTTCACAAAAGCAATATATTTGCGACTACAATCTCTCATTCCTAAAATTGTTTCTCCTGAACAAGGAGGCTTTGTACCTAGAAGAGAGACTCATGAAAGGGCAATAATAGCACACAGAGTCTTGCATTCAATAACCACATCAAGACTTCCAACATTCATTGTTAAATTAGACATGATGAAGGCTTATGATAAAGTAAATTGGGAGTTTCTGAATTTGGTCCTATGATAGGTCGAATTTGGGTGGTAGAAAATGAGTAGCAAATAAAGTAATGTAAATAACACTAAAAACAACCTGCACCTCAAGATTAGCCTAGTTGGAATCAACACAAAATAGAAACAACAAATGAAACCTTTTACCTTGTGTTGAATCGATCCTTTGGTTGGCCCTTCGATCTTTGGTGTTGTATGCTCCTTGGATGGCAAGATGCAAGCTAGATGATATGATAATGGATTCAAGTGGGTGCAAACATGAAAATGGCTAAGTATGGATTCTAGGAAAAATTTGCAAGAGTTTGGCTACAATGCATGATCTCCCTAAAATGAGAGAAAAGAGGGGGTATTTATAGAGATTTTGGAAATCTCTAGAGAAATGGATGGTCAAGATTGAGCCACCAAGATCAAGATGTAGGGTTAAGGTGAGTTGAGAACTCACAAGCCCTCACATCTTGACATGTGGCAAGTGATATGGCCTAAAAGGGGTGAAGTGTACATGAGGTGGAAGGATAGTACAAAGTACCTTGGGATTGGGACAAGATCTCCTCATAAAGGAGGTACTTGTCCCTATGTAGGTGAGAGGACAAGTGGGGAATTAAAAATTCCTTAAATATTCTCATGGGGATGAGAGAAGGAATTTAAAATTCCTTTAAATGCATTGGGGGATTAAATGTGAATTAAAAATTCACATGGGGAATGGAGATGCCTTGTTCAAAAAGAGAAAGTCTTTAATAGGGTCGACTTAGTTAAGTGATTAGGATTGTGCAAGTACTTGATTAAACTAATTAATGACAGATTATAAGAGGGTTAGATTTCACATGTGACTTGATGTGACAAGTCAAAGATCACATGGGGAAGAGAAAAAGGAATTTAATATTCCTTGGAAGGATAAAAGGAATTTAAAATTCCTTGAGAGGTTGATTAGGCTAGGTAATGAAGGATTAGAGGAGGGTTAGGTGGCTAAGAGAGATTAGAGGCCAACTTGCAAAAGTTGGAAGATGTGACACATCCTAATCAAGGATTAGGTATGTGCACATCCTAATGATGAGATTAGAAGATGGATTAGGATTAGATAAAAATGATGGAGGATGTGACATAAAGGGAATTAAATAAATGACATATTTATTTAATTCATTTGATGAAAGCGGGAAGGTATTTAATTATTTAACTAGATACTTTAGGGATTAGAAGAACTTTAGAGGGATTAATTAAATAATAGTGATATTACTTAATTAATGCAGATAAGGGGAAGCTTAGATGAAAAGGGATAAATTTGGATAAATTAAGTGTCCAAATTTAGGTGTCTATATTTTTCCCCTCTTTGAGATGGTGTTACGAAGTAGCATCATTTCAAAGAATATTAAAACATAGAACCTAGAAGAAGATGATTAGATTGGGAAAGATGCCCCAGTCATTAAAGGAGTGACCAGGAAGGAAGATGATGGGGGAAGATGAAAGCAGGGATTGGGGATGCCCCCTCGAGAGGACATGCAGGTTCAAGAGAACATGGGTGTGCTCTTGAAATGGATGAGATGATGCAAGGGGAGATGAAAAAGATGATGCAAAGGTGATAGGAGATTGGGAGGGGAGAGTGATGAAGGATGAATGGGTGGGGGGATTTTGAGGATGAGAGATGAAATACGATCCAAATGCAATTTACCATCGTTGGAGCACTGATTTTTGCTATAGCATAAGACACAAGACGCCAAGGTATGAAGAATCAAGCCAGATTAGTGTCTAATGCATAAAACAAACACATCAAACAAGAAGGTTATCCCAACACCCCAAAGTTGCGATGACCTTGGTCGGGCCAGGTATTGGGATAACCACAAGCACACAAGGATGCCCCAGCGTAACACAAGACCTCAGAGATATTGGTGGGTACTACGTGGGACAACTGAGAAGACAAAGAAAAGATCAAGATACACCCCTATGTTGACTAGTCAAAGCACACCATGATATGATGGATCAAGGCGACCATGACAAGTGATGATAGGGAGCTCAAATGATAAACAAAAGCCAAAAGCATCAAAAGATCGCAATCAATTTCAAACATCCTTTGCCATAGGATCACGGGGATGGATGGGATTGATGAGGTCTATTAGGAAGGATGCATCTTGTTCAGATTGATGATGGATACTAAATTAAAAGATCGATATGATGCAGGATATTTAGAACTGATTGGATCTACTAATACAAGTGGATAGTGTTTGTTAAGAACCAGCTAGATAATGGCATAGCTCGAAGACATGAAAAAAGAGACATGACACAAGAGAGGAGACTGAAAAATCCTAGCGACCTAAGAGCTTGGGGGCCGATCAAAGATTAGCCTTGCCTACGTGGAAGCGCAAAGCCCTCGTAGTTTGACAAAAGGTTGACGACAAACCATGGTGGAGACCTCGATGGATGATGAAGACAGGATGGAGAAAAGGAGAAAATATATGAAGACTGATGATAGATGATAAAGGATCAGATGGGAAAAGTTGAGAGACTGATGATAGGTGATAAAGGAACCTCAGGGGCAGATCAAATGATCAACCTTGCCTACGTGAAAGCACAAGGGCAACATAGTTTGACAAAAGACCAAAGACAAGTGATGGATGAAAGATGATGAGATAACCTTAGATAAGGGGATAAAATTATTGGACCAACATGATGGGACCAAATAGACCCATTGGATTGGATAGGATAGGATGATGGTGATTATGAAGCTCAGGGATGGGATAGTTATCTAAATCAACAATGATGAAGTGGGAGGAAGACAAGATGGAGACATGAAAGATTACTTAGAACGAGTAAAAAAATGATCAAGAGGAAGAATGACTACTCAAAATTAGAAAATGACCGCTCACAATAGATGAATGATTCTTAGAATGAGAAGATGAAGGTTTGGAATAGATGAAAGATTACTGGGAATGAGTAAATGATTGATCAGGATTGTTGAATCAGAGTCGAAATGATAGAAGGAGGTTTGAGATGGATGAATGTTTTCTCGGAATGAGTAAACGGATGAATAGAATGGATGAATAGGACAAAACTGAAGAAGAATATGGAGGGAGAGATCTTAAGATTTGTTTCGATATCCAAAGATCTTGACTACAAATGGGCTAAAGCTCATATTAGGGTTTTGGTTAAGCTCAAATTGGGATTAGATTAAAGCTCAGATTAGGATTGAATTAGAATGATTGAGGATGTGATGGGATTTATTCTACACCAAGTTTCAGAGTTTAAGGGACGTAAGTTGTTGACAATCAGATTTTTCCAGATTTGGTAATTTTCAAAAATTGTCAAATTTTTCCATTTTAGGAAACTTCACGATCATACATTTGAGAGTTCAGTTTTTTCCAAAAAATACTCAAAACTAAGATAGGATGAATTTCCAACTAATATCCTGAATTTGAGACATGCATTTTGAGTTATTAACAAAAATGATTTTTCAAAATATTGGAAAAAAACACTAAATTGCGATTTTGAGGGTGAAGATGAAAGTTTGAGGCCCCGAAAATGTGGCGAAACGGGATTTGAGGGATTTACAATCAATTGGGAATCCACATGCCACCTCATAATGCAACCACTCATAAAATTTTAGTTCAAATAGACAGTCGAGTCAAAAGTTACGGCTTCTAGAAGTTTCAGCATAAAAGTCAAATCCCACGAAACGAAGTCTAGATGATTGGGATGGATGACCCAATGATGGAGGAGATGATTTTAGTGATGAAATGATGATCCAAAGAGGGGGAAAAAATAATTAAAAAAAAAGCTGGAAAGGCAGGTCCGCCAATGAATTGGGGCGGGTCCGCCCACGGATTGGGGTGGGTCTGCCCAAGGATCCGGGCGGGTCCACCTGAGGATGGATCCGGGTGGCCAGCCGGTCCACCCAAGGATCCATGTAGGTCCGCCCGAGGACGGACCTAGGCAGGTCTACCTAAGGATGACCAGGGCGGGTCCACCCAAGGATCTGGGCGGGTTTGCGTACGGATGACCCGGGCGGGTCCACCCGCAACCAGGTGGGAGCTCGCCCGGACTAGGGCAAGGTCAGGGACCCGGCAAGGGGATAGAGGAAGATGGCGCCTCTTAACGCAACCACTTGTAAAATTTAAGCTCAAATGAACACCTGAGTCAAAATTTATGGCTTCCAGAAGTTTCAGCATAAAAATCAAATCCCTCTAAACGAAGTCTAAATGATTGGGATGGATGACCCGATGATGGAGGAGATGATTTCAGTGATGAAATGATGATCCAAAGAGGGGGAAAAAAATTAAATAAAAAAATGCTGGAAAGGCGGGTCCGTCGATGGACTGGGGCAGGTCCACCCACAGATTGGGGCGGGTCCGCCCGAGGACGGACCCGGGCGGGTCCACCCAAGGACAACCAGGGCGCGTCCACCCACAGATTGGGGTGGGTCTGCCCAAGGATTCAGGCGATTCCACCTGCAACTAGGTAGGAGCCCGCCCGGACTAGGGCGAGGTTAGGGATCCGGCAAGGGGATAGAGGAAGATGGCGCAAAAGAAGCGAAAGTGATAATGACGAGGTAGATGGAATTAGGTAGCATGGAGAGTAGCATATAGCTAGATACCAATGACAAGGGATTATGTGATGGGATGAGGGTAGAGGATGGGGGGGAGGAAAATGATTGTTTGGATGGACGATGAGGAAAAGGTGGCCAGATGGATTGATGACAAGGGATTCTATGATGGAAGGATAAGAAGATATGGATGGGGAGATGGAGGGACATAAGAACCCAAGATGGATGGAGTGGATGAAGGATGGGGAAAAGGTTACCAGATGGATGGATGAAAAGGGATGCCAGGATGGAAGGAATGATGTCTCCAAGGACTATATCACAAAGGAAGATAAATTCCCCCACTCTAGATATGTCATGTATAATGAGGCATGAGAGATGGAAGATGGGAAAATGAAGGAGATAACTGGAGGAGGATAGGATGGGTGAATAAGGGATATGATAGAGCATGTGTGAAGGGAATGTATACCAAGAGGTTTCCAAAGCATGCATAGATAGGTGCCCCTATTTTTTTTATCAAGATCACAAGAAGGATGGAGGGACGGGATAAATGAGATATGCCAAGCAGGATGTGTAAGATAGGCAGGATGGAGGGGATGAATGAAGAGGACGTATAGCAAGAAGATGGGTGCATAGCTGGAAGCATAGTAGGAAGCATAGCGGATGGAGGGAATGCATATCAGGAAGCTACCCCCCAAGTGTAGATGGGGATTTATGCATGACGCCTATTTGCCAGGTTTTCATCATGGTACTTATCCAAGGCGCTTGTTTTCCAAGTTTTCACCATTTGACGAATTGTTTCTCGTTACTATTTTAATTTTTAATTTTTTTTTTTGACTTTTTTGGATTTTGGACTTTTTGGATTTTTGAACTTTTTTGGATTTTGGACTTTTATGGATTTCTGGACTTTTTTGGATTTCTGGACTTTTTTGGCTTTTTTGAATTTTTTGGATTTTTGGATAGTAGGGGGATGAAAATGGATAAGGATGGGGAGGTGAATAAGTGGATTTAGAAGGCATGCGATAAGGATATGGATGGACTCAAGCATCAAGTTCCATATGAGGTATTAAGAGCTCATGTTCGAACTGGTTGCTGGATGTTGGTACAACCTTATTAGGAGAAATGGATTATGCAAAAGGATGAATTAGAGGGATTTGATGGGGGAGATATGTGGGGTAATGAATGGGATGCTGGAAAGGATATGGATAGAATGATGGGGTGGTGAATTCCAAACCAACATTGGCACATATGGTGATGGATGTGAAAAGATAAGAGGATTAATGGATGGAGAATGCGGGGATAATGGAGGAGATGGAATAATGAATTTCGGGACATAGGGACCCAAAACAGACTTAGGAGATGAAAGGGGGTATGATTAGCTTTTGGATTAGCAACTTTGGATGTTCTTACATATTTTTCATTTGATGGCATTGCATCCTTTTTCTTTGGGATCCACATGGTTTTGATTTTTTCTTTAGTGGGCCTTTGTGGCCGATGGGTTTGATTTGGATTGTCGATTTGATTTTTCTTTTCTTCAACATGTCATTTAGAGGGGACATGGGGAGCTTTAGATTCATGTGGATGTTTGGATTTATGTAGTTTTACTTTAGCATCCAAAGTTCTTTTATTATCAATGGGATAGGTGTGAGGAGATGAACGATGTGGAGCAATGGAGGTAGGAGTATGGGGATTACGTGTAGATGGAGGATGTTTAGGTATGTGCCTTTGTTGATCCTGATTATGGGATATGTAAGAGGGATTTTTATGATGGATGACACAGATAGGTGTTGGATGGATGAACGTATGAGATGGAGGAGGTGATCTTCGGATATATGGACCCAAGATGGATAGAGTAGATGAAGGATAGGAGATGGTGGATGGAGGGATGTAAGGACCCAAAATGGATGGAGCAGATGGAGGATGGGAGATGGTGGATGGATGGAGTGGATGGAGGATGGGAGATGGGATTTAAGGACCCAAAATGGATGGAGTAGATGGAGGAATATGGACGGTTGTTTTGAGGCGATACGATAGAGGAGGAGGGATGGCAACATATGATCTGGCGAAGCGATGGGAAGAGCTAGAATTTCTTTTGGAAAAGGCTCGTTGAGGATGTCTAAAGGTTGTACCAACATCTTTAGATTGTGAGTCTTGGGAAATAGGTCCTAGACCTTGCATGCAAATTTGTTCTTTGACTTGGATGGGCTCTAAAATACCTTGCTCATGAAGGCCAAGACCTTTTCCTTAATAGTTCATGTTCTTGAGCATGCGATCCATGATAGGATTTGTGTTATTTTGAAAACATGACATGAGTCCATTATTAGGTGGAGGATGATGGGTAGTATATATGTTGTGTTTTTCTTCTGCGAGAAGGCCACCTTGGAAGCATGTGAGAGTACCAAGGGGATATGCAAGTGATGTGGGGATAGTAGTTTTAGGTGATGATGGGGGATCATAAGAGGGAGATGATGGGGTAACAACATTTGGATGCGTGGTATCAGGAAAGGGATTAGGGGATATCATAGGATCTGGATTTGTGGTAGCGGGCTCATGCGATGGAGATGGAGATGGAGATGGAGATGGAGCGATGGGATCTTGAATGACAAGGGGATCATGGAATGGAATGGATGGGGGACTGTGATCTTGAGAAGGACTAGATGGGATGGTAGGATCTTGATCTGGAGAAGGGGATATGTCGGCATGCTTTGGATCAGGCTCTTGGCATGACTCATCATGTGTAGGAGGCATGATAGTGGAGTCTTGGAGGGACTCTTCAAGTGGGGAAGATGGAGGGATGGAGGATTCAAAACATTCATGGGAATGGATTTTAGTGACACTAGGATTGGAAGAAGTGGATTGGATTTGGGTGTCATCGATGGGTTCAATGAATCTTGAAGTAGGAAGTGGGTGTTCAATGGATTCAATAGATGTGATGGTAGGAGATGGGGGCTTAGTGGATTCAGAGGATGTGATGGTTTCGATGGTTTGAGTGGTGCGAGGGGTGATATCATCAATGATAGGTGTTGGGTGGAGAAGGACCTCGTCACTAATGATCGTGGATGATGGGTTGGGATGGCACGATTCCACAACTTCAAGGTGTGGAGTGGGAGATTTCTTCTTTGTTATAAGTCCTTGGAGAACTTCTAAAATGAGAGACTTGTATACTTTAGGCTGAGATGGTGTGGTAGGAGTGGATGAGGGATTATGGATTAGTGGGGGATTAGGACTAGGGATTGGTGGACAAGGATTAGATGGGGGAATGGGATTGGATGTAGGACTGGGAATAGATGGGGGATTAAGATTAGATAAAGGGTTAAGATAGGGATATTGGCATGGTGAATTAGGACACGAGGATGCAAGTGGTGGATTGTAGTAAGGGTATTGGGATGGTGGATTAGGATGGGGAGATTGAGGTGGCAGATGGAGATAGGGAACTACGGATTTCGGATTAGGATAAGTGGATGTGGATGTCAGATTAGGATAGGTTGATGCGAACGTAGGATTAGGATGGGGAGATTGAGGTGGCAGATGGAGATAGGGAACTACGGATGTCGGATTAGGATAAGCGGATGTGGATGTCAGATTAGGATAGGTTGATGCGAACGTAGGATTAGGATGAGGAGATTGGTATGGAAGATTAGGGGAGGGGGTATATGCGGATGAAGGATTGAGATAGGAGGATGTGGATGGGGGATTAGGATAGGGGGATTGTGATGGAAAACTAGGGTAAGAGGATATGAATGTTGGATAAGAGGATGATGTAGATGAAGGATATGATGGATATGATGGGTATCCCTTGTCACAGGCAGCATAGGGAGCATGATTAGCTATGGATGAAGACATAACATGATAACTCAAAGGGGTGATTGGATTTTGGAAAGCGGGTGGAGAAAACTTACTAGCAATGATAGTGTCAACGGGATCTATGTCACATTCTTCTTGATTGACAAGACTTTTGTTATCGTTGTTGACATAATTAGGGTTTCCCTTGACCACTATTGATGGAGGATAAGAATTCATGATGGTGAAAGGATAAAGAGGATGGATAAATATTTTGGATGGAAATGGACTAAAGCTCGGATCAAGATTGAATTAAAGCTCATATTAGGATGATTGGATGATGCGATGGGATTGATTCTGACAATTGGATTTGATTATCAAAGGATGATTATGACACTGAATCTACTTCGAGATGGAAGTAGATTGATTGGGTCGAAGGTGATTGGATAAAGATGTGATTGGATTGGATTGATCGATTGATTGATAAGATTGACCGATGGATTAGATAGGATGATGAGAGGGACTGTAAACCCCATTCAGAGATTATCCTAGGTGACGTAGGATACTGATTTATTGGATTAAAGGATAAACATATGATTGTGGCACCAAATCCACTTTGAGATTGTAAATGGATTGATTGGGCCGACGATGATGATTAACTTAGGATGGATGTTGATGATGACGATCAGATCAGATACTTTGGTCAATTTGGATAATAATCTAAGATGAAATTCAGGGGATTGGGATGGGAAAACGATTATTTGATTGGAGAAATGGATGAGTGAGTACTCAAAATGAGTAAACGATTGATTGGAATAGATGAACGACTACTCAAAACGAGTTAACGACTGCTCACAACAGATGAATGATTCTCGAAATGAGAAGATGAAGGCTTAGAATGGATGATAGATTAATCGAAACGAGGAAATGATTGATTAGGACTGTTGAACAGAAGTTCAAAATGATAGGAAGGAGGTTTGAAACGTTTATTCGAAACAAGTAACTAGATGATAGGAACGATAGAATGAGAGTTCAAAATGATAAAAAAAGGTGTGAAATGGATGAACATTTACTCGGAACGAGTAAACGAATGATCAGAATGATAGAACAAG
This sequence comes from Sequoia sempervirens, assembly GCA_007258455.2. Classification (NCBI taxonomy): domain Eukaryota; kingdom Viridiplantae; phylum Streptophyta; class Pinopsida; order Cupressales; family Cupressaceae; genus Sequoia; species Sequoia sempervirens. Next base: position 501,673,368 of record VDFB02000017.1, read on the forward strand.
AGTTCAAAATGATGAAAGGATGTGTTAAATGGATGAATGTTTACTCAAAATGAGTAAACGGATGATCGGAATGATAGAACGAGAGTTTGGAATGATGAAAGGATGTGTTAAATGGATGAATGTTTACTCGGAACAAGTAAACAGATGATCAGACTGATAGAACGAGAGTTTGAAATGATGAAAGGATGTGTTAAATGGATGAACGTTTACTCGGAACGAGTAAACGGATGATCGAAATGATAGAGCGAGAGTTCAGAATGATGAAAGGATGTGTTAAATGGATGAACATTTACTGGAAATGAGTAAACAAATGATCGGAATGATAGAACGAGAGTTCAAAATGATGAAAGGATGTGTTAAATGGATGAACATTTACTCGAAACGAGTAAACAGATGATCAGAATGATAGAGCGAGAGTTCAAAATGATGAAAGGATGTGTTAAATGGATGAACGTTTACTCGGATTGAGTAAATAGATGATTGGAATGATAGAACGAGAGTTCAGAATGATGAAAGGATGTGTTAAATGGATGAACGTTTACTCAGAATGAGTAAACGGATGATCGGAATGATAGAGCGAGAGTTTAGAATGATGAAAGGATGTGTTAAATGGATTAACTTTTACTTGGAATGAGTAAACGGATGATCAAAATGATAGAACGAGAGTTCAAAATGATGAAAGGATGTGTTAAATGGATGAGCGTTTACTCAGAACAAGTAAACAGATGATTGGAATGATAGAATGAGAGTTCAAAATGATGAAAGGATGTGTTAAATGGATGAATGTTTACTCAGAACGAGTAAACAGAGAGAATGGTAGGGTACGCCCCCCTCAAGGAGACGCATGGGGAAGGAAAAGGTGCCCCAAGAAACTTCTCAAAAGTATGAAGTGGTATATGTCGTTGGAAAGAGCACGAAAAATGAAGATGATTGGCTCTTGAACGGAGGAAAAAGAGTTAATAGTGTGAAAATGACGGGGCATATATGGCTGTCTATCAGGGAAAATCCGCTTGTCTGTGAGGGCAGATCTGGCTGTTTGGGGAAAATTCGGTTGTCTGTTAGGTTGGGTCCACCTATGGAGAAGGTCAGGTCTGCCCAAGGAAAAAAAGTTGGTCAAAAATGGCCAAAACAAGCTCCAAAAGGACTGTTAATAGAGCAGGTCTGCCCTTGGATGAGGGCAGGTCCACCCAAGGAGAAAAAGTTGGTCAAAAGTGGCCAAAATAAGCTCCAAAAGGACTGTTAATAGGGCAAGTCTGCCCCTGGATGAGGGCAGGTCCGCCCAAGGAGAAAAAGTTGGTCAAAATCCACCAAAACAGGCTCCAAAAGACTGGTTTTAGGTCAATTATCCCCCTGGATGAGGGCAAGTCCACCCAAGGAGCAAAAAAATGACCAAATGAGGTCAGAACTGACTCTGAAAGGCCTAGTTTGAAGGTCAATTCTGCCCCTAGATGAGGGCAAGTCCGCCCAAGGAGCAAAAATTGATGAAATTGGGTCAAAATCAATCTCCAAAGGACCAGTTGTTAGGGCAAGTCCACCCCTAGATGAGGGCAAGTCCGCCCAAGGAGCAAAAACTGATGAAATCAAGTCAAAATCAATCTCCAAAGGACTAGTTTTTAGGGCAAGTCCACCCCTGGATGAGGGCAAGTCCAACCAAGGAGTGTTTAACTTGACTTTTGACAAAGAAGACTAAGACAAAGGACTAAAAACACAATAGTCATCAATCAAAAGGCTATGGCAAAGTGAAATAAATCATATAATCACTAGTTTCGCACAAAGAAGACAATTCAGACAGCACAAGCCTAAGTCTAGTAGAGGGGTATAGCCGACAATGTCCTCTAATCTAGGATGAACATGGTTACTAGGGAGTCCTCAATATACACCCAGTACGTGAGGCCCAAATCGTGAACACCAACCTGTTACAAGCATGAGTCAGGAACCTAAAAGGCTCGAACCAACTCTTCACATCATCCCGATGCTTCACCAATTACAACGTGGTTAGATTGAGGTACAACTTTCGGTCTCCCCCCTTTATATACCCTGCCGGTATGCGTGGTTGGAATCGTCCCTTGGGGTGATGAAATCCCCAAGCAGGTCCCACTAAGAAAAAAAATGGGTAGACTCAAAGGACGTGGTAAGCTATGATTTCTCGTCACCCAGGATTGCCAAATGGCACAAGGGGATTGGATACATCAAATAGCTCACCCAAAACACATCATACAAGGTTGATTGACACGTTTTAATTAAACTATGTTCCTAATTAGGAGTTAACAACCCTTAAAATAGCCAAAAAATTGCTAAAAATCTTAAATTTCATGTTTTCAAAAATGCTATCTGGGGAAAATCCGCCTGTCGGTGAGTGCAGATCTTGCTGTCTGGGGAAAATCTGACTATCTATTAGGTCGAGTCTGCCTGTGTGTTAGGTTGGGTCTGCCACTCAGTGAAAATTTTTCAAAAAAAAAAACACTTTAAGGAATCTGGGGAGGGCAGGTCCGCCCCTGGAGAGGGTCAAGTCCACTTGTGGAGGGCGGGTCCACCTATCTGTTAGGTCGGGTCCATCCCTCTGTAATTTTTTTTTCAAAAACCACTTTCTGAAATCTGGGGAAAGCAGGTCTGCCCCTGGAGAGGGTCAAGTCCGCTTGTGGAGGGCGGGTCCACCTATCTGCTAGGTCAGGTCCGCCCCTCTATAACCTGTACCTACAAAAAATAAAAAAATAGAAAACATAAAAGCAAGAGACCCATTTGTGGGTCCCACCGGCCATGCCAGAAATGTGATAGGTCAAATTTGGGTGGTAGAAAATGAGCAGCAAACAAAGTAATGCAAATAACACTAAAAACAATGTACACCTCAAGATTAGCCTAGTTTGAATCAACACAAAATAGAAACAACAAATGGAACTTTTTACCTTGTGTCGAATCGATCCTTTGGTTGGCCCTTCGATCTTTGGTGTTGTATGCTCCTTGGACGGCAAGATGCAAGCTAGATGATGATATGATAATGGATGCAAGTAGGTGCAAACATGAAAATGGCTAAGTATGGATTCTAGGAAAAATTTGCAAGAGTTTGGCTACAATGCATGATCTCCCTAAAATGAGAGAAAAGAGGGGGTATTTATAGAGATTTTTGGAAATCTCTAGGGAAATGGACGGTCAAGATTGAGCCACCAAGATCAAGATGTAGGGTTAAGGTGAGTTGAGAACTCACAAGCCCTCACATCTTGACATGTGGCAAGTGATATGGCCTAAAAGGGGTGAAGTGTACATGAGGTGGAATGATAGTACATGACATGGAGGGAGTACAAAGTACCTTGGGATTGGGACAAGATCTCCTCATAAAGGAGGTACTTGTCCCTATGTGGGTGAGAGGAAAAGTGGGGAATTAAAAATTCCTCAAATATTCTCATGGGGATGATAGAAGGAATTTAAAATTCCTTTAAATGCATTGGGTGATTAAATGTGAATTAAAAATTCACATGGGGAATGGAGATGCCTTGTTCAAAAAGAGAAAGCCTTTAATAGGGTTGACTTAGTTAAGTGATTAGGATTGTGCAAGTACTTGATTAAACTAATTAATGATAAATTAGAAAAGGGTTAGATTTCACATGTGACTTGATGTGACAAGTCAAAGATCACATGGGGAAGAGAAAAAAGAATTTAATATTCCTTGGAAGGATAAAAGGAATTAAAAATTCCTTGAGAGGTTGATTAGGCTAGGTAATGAAGGATTAGAGGAGGGTTAGGTGGCTAAGAGAGATTAGAGGCCAACTTGCAAAAGCTGGAGGATGTGACACATCCTAATCAAGGATTAGGCATGTGCACGTCCTAATAATGAGATTAGAAGATGGATTAGGATTAGATAAAAATGATGGAGGATGTGACATAAAGGGAATTAAATAAATGACATATTTATTTAATTCATTTGATGAAAGCGGGAAGGTATTTAATTATTTAACTAGATACCTTAGGGATTAGAAGAACTTTAGAGGGATTAATTAAATAATAGTGATATTACTTAATTAATGCGGATAAGGGGAAGCTTAGATGAAAAGGGATAAATTTGGATAAATTAAGTGTCCAAATTTAGGTGTCTACAGGTCCTATTAAAATTTGGTTTTTCTTCACAATGGAGGAGATGGGTAAGATCATGTCTTTCAGGGGCCAAATTCTCTGTGACAATAAATAGAAGTTTAGTGGGATTTTTTAGTTCTACCCAAGGTGTTCGGTAGGGTGATCCTCTCTCACCATTCCTATTCATAATTATGGCTGAGGCATTAAGCATATTTATTACATTCCGACATTATCAAAATCAATGGCAAGGTGTACAAATCCCAAATTCTTTAATCTCAGTAACTCATAATCTTTTTAGTGGATGATACTTTATTGTTTAATAAATATTCAATAAAGGAAGCACATCAAGTCAAAGAAGTATTGGAAAAATATGCAATAGTTTTTGGTCCGCAGATAAATGAGGCTAAGTCTAGAGTTTATATTTTCAACACATCTAAAGATTTGAGAAGGAAAATTGTTGGTATATTAGGCTTTCAAGGGGCAGAATTACCTTGTTCATACCTGGGCATTCCCTTTTTTAAAGGATCAAATAAATCTTATTATTGTAATAAGCTCATAGATAGATTAAAATCTAGAATTCTTGCATGGAAAGCCAAATGGTTATCGTTAGTTGGCAGAATTCTTCTGATAAAATCAGTTTTATCATCTATCCCTAATTATTTCTTATCAGTTCTTAAAGTCCCTGCCTCTATTATTTTGGAAATGGAAAAGATAATAAGAAACTTCTTATGGAAAGGAAATATTGATGAAAAGAAAAAGATCCCATTAATTTCCTTAGATGGTTTGGAAAAAGGAAAAAGACAAGGTGGGGCAGAGGTTCATAATCTCAAAAGGAGAAATAAAGCTTTTGGGGCAAACTTGCATGGAAGATGTACAGAAGTCTAGAGGCTAAATAGGTGCAATGTTTGCAATTAAAATACTTGGATACTACCAACCCACTTAGAATTTTTACCTTAGCTGACCCTCCAAAGGGTTCAACAATTTGAAATTTTATTATAAACAACATAAATATTATAACAAATCATTCTTCTTCAGAAGTAAATGATGGGAGAAGTGTCAATTTTTGGAAAGATTCATGGTTAAGAAAGCCTCCTTTGGCCTTTAACTAGGAATTGCATGAGACAAAGAAATTTTGTCCCAAGCCTGGGGGAAAAACTTGTTAGATTATGTTTAGTCCTCAAATCCAATATCATGAAAGGTAACTTGGAAATCACCACCAATTTCATTGTTAAATAATCAACAAGTAGCATTATTTAATAATTCAGTGAAAGATAAAATAGTTTATTTATCTTCAAAATCTGACAGAATAATATGGTCAGCATCGAAAGTTGGCTCATATTCAATTAAAGAGGGCTATGCAGTCTTAGCGAAATCAAATCTCTAAGCTAAACCTCAACGTGCTTACAATTTTTGTTAGAATAATAAAGTACTCCCAAAGGCTAGTATTTTTCAATGGCTTGCTTTACAAAAAAAAAAATTAACAAGTGATTGGCTAGTTAAATTGAGAATTGTTGACCCCTTCAAGTGCCCTTTATGTGATTTGGAACCTAAAACAGTTGACCATTTGTTTGTTCAATGTGTAGTGGCTAATCAATGTTGGAATTTTATCCAAAGCAGACTTCAAATTTCTTTCCCTTTGCCAGACACATTATGGGACCTATTCCATGCATGGCTGATTACATTCAAATCTTCTTTTTTTGCATGCATATGGATCATCATTCTTTGGTGGGAATGAAATATGAGGGTCTTCAGAAAAACCAAATCACCGATTGAAGTGCTATTGTTAAAAATTGAGAAAGCTATTTCAAAGGGAGTTAACTCTTGTGTCCAAAGGGATAAGTTTATAAACTCTTTATTTACAAATTGGGACAGCTTAATACTAAAAAAATGGAAAATCATTAAACTACCATTTGATGGTAGTCATTTTAAAAAGGATGTTTCAAAAGTAAATAGAGCCTCAGTCTCTTGGCTCCCTCCACAAAATAGTTTTGTGAAATTTAAGTTTGATGGAGCTTCTAAAGGTAATCCAAGGCTTTCAGGTGCGGGAGTATGTTTCAAAAATGAGGCAAGGGAAGTGCTAGCAACATATTCTTTTCACTTGTCTAATGCCACAAATAATTGTACGCTAAAGCACAAGCATTACTACATGGTATGGAATTAGAAATTCAGGGGGGCTTCTCAAATCTACATATAGAAGGGGATTCTTTGATTATCATTAATGCTCTTAGGGTGAGGAGAATTCAAAAATGGAATCTTCAATATGTGCTTAACAAAGTTTGGTTCTTAATTGATAAATTAGAAAGATCAATATTTACACATACATACCATGAAGGTAATAAAGTTATTGACTATTTAGCAGTGATGGGGAGTAAACAAAATGATTTAAAGGACTCAAATGTTCCCATAGGCATAAAGGCATTCCCAAATTTGATTGAATTAATTAATCAAGATAAACAAGGCATATGAAATTATAGCAAGCTTGGGCTTAGTGAAGTTTTTATTTTGATCAACTTTCATCATATTGGTCATCATGTTATTGCATCATAATTTAGATGATCCTAATACTAAGCTTGCAGAATTTATATACGATGGAATGTGTGGAATCTGATGTTGTGGCTTTCTAGGGCACTTGTTATATTTATATACACATTTGACAAGAAAGTTTACATTTTCTCACGACATTCCTTTTGAATTTCTATGCAAATTATGTTAGAATGGTACTATTGACGCTTTTTGTGATAAGCTTGTAGGATTTTGTGTTGATTCATTTATTCAAGCCATACAATGGCATGTGTGGCTTCAACTATCGTGGCTTTCTAAGGAACTTGTTGTACTTATATACACTTTTGTCAAGAATTTTTTCATTCGGTCAGGACATCTTTGTTGAACTACTATGCAAACTAAGCCAGAACATACAAATGTTGTGGAGCATTGGACATCCAGTAAGGATATCACGGTTTTGAAGCATTACTAAATTTTTCTGCCAGTGGTACTTCACTACTAATTTTGAAGGATGAATATTATTTTTAAAGCCATTTTATTGGCGGCATTGATGGTACAATACTGGCATTATAATATGGAAAGATGAAATCTGAAATGTATCCTCGGATATCCTTCACCTGTGCTATCCTTACTACTTGTATTTTCCAAAGCTTCCATTGTGTGAACAAGCATGTGAAAATGGGTTATAAAATTATTTCATTGTTCATTTGCTTCATACAATTCTTGTTTTTCAGATCTTATCGTTCTGGAGGCTTGGGGAGTATGGAATTATTAGAGTTTAATGTTCATAATTATAGAGTTCCCGTTAAGGTAAAATCTTGGGAGGAACCCTTCTTGGCTAGCATTGACAAGGAGGAGTTGCAAAAGGTATTCAAAGTTAAGTGCAAATCTGTTTTAAATTGCATCAAGGTTATCATTGGAGAGGATATTTTACACATGGAGTTGCAAAGGTTAATTTTCCCTGCTAATTTTCTCTCCATTTTCTTGTCAAATATAATGGACCTGGTCCAAAATTTTGATGTTTCGAGGATTATCGCTAACAAGTTTGTTGTTAGTGCATATTTGGAAAATGATGCTCTGATAAATAGCATTCAACAGTATGATTTCATGTTGGGAGATGGTTTGATTGGTGGTTTATTTCCATGGCACCTCTTGTTCCACAAGAAGAGGTATGCAGAGATTTTTCAAGGCATGTCATTATCCATAATGCATGATACATCAGTGCACCTATATCAAGTTCTCAAAAAATATAGGTCAACTATTTCCATGGAGGAGATTGATGATTTCAAAAGAAAGTTTCATGCAATTTCTTTTTTGAGAAGTCATGTCTATATTCATGATTTGCAACTTCCAGCCACTTCACAAGCTACTAAAAGGAAGTTTTGTTACCGTTATGTACCTAATATTAACAAAGAAGTCAGATCTTATGATTTTCAACATAAAGGAAAGCATGTGGGCATAGAAGAAAGTTAGGTTAATGGCTTTCAAAGAGCTGGAACCAAATTTGCATCTATTTAGCAGTGTTCATGTTAAAGCATTATATGGGTAATGGGATGAGTTTCTGTAATAAGGGATAGTGATATATACATAGTATGTATATTCTAATAGGATATTTTGGGCATCAAATGGGAACGATCAAATGTATTGTCATAGTTAGTTATTTAGTTTAGTCGAACTGGGAAGGAACTAATGTTTTGTAAAAGTCTAGCTGACCATTTTGGTCTATATGTTGAACTATAAAAACTGTTACTTGGACTACGACTGGGGGTTTTCTTGCTAGCTCTTTCCACCAGTATGTCTGCCTAAACCAGCAATATGTAAATAAAAATATTATAAATAAAATTATAAGTGGCTTACCACTTTTGATAACAAAAAATAATAATAATGAAACATGCAATCAAAACTATAAGAAGTCACATGCTTAGTACTATTAGTGCAAAAGGTTTTCCATTATGAATGAGCATGTTGAAAAGACCAAAGGAAATGAAAATATTTATAAAGAGAAAGAACATCATTGAAATAATTTAGTTTCTAAAGATAATTCTACAAAGCAAGGTTAAAAATATGTTTGGCTTCTTAATAGTGGTTGCATTATTGGAATGATAGGAAAATATCATTGTAAATATGAATGGGTTAGTTTATACTCAAGTGTTTTTGAGATGACAAAGTAGTTAAAGTTTTAGGTAATGTGACAATTTTAGTCAAAATAAAATTATAATGTAAAAAAAATAAAGTCTTGATAACTTGTATGTACATGCATTAATGACTAATTTGTCAAGCATACAAAAAACATTAAAAAATAAATATTATACACAATGTTTAAACACACTGATTTGATATTTAAGACAACAAAGTTGCAATGTTACAATTCAAGATATTAGCTTTGTGAGTTGTATATAGTGAAACTCAAATTCTTAAGAGAAATTCTAAGGGTGAGTCTTGATTGTGACACATAAGATATGGATATTTAATTTTGAGGGTTAAAATTACTTTTTCAAACTAAAATTGTGAGAGGACTACCACATATAGTAAAGCATGATCAAAACTTTGAACAATGCACTAATGGCAAGTAACATCAAGATTTCTTAATGCCAATAGGTTGAACTAGGAGAAAAAATACCACTTAAAATGTTACATATTGATATTTATAGTCCAATTTAGACTTTTTCTCTCAATATAAGTGGACACTTTCTCATTTTTGTGGATGAATTTAGTATAAATAATTATGTTTATTTCATTTAAAAAATAGAATCATTTATCAAATTTTAACACATAAATGAACTATGAGGACTGACGTTGGGGAGTGACAAGTCACTCTCCAAGCTTCCATATTTTAACTTCACCACATTAATTCATGAGGGATTTTGAAATGTAAAATCATGAAAAAATGATTATATGACATGTCTAATAGGCCCCTTCACATACATATAGACCCTAGAGGTCTATTTTTCCCAAAAATCTATAAAATTGACCATTCAACACCCATTAAAAAACCCACTCAAGATAAATTAGAGTTTCAAAACTCAATTAATTGTTCACAAACCCTAATGCCACTTAAACATTTAATCACACTACTCTATGATTAAATATGACCAAAAAAATCCATTACACATAACCTATAACATTAAATGCCATAAAACACAAATATACAAATCTCAAAAATAGTAAACCCCCATAATACCTTCTAGGTCAAAAAATGGTCACAACTTTAGAACTTCGTAGTTGAATATTTAATTAAGGTATAGATGGTTCTCCTTTTCTATTGGAATAATTTATCCCTCCACATTACCCACCACAATTATATCCAATTTGTAAGAATTACCATAATAATTAGTCAGTTTGTTTCCTAGAAAATATTTATAAAATTTATAATTATAACTAGTTCACCTAGCTATTGTCTCATTCAATTCAATAGAAAAAAAATAAATTTAGTTAAAGGGGAATGAAATCATCAAAATTGTATTACCTTTTTTGTAGGAGATGGAAACTTTTTCCTAGGATCCTCAACTTGCAATCACAATCCACCTTCACAAATACACAAGAGAAGAAAAAACTATTATGCAAAATATCAAGATGATATTTTGAAAATGAGATCAAGATGTTAAAATACATATTGTAGAGGCCTTTTAAAGGAATGAGAAATGAGACGAGTGAAAAACTATCCGATACAGGAAAAATACCTAAAATAATTATCCCTAAGTTAAAAACTTAACACTAACACCCCCCCTTAAGAGCAGACTTAGGGAGATTATTATGCAAAATGAAATGCAATATGGGTCCCAACTACAAGGCCATGTTAGGTACTATAGACATGCAAAATTGACATCACTCATTTAATTAAATTATATTCGCTCATCAATTAAATAAATCAAGTTTATTTAATCAATCTCCTAAAGGTTATTAAATAAATCAATTAATCTTCTAAAGATCTCCATTTAATTAAATAGATCAAAGTTATTTAATTAAATCTCTAATGATGAATTTCTTCTCATTTAATTTAAATAAACCCAAATATTTAAGTTGAATGTCACAATCAACTAATCATCATCTAAGTTAGTCTAATCCTGATTAATATAATCTAATCACCCATCACATCCTCTAGCTTTTCCCACTTGCATAAATAAAGAAATTTATTGATTTATTAATTCATCATTTTCCATCAACATGGCATCTTTAAGGAATATTCCCTCAAATTTGAATTCAAAAACAATTGGCATGTACAACCAACAAAGCATTTATGAGCTCTTACATGGCTCTTACATGTCTCTTGCAAAGGTCAAGCTCAGCATTTATCTCTCAAATTCAAATTTGAATCTCCACCTCTTTGGCACATTGACCAAAATGTGCTCATTCCTCAACCTATCACAAGTTGAAAAGTGGCTCCTTCCTATTGGTGGATATTTAATCCCACATCCTCCATGTTTGGTATTCTTCTATCATTCTATTTTATAAATAGAGATCATCTCCATTGATCAAATCCTCCACAATCTTTAGATCTTTCTCCACAACTTGATCTACATCCTCATGCAAAGTTACTCTCTTCAATGGAGATCTAATTTTGTTCACTCGACAACTCATTATCATTGATCATCAACATATCATCAACATATCAAGAGCTTATCAAGGATTGGGAAAGGGATTCTTTCCACAGAAGCACCAATCCACTATGAGATAAATTTGGATTCATGTTGTTTATATGCTTATTTAGCTTTTCTTATTGTTTTAATTTCTCATTTAGCATATCTAACATGATGTAATATTTCATAGGGATATTAGATATTTTGTGTTTTGCTTGACTTATTCTTGTTAAGACTTAACATTTTGCAAATTTAGCATCCACAAAATGGTGCTAGAAGGAGGGCTATCAATTCCATAACACATCAGTTTTTGTTAACACATTCAATGTTTGTTAACACAGACGGTGCTCCTTAACACAAATGACGCTCCTTAACACAAGATATTTGTTAACATAGAATATTTGTTAACACATATACGTTTGTTAACATAGATAGTTTATTAACACATAAAACTTGTTAACACAACGGGTTGTTAACAAAGACATGCTAGTTAACACATACGGTTTGTTAACGCATGGATCTTGTTAACACATATAGGTTGTTACTGTCAATTCCAAAGCAATCTTCACATGATCTATTTACTTGTCATTTTTTTTTTAATTACTTTCATCTTTTCTTTTATCTTGCAACTCCATCGATTGAAGGGGCACTAGTTTTGTTTACAAGAGCTTTGTTTTGATTATTAGAGGTGGGCGATTTATGCTAGGTCTTGAAAAAATGATTTCTAGCATAAATAAAAGTTGCATGATGGATGGCACACTCATTGGTCATTGTTTAAAGTTGGTGTCTAAATGATAAATGCTACACAAGGTATGCTAATCTCTTTTGTTTTTATTTCAAATGATAAGAAAGGACTGCACTGGATTTCATTAATCTTTTTTCAAATGGCAAAGAGCTGTGCAGGATTCCAATGGTCTAGTGTTGGCATCCCAATAACAAATGTGTTTTTTTCTTTTACCATCTCACAATATCCATAGATTTTAATTTATTTTCAATTTAAAGAGGTCTTCAAGGAGGCATCTATTTGTCAAATCCATTTATGAGCTATTTTTAGATGGGATTTCAGGAATCTAGTTTGATCTTGATGTCAGATTGAAATTCAATAATTCATTTATTCTCTGGTCTAGGATTAATTTTAGTATCTGAAGGTCAATCTTGGAACACATGCACTCCAACATAGAAATAAGCATTTATGAATGCTTATGCATCAAATTTTAAAGATGTGTGGGCATAAAAATAATTGTGAATAAAAAACACAAATAAATGTTCATGTGTCGCCAACCTTAATATTGTTGTGAGTGCATCGATTGAAAAAGGGACCATATGCTTCTTTTACAAATTTTTCCTTTAACCCTTCATGTAGTTCACTAATGGTATACAGCTATGACATTCATATGATGACTGACATTAAAGCTTGGAAATGACATATCTCATTTTTATTTTTTTACTTTTTGTAGAACAAAGTCACATATATATATAAAATCTTATGTCCATCGATAGTTTAGGTAGAAAGTTTCCAAGTTTATCTTAAGAAAAGATGGATCATCTTGTCAGTTTCTAAAAGTAGAACTAGAAACTATTGACTGCATGCTTGTTTATTTGGATATGAGTTAATATTGTCATGCTTGTTTATCTTACTATCATTGATTATATGTAGTTCCTTCAAATATGATTTTCTAACGTTATAACTATTTTTTTTTATAGGTACTTCTCGCCAAGGTGGATAAATCACAAGCGAAATTGAGTTGGAAAATTTGGCATTCGATGTTGATAAAGTATTTTTAAATACTTTAAAGGGCTTTCATTTCTTGCTTTAATTTTTTTTTTTGAATCAACTCACACTTTTTCTTTGGGCTCTTAAAAAGAACAAATTCAAATTCTTTCTACAAAAGGCTTAAAATGAATTTTAGAACAAATCCTACTAGATTTCAATTTGGTCTAAAATTGAACAAAAAAACTTCACATTTGATGTTTAGTGCTTTAAAACAAATCAAAATCATTGCTTTGTGGACTTAAAACAAACATGTGTCTTTTATGCTTTGTAATCTTTTTTGCAAAATAATCTCATCTAAAAAGGCGTATGCACTTCTCTTGCACTTCACGTCGATCTTGAGAATCAAAAGTCTTTTTGATGAAATGAAGTTGCATAAAGTGATCACCTCCACACTTCATTTTGGGTTTAAAATTGAACAAAAAACTTTGCAAGTGAGAGTAAACCTATTGCATGTGTTCTCCCTTTGTTTCTAAATGAAGGTTGATTGAACTATGAATATGTTTACTCACTTTTGTCTATCTTAGAAGGCCTGCCTTGGGGAAAAAGTACTCGCCCAAGGGAATGACTCAACCGGTAACACTCTAAAGTGAAGAGTATTTCCAACTGGGATATAAATGTGGGTATTGGAGTATCACACAGTTGGCTCCGACGAGATGGATCTGAAAAGGGACTCTCGCCATATGTGTCAATCTCCACGAATGGAAAGTCTGAACTAAAACCCTTGTTTGTAGTAACCAACTAGTCCATCCAATGAGTTTATCAAATTGGTGCATTGGAACTTGGATTCCAAGAAGTTACTTGCCATGTCTGATCTTGGTTAAAGTATAGAGGTTAAGACTTCATTCTTAACATACTTTTATACTCTCTCCTTGGTTGTATGTAAAATCATCTCTTCTACTACAAAGGGCATGAGGAAATCCCACCAAGAAAAACATACCAATTGAGCTAGGATGTTATATTACTTGTGAGTCAGTTTGAAAACGTAGTGCTTGTATCCAGAATATTGAAACCAATATTCAACGAATCATTCAAATTTCTAACCCTTTAGGAGAAGCAAATATCCTTGAATGAATTTGCATTCCCTTTCTTTCCCTTGGGATTCATATCCTTAGAGGTTTCTAGGCATTTGTATTTCATCTCAATTTGCTCCTACTAAAGTCAACAATAGGAAACTATGCTCTTGAAACCTTCATTTTCACATAATGGACCTTGTGGAATGAAAAGGAATTGAGACATAGACATTCATTTTGAAAAATAAGTAAGAAGTTTGTATGTGGTAAAATCAAGTCATTAACCAAGATTAACTCAATTGAACCCCACACATGTGCTTGTTTATCTTTTCATTGTCTTTCGAGCAAAAAACGGTCTTTTGGTTTGAACTACTCTTAGAGAAAAGCATGTTCATCACTATCTTGGTCTAGTACACAAGTCCTTGCTAGATTCATTTAGGATCAAAAGAAAACACTTAATTCATGCAAACATTTATCATCCCATCCCACCAAACAACTTTAGAGCTTTGGAAACATCATTCTAGACTTGGCTAAATCATCAAAATCACAATCACCTTGTTTAGTTAAGAGTATAGGAATGCATCCTTTCTCATACCTCTAGTTAAATTAGCACTCCTTTGAACAAGTTCATCCAAAGATAACATCTAATGTCTTAGGGTTTACAAGTTCATTATCCCAATCAAATCAATCAAAATTAAATCTCCAAAGTCTAGCATTGATCCAAAGTTCCTAAATGTTCAACACCCATATCATTCACCCCTTTCAACATTCATCTCATCATTGGTTCTAAACACCTTAGAGGTCAACAAGGTCAAAACACAAGAAGAACATGGAATATAAACTTGATCCATACATCATGGGTAATCCAAGTCAACCAAACTATCAAAGCCTTACAATGCCAATTGATTTTGAAAACTCACATTTATACAATCCATACATGGGATCATTCTCTCCTACAAACCTCAATGATACAACAAATGTGAGTCTACCCAATCTAAATATTGGAACACCTTTTCTGATGGTAGATTTAAATCCAAGTCCAACATTACAAATCTATCAAGCAAATACTCAATGCATGAGCCTTCAAATGAACAACATCATCCCATCAAATCCCTATATGCCAAATGTGAATGAACCAAGTACAACTATACCAAATATGAACATTTTGAATCCAAACTTGGAAAACTTTGGGATAGATATGTTTGCAAATTAGACAAATGTTGTTCAAAGTCCAAACAATATGTTAACAACTCCACATGTATTAATCCAAGTCAAGGAAACACCATGCAAAGTCAAAGTTACCTATATCAAGGCAATGTGATTCCCAACATCAACAATGCTCAATTTCAACCTATCATGTCAAATCTAAACCTCATCCCAAATCAAAACATTGTCCAAAATCAATTTTTCCATGATCCCATTCAAAAACCACAAGTCTGCATCCTAAATCTACTTGAATCAAATCAACTATATCAAGGGAGTCAAGATTGAAATGAAGATCAAATTTGGTGAGATCAAATTGCTACACTTACCAAAATAGTTGAGTCATTGTGCCAAGAGACATCTCCACCACCATTACCCATATCAACATCATTCCTTGGTTTAGGGCTTCCCTGTTTACCTAGCACCAATCACTCCATGCAAATCAATCCACCTAACACCAATCAAGCCATCGCATCAAATCCTCTGAATATACCATCGACATCGTACCAATAGATGGTATCTAATCAAATCAAAACATCAATCGTGACAAATCAAAATATGGTCTCCCAGGGATCTATCACCTCGATCACTCCAACCACCACTCTCACACCCATCACATCTCAACCCTTCACTACCATAATCACTCCAAAAGTATCTCAACCACCCATCACTACATCCAACACAATTCCAAATCCACCACCACTACCACCTAAACCAAATACAACAAGACAATATAACATTGCGCTAAAAGCTCACCAGGCCTACCAAAAGGCCATCCAACAATATCTAGCCACACAAAAATCAACACAAGCTCAACAAGTGCAAGAAGCCTCTCAAGCTACCCAAAAAACACAAGCACAAACACGAAAAAATGATAACTATTGGGGATAACAATTAACATTCAACCACAGGTGATAGCATTAACAATCTCCCCACCACAATTGCTGAAAGCAATGATCAAAATCTATCCATCAAAGAGAACATTGAAGATGTTTCTATCTCGTCCGAAGATCAAATCAACATAGGTCAAGAGTCACTTTTCAATCATGATCAAAATCCACCAACAATACTCAATAATGATCCAATTCAAGAAATTTCAACATCACTTGACCCTATCATTGAAGAAATTCACAATCTCTTTGCCATAATTGCTGAAAAAAATGTTCAAGATCTCTCAATTAAGGAGCACATTGAAGATGTTTTTACCCCATCCAATGATCAACTCACCATACATCAAGAGCCACATTTTAGTGATCTATTTCAAGGAGTGTTAGAAGTATTTGATTCTATTGCCATAATTTACGATCCATCAACCAATGATCATATTGAAAATATCTCTACATCACCTTATAAGTTAGAGGACATATCTCAAAAATTTATTCCAAAGCATGATCAAAATCTTTCACCAAAGTCTAGCAATGGTCCTTTACAAGACATGTTGACCCCCTTTGACCTCATGGGTATAGATACTGAAGGAACCCTGAACTCGACACTTGATCCAATTTCACTCAAATATCAAGAGGATATTGAGCCACTTCCCATGCCTAATGAAGATATCCAAGAACCCTTTAGAAGCAATCCATCCTTTGAAATTGACTCATGTAAAGAACTTGATCCAAAGCATGACGAAAGCAACTTTGAAATCATTCAAGATCAAGAATTTGTATCTCCAAGATACGACAATGATCTAATGGAAACTCTCCTATCCATACAAGATGCACATACTCCTCCATCTACCCATGAGATGCTTTCTATGGACGGACACATAGATGATCTTCATTCAGAACAAGATTTTTTTACTCTTGACATTATTACACAAAAAGAGCAAGTTATTGAGTTGAAAACATCAGAATCAGACATATCCCAAATTTAGACTAAGGAAATCATGTATGAAGATATCCAACAGTATCCACTCAAGGAAATAGGTCAAACAAAACTGGATATTTCGAAGTCAGTAGAGCAAAAAATTCCAATAATATCATCTACAATGGTCATTTATTAGAGAATGCATTCTGAACAAGAGCTCTTAGAACAGGCGGAATCAAAGCATGAAGGCACTACTGCCACAATATTGGGGGCAACTATGTCTCAAGTAGACGTAAACATAGGCAGCACAAAGAGTCCTTATGGTGAAACCAATGCCAATACTACAACCATCCATACCATGAATCTTCATCCACCCATCACCCCATCCACAAACTGGGACCAACATCAAAAGAAATATTTGAATCAAAGCAAGAAGAATATCATCAAAGAAAAATAATTTGAGAAGCACAATGGACAAATAAAATATAAATGGATACCAAAGAAAAATTATCCCTATCAAACTTCATCAGTTAAGGAAACTATGGGGAAAAATAAAAAAGGGAAATTATATATCCATCAAAGACATCCACAAAAGAAAAAGTAGGTTTCTCAAGCAACATAAAAGGTATATCAAGCAGTTGGTCCTAATTTCACGCACACTTTTGTATCCACCCATCATTGCTCATCTTCCCAAGTTTGGAGAGTCAAAGATTCCAAGCTATCAACCAATCCATCTTTTATCCCTAAACACACTCCATCCACGCCTCCGTGCATGATATAAAATTATCACATTGACCATGTGTTGGAAATGACCCTTCATCATAAGGATTCTGAAGGCACTCTATCGTGATGTACGCACAAAGATAGAGCTAACCCCGATATCAATGAAGTAGATCAAGAATCCCAAAAGTTGCATTCAAGTGCACATATCTTAGCAAAGTAGCTTCTTCAGGCAGGATACCGATGGCACATTATGAAAGAAGTGTCTACATCAACACCACTAGGTGGGTCAGCATAAAATCTTTCAAAAAATACAAAAAAATAAAAAAATGTTAAAATCCAAAAAAAATCATAAAAAGGATTGAAAATAGTAAAGAAAAAAATCATCGTCTAGTGAAAACCGCATGGGCGACGCTTTAGGCAGGACCATGACGAAAACCTGGCAAATAGGTGTCATGTGTAGAATTGAGCATCTACGTGCACCAATCCAGGTGAAAGTGTCTTATTCCATCCATTATAAATCTAGAATTCCATCCATCTCAGCCATAATAAATCAATTCATCCATGAACCATTTATCCAATCCATTTTGATCCATCTACATCCATCATCCAAGTTATCTTGATCTTGATGAAAAAATTTGGTGCACACTTTACACCTGCTTATGGTAAACATCTTGACATGGGTCATTTTCATTGATCCTATCCTATCCAACATTATCTAAGCCTTGAAGCACTATCCAAATGAGCTTTCTTGATCCAAACACCTTATCTTATCACAAGATAATCTATATCCATCCATCCATAACATTCCATACATTGCTAGACACTAGGGGAAAATATTTACATCTTGCTTCAGGAATAAATCTTGATCTATATCCTCCAAATTATGTGGTGATCTGAACATTGGAAAACATAGAATCAAATTGGTCAAACCACTTGTAAGCAAAAATCCAAATCACTAGCCCATGGCACATTTTGACAAAAGAACATTCCTTATCACGCTTCATCTTTCATCGAACATCAATCCAAACAATCACTATCAGTCGCATCTAACGCACCCTTCAAATGTCACATCAAATCATTCAAACAACTTTTGTTCCAAAATCAAGCTTCATCAATCATGATCAATCAAATCCAATGAAAAAATCATCATCTTAGGATAATCCTTGTATTGCTTAACACTATCCTCACATTTTTTTGCATCCTCAACAATGTTATCATTATCAATCCTGATTAATCGAATCCTTGCATTGTTGTGTATCCTCAACAATGTTATCATCATCATCAATCCATCGATTCGATCAGTCATCCTTAGCTTGGTTTTCAACAAAATACCCAAATAGAGAACTGATATCATCACACATATCCATATCCAAATTGTCGAAATCACACGAAAATCCAAAAACAACCAAAACATATCAAAAATCCAAACACACTCAAAAAATAGAAAAACGTCAAAAAGCTTGGAAATACAAACTACGTTGTCTTTGAGCTTAAACGTAGGCAAGGCTAATCTTTGATCAGCCCTCAAGACACAAAATAAAAAAACATTCATAAAATCTCAAAAACCCTCAAAACATTGGAAAATAAAAAAATCAAAACATTTGTAAAATCTTGAAAATACCAAAAACAGCCTCAAAACATTCCAAAAATGTCAAAAACATCCAAATATTTGAAAAAATTCACCCATCCCATTTCGCTACACCCGCGATAATCAATCATCTATAATAAACTGATCGTCACCTTCATCCTTTGTCAACACAAACAGAAACAATCACAACAATCAACAAAAGCAAACTTCAGACACAAAATCAAAATCAAAGCAACAAATCGTTAGACACAAAATCAAACTCTTGATCATTTTCAAACATGCCAATCAACCTTTTATCAATAGCCTATCAAACAAATTATCAACCCATCATCATCCTATATAATGCATGTCCTAGGATATATCATTCCAACAATGGGCATCATTTTGGATATCACCTTGGATTCTTATCCTATCAAAACAAATCCCTTTGGCTAGAGGTATGAAGAACATTGGCTTGTTTGCATACTTGATCTTTTCTTTTGATCTATCTTATTGCACTCATTCCAAGGACCTCTTGATGATATCTGAACAGAGGATTTAGAGAGATAGGAATGGGGCAACGATCATTATCGTTTTGTCTATTGTGCTTGTTGGATGCTCTTGTAATATAACTTGGAAAATACTTGCTTTGTTAGGTACGTCCTAGCAAGGTTTCTGTATGTCAAGTGTGAACAAGAATACTCTTATTTGTTTGTCGAGTCAAATTCCATTGCACGAGATACAATGCCATCCTAGTTCTTTATACCTTGATGCATCATATCTACATGTGTAATCAAACATTAGGTAATTATCCCTTTGAAAATCCCAATCCTTGATAAGAAAATCATCATCATCTATCATCATCACCATCTCTAATAAAGTCTCATCAAATCATGGACTTGTTGGATCCTCTTGTCATCATCTCATTTCCTCTTTCTTCTCTCTACACTAACATAACATCACCAATGCATCCACAAACCGTCAGTATACCACATATCATTCATATCATACTAGAAAACACCGATCATTTCACATGCATTACATTTGCATCATCATCATAATATAGATCTGTTAGTCTAAGGATCTGCATAAAACATCCATTGCATAATCATAGAATATCACATCATCCATTTCATCCATCTCATACATTACATCATCATTTTAAGTTGTTTATGATAATATAGATTGGTTATTCTAAGCATCTTAAAATCATCTCATTTGCATCATCATCATAACCATCCATTTTGAACCTCTTTATCATGAGATCGACCCTCAAATCAAATCTTTTTGCTTGATCTCTCGAGGGGGCACTGTACTAGTGTACTTCTTTTTGCTGGGGCATCCAAAAAAATTAGAAAATTTTTAAATTTTGATCATGAAAGTTTATTCTTTTGAACCAATGCAGCAAGTACATTTCTTCAAAGAGGGGAAAAATGTAGACACGCGAAATTAGCATCATTCACATTCATTAGGTAAATCAAGGTCATCCATTTAAATTAAATAAATCAACTTTTTTTAATTTAAGTCTTGCATCATCCTTTTAATTAAATAAACCAAAATTTATTTAATTAAATCTCAAAATTCATATTTCTCCCTCTTGATTTAAATAAATCAAAATATTTAAGTCAAATGGGTCAAAACCCCTAATCAACATCTTAAGTTAATCAAACTATGATTAATCTAATCTAACCACCCATCACATCCTCTAGCTTTTCCCACTTGCACAAATAAATCAATTTATTGATTTATTAAAATTCATCATTTTCTTTCAATAGGGCATCTTTGAGGAATATTCTCAAAATTTGAATCTCCCCCAATTTGGCATGTACATCCAACAAATCAATTAATAAGCTCTTACATGTCCCCCACTTAGCATTTAACTCTCAAATTCAAATTTGAATCTCCCCCTCTTTGGTACATTGACCAAAACTTGCACATTCCTCAACCACTCACAAGGTGACAAGTGGCTTCATCTCATTGGTCAAATCTTTATCCCACATTGCTCTCTTTTGAACACTCTTTCAACTTGAGACTCTATAAATGGAAGCTTCATTCTTCAACAAATCCTCCACAATCTCATGCACAAATGCATCATTGTCATTTTAATCCATATCATATCTTCTTAGCATTCCATATCATATTGAAAGCAATTTCATCATTTAGCTTATCCAAAGGGGTTGGGAAAGGGCTACTTTTCACATCAAATTAGCACCAACCCCCCTATGAGATGATGTTTGAGTATTTTAGGAATAGATTTCATGTTTATTTCATTTATAATTTCATGTTAGTTTGGTGATGTTATTGTTCTCTTTACATTTGCTCAACAATTTCATAGGGAGAGTGATTATCTCATTTATTCAATGTTGACATATTTCTTCGTATTTGTCAATCTTTGATAAATGTAAGGTTTTACCTCTCATATGTACCCATGCACAACTTTTATTCAATGCATTCTCTCACAACCAGAGAAAAGGAGAAAAACCTTATGGGAGAAAACTCCTCTCCAAAAGAGAGAAAAGAGAAAAGTTGAAAAAGTTAAAGCGGGAGGACTTCACAAGACCCACCAAGGACAACTCATGTCACTGATCTCAGTAAGATACAAAAGGAGAGAGTTTATGTAGACCCCCCATAGAAAAGAGTAGAAATGTTGAAGATCCCTCCATGATGAAGAAAATCTTGTGATGATCATGGAAGTCTAAATAATATCCCATGTTTGAAAACAACATGCCTCCCTTTAGGGAGAAACAACCACTAATGCAAGAGAAACTCCAAATCTGAAACAAGAGAAGGGAGAGGAGGAATCAACATGAAAGATGCCTCTGAAAACTATCCTATTATCTCCATGTAACCAAATGTCACATCATGATCAGGTGCAATTTCAACTAAAGAAGGTGGATCAACAAGCTCATGTGGAAACTCTGGAGAAACAATCTCCAAAGACATATATGGTGTGACAAAAGTGTAGATACTATCATAAAAAAGAAGGGATATACCCTTAAATGCATTATCCAAATTAGAAATGTGAGATTCACAAAACAACTCTGGAAGACCTATCAAGTGACTATCCCACAAATAATGATATAAAGGATCAAAAACATCATACTGTGCTAAAGAACCAACCTCTAAATCAACATAAGATGAATCAACATAGGTGTGAAGTACTCCAACATTCAAATGACCAATATCTTTCAAGAAATTGCTATCAACACTAGAAAGAGGGGTGTGAAGCTCATAATCATCAGCATCAAAAAAATGAGAAAAGGCATAGAGATGAGACTCATGATCAACTTCACCAACAACAATGACTAAGCCAGTATCACCCTCTCTAATGAATTTAGAATATGTAGTGAACTATACAGTCTTAGCTACCTCACCATGAGTAATCAGATAGATGGAAAGTACATTTGTGTGTAAATTAGGAATACATAGTACATCTTTGAAACAACCATCATCAATCTCAACATTTTCTATCCCCACAATATCCAAAAACTTACTATCTCCCAAGAAAATATTAGAAGTATCAGTAGGAAGAAGAACCAAAAAAGAATAGGGAGTAAAACCTAGGTGATGAGATGCTCTTGAATTTAAAAACCATCTCTCGTGACCAAAATGAAGTACGAAAGTTACCAATGCATTTACTTTACCCATGTAGAGTTTATATTCTTTACCTTTCATTCCACCTGAGAATCATGCATTCCTTGACTATGTAGTTTTGGATGAAGGTGAAGGTGATGTAGATGGAGAGGATGTAGAAGGAGTCACAGATGATGGTAGTGGAATATTGTTCTTTTGAAGAAGATGTGAAATCTCATCAATCTTCTTTGTATAATAGTGGTGTTCATCATGACCTTTCTTCTTGTAATACACACAACTAAAATTCTCCTTATTTTTATCCTCTTTTGTAGAGGTGGACTCATTAGACTTTATCTTAGCCTTTGGTGTCTTCTTCCCTTTGCTCTAAGATGCTTGTGTAACTAATTCATGATTCATAGAGACCCCCTTTAACTAGTAAATTTTGGCACGTGCTCCCTAATGAAACAGTCACAAAATGTCTCAAAAGAAGGCATTTTGAATGCATTGCCCAAAGCATCCATGGTGGAGTAGAAGATAGAAGAAAATTTGCAAAGGAACCTCTCAACTTAGAAAAAAAAAAAAAATAGACTCCTTATCAGTTTTATCCTTCCCACATCCCACCAATTGTGACCTTACAAATTTAAACTTGAGGAGGAAATCACCAGTGGAAGGAAATACATCAAGGGAAAGATAAGTTAATTATGCCTCTAGTTGCAAAGCATGGAACTCATTGATCTAACCAAAAAAGTTTTTGAACTCATCCCATACCTCCTTGGGTGTATTACAATCCTCAATGTGGAAAAGAAGACTGTCAAAAAAATGCAAAGCTATTAGACCCATAGCTTCATCACACTTGTTTTTGTGAGGAAATGCTTCATACTCCCTAACAAAGGTGGGTTGTTTGTCATCAGTGTGAACCACAAACCCTTAGATTGGAGCAACCTATGCATTTTAATCTTCTGAGTATGATAGTTATGGGGGTTAAAATTTCAACTGAATCAGGAGTATCCATGACATTAATTTTCACAAAAAGCAAGAAAAAATACACCGAACTATACTAAAACCTCAAAAATAACTGATGAAGCATCTTAAAATTAAATTTCACCTTTCCAAAATACTTCAAGAAGTAAGTAAGAAAGAAATGTTTGATTATGTAATTGAATCTAAAAAAAATTGAGTAAAAAATTATACACCTTATTGGGTGTTTTGTGGTGGGTTCTCGCACAAAATCACCAAGGCAAATCTCCAAATCAGCTTGCTAAGAACACAAGCCACCACACGGAGCACACAAGCACTTCACATGTCTAGTGCAAGCACTGGATCATAGAAAGTCCAAAAAGACACCTTCAAAGAAAATGTGGGATAAATGTTCCCATTCAAAACAACCTCAAAAAAATCTTGGGCCCACTTCCTCTTTCACTGTAAACAATTAGAAGCCCTAAATAGATATTTTCATTGAAAATTTATAAAGTATAAAGTTTGATTTATGTTTGTCCACCAAATCATAAAACACAGATCTTCTTCATAAGAATACCACACGCCCAAAAAATAGGGATCAAATCACAAGAATAGATCGCCACACCCCTAGCAGGGATGAATTCATCCAATTGCAAGGATGAATCACACCTAGCTCTACACAACTCGTAGAGGGAAACACATAACTCGCAAAGGGTTTTTTGAATTTTCATAGCCTTTTATAATTTGTGGCTTGGTCAAAAACCTCATGGACCTACTCCAAATCCATGCAACCTACCTTCAAATTGCATCATGCTTGGGAAAAAATCACAGATAAGATTTCTTCATAGCCTCCCAAGCAGTAAATCACACCAACAATTACAATGGATCATGAGCATCCCATGTCACCCTCCAATAGTGTGCAAATGAAATTCACTATGTCCAAATAAGATTCATGGCTTGGAGCAAAGGATTCATGCCTGCCACATGAACCAAACACCCAAATTGTCCCCCAAACAAGGACGAATTGATGTGAAAAGCAGTGATAAAATAATGGTGAAATAGAAATTTTAAGAAAAATTTCAAACACCAAATAAAATGTAACAAAATAAATTTCCCAGATCTCCTTAACAGAAACTCTCTAGGAAGGCGAGCAGGAGGAGGAGCTTTGATAGCATGTATGAGATGACAACTCCTTCCCAGGATCCTCAACCTGCAAACACAAACCACCCTCACAAATGCATGAGAGAAGCAAAAATTATTCTACCAAATATCAAGATGGTATTCAAAAAATGAGATCAATATGTTAAAATACATAAAGGCATGAGAAATGAGACTGGTGAAAAACTACTCAATATGGGAAAACTACCTAAAATAATTATCTATAAGTTAAAAACTTAGCACTAATATTTTTAACCAAGTTTACCTTTAAATTGGCTAGGTTTACCTTCATGTACACCTAATCAATATTTTCAATCCATTATATATGGTCACTTAGGAGATATCAACTATCCTAGTCCATCCTATTGCTAACATCCACCATAGGGAACACAAAACAGATTAGTAACCCATTGGTTAAATCTAGATTTAACATCATTTCTTTCTCCTCTAGATTGATTCAATTGTTTTTGGCAACATATATCATGAATTAAAACTAACCTCATTATTTCTCTTGAAATATATAGTCACCTATATAATTACTATTCTAGTTTTTATAATGTACCTAAATTCACCTTTCAATTCAAGGTAAGTGCAAGAAGTTGATTCCATGAAACGTGGAAGTTTTTGCCTTAGCCAAAAAAAAATATCCACATTACAAAAATAGGATCCAAATTTTCATAAATAGGATCTTGATTTTTAAAAATCAGGATTTCGTTTAGCTTTGAGATCTCGAGCGTAAATTCCAAACAGGATCCCTTTTTTAAAAAAAATGGGACCCCGTTTGTTAAAGGGTCTCGAATTGACGAACATGAAATGGGATCCTGATTATTACAAAACGAGATCTTTTTTTAAGGTGGTATTTATTTTTAAAAAACAAAAGAAACTCAGTTCATTTCGATAGTGTGAGATCTCGAATTGGCAAGGACAATAGCGACATTATAATGACCTCCACGTGCACCTCCACCCCAATTTTTTTTGTTTTTTTCGTGTTTTCTTGAAATTTTTAATACAATAATAGATTTTAGCATATATTTTTTCAATTTATTTAGCGTTTTATTCATTTTATTTCCGTATAGTAGTAGAAATGATGATTTGGAGAGTTAGATGAACAAATGCAATGAAACCCTGAAGATATTGAATAGAAAGGAAAAATTCAACCTTAAATTGTATCTTAAGAACAAAATTTATCTTTTGAAACCTAAATTGTTCAATCAAAACAAAAAAAAGTTGCATTTGAAAACCCTAATTGAAAGGAAACAAAAAAAATTGCATTTGAAAACTCTAAATTTAAATGAAATACAAAAAATTGCATTTGAAAACCTTAATTGCTTCAAACCCTAAATTCAAGTCAAACAAAAAATTGGATTTGAAAACCCTAGTTTGAAATGAAACAAAAAATGCATTAAAAACCCCATTTGCTTAGATTGAAACCCTAAATTGAATTCAAACAATTTTTTTTTCTAAAAACCTAAATTGAAATCAAACAAATAATTTTGCATTTGAAAACCCTAATTTCAAGCTCAAGAATATTTGATAATGGAAAAAATTCATTTGCATTGTATGGAGAAAACAATATGTTAAACTTTACTTTCAATGTTAAATTATAATTAGACTAGAAAACAATATGTTAAAGAATAGTTACAATTCATAAATTACCAATGTTTGTTTGCAAATTTAGCTAGCAAATTCCCAAATCTTTGTACAATCCATTTCCAATTGTCACTTAATTAGATAATATTTGCAGTCATTTCTATTTTATGTTTTGATCTCTCTTAGTCATGCCTTGTTTTCGTCTCTTGTTTACATGCATTGTCTCTTTTCTTTCGATAAAAGAATCTAAATATTTTTGTTTTCTTTCTTTTAGGTTCTCTCAATTCCAAACAATCCAAAATCAAATAAGGTTCAACATTAACTAATTTTATTATACATTTTATATCATAAAATTAATTTAAGTGGGAAATAGTAATGAAAAAAATGTCAAATAAAATAATCTTATATTCAATTAAAAAATATCAAGTTAAATATACATCAAGCTCAATCTTAACAATAATGTATAATTATGTAATCACTCTTACACTTGTCTACTATATCTAAATCCATACACATTAAAATATAATATTATGCTAATGAGTTGAATCCACAACCAAAGAAAGCTAAATCAACATGGAAGTCAACATTTGCATATAGATTAAAAGTAACATTGAGAATGAGCAAAGGAATTTCAATGGCAGGCGGGAGTAAGAGTGGGAGTGGGAGGCGTATTATGATTCCAGGCATGGATATGACCATTGGAGATGTAGAGTCTGGTGACGATGATGATTTGGGTGGGGACACAGTTGCTTGTGGGGTTGTGACAATTTCAAGCGACTGTGTTGTTGCTCTACCTCTTCCGTTTAGGGTTTTTGCTGGATGGATATGGTGTGGCTACCCTTTTTTGGTGCCTAAGGTGCTTGAGGGATCCGAAGAAGTTGGATCTTTTGTGGCTCATGTGGGATGTTTTTTTGGTGGCCTTTTGGTTCTTTGTTGCCCTGTTTCAACTATTTTTTGGGATTTCAAATTTCTGCGAAGGGTTGCAGGCTATTTTTTTGACTATTGGGTTGCTCGATGGACCTATGTTCAGCCTCTTATGGACTAGGGAGTGGTGTTTTTTTGGAGGTTTCCCTCCCCATTGATGTTTCTACTGACTTACTTTTGGAGTCCATCAAACTAGTGGACTTTCTTGGTGCTATGGGTGGGGACTCTATTTGTGCCCTCAGTTGGGATTCTATTGCTGCTGGTGTGGCTCTCATTGGTTGTAGGTGGGCAATTCTATTTCCCTTTGCATTTTCTGGTGTTGGCTGGTTTCCCCTTCCACTTTTCTACTCCTTGCAGGAGGTGTGGGGTTGCATGGGCTTCCTTGATGTATTTGGGTTGAAGAAGGAGCTTATTTCTGGTTCTTCTCAGTGTAGTAGGATGACTTGGGGGCTTGATTTGTTGGCTCTTTCTTCTTCTCACATCTTTTGGGGTGTTTGTTGCTTTTGTGCATTCACTACTTGGTGGCTTGCTAGCAAGGTTGTGGTTTCCTTTGGACAAGGAGTGTGGGGTTGTATGGGCTTCCTTGGAGTTTCTGGGTTGAAGAAGGGGCTTATTTCTAGTTCTGCTCGGTGTAGTAGGATGGCTTGGGGGCTTTATTTTTTGGCCCTTTCTTCTTCTCACTTCTTCCAAGGTGTTCATTGCTTCTACACATTCTCTGTTGGTGGCTCTCTTTGGGGGGTTTTTTCGACACGTTTGTGGTTTCCAAATGGCAGGTGGATTTCATTGCCTTTTATCTTCACTTAAAGACTGTTTTGAGTTGTTGTCCCATTTGGTGGAGTGGTTGTGCCACTCAAATCTAGTTTTTTTCTTCATTGTGCTCTGTTGGGTTTTGTGTGGGGCTATGCTGGTGCTATCAAGAGTTTCTCATTATGAGTGCAGGTGTCTTTCTTAATCCCTTCTTCATGGTTTGTCCCCCGTGTGCCTTGCTACTCTTTGATGGTGTTTGGGGGCTACTGTACTGGATGAGCTCTTCTTTGGGAATGGAGTTGATGTTGTATCAGCTTTGTTCTGTGTTAAGGTTTTGAGGGCTGGGTGGTTGTCTATGATTATTTTGAAGACCCAGATGTTGTTTCTGTTGCCTGTTTTGGTCCCCTTCTCACAACAATCCCTTCCTTCTCTTTGAATACTAGGTCTTCTTTTGAGGTGAAGACCTCTCCTTTGGAGGTGGAGTCCTCTCCCCCTTGGGTTGAGGTGTATTCAGTGGTTCAAGGTTTCTTTCTGATTTTCCCATTAAGGGGGTTCCCATTTCTATTGAGGTGGAATGGTGGGTTGCAGAGGTATTGTGGCTATGGTGTTTTTGGCGTGTTGGGCTTTGTCTCCTATAGAGGTGGAGAGAGCAATCAATTTTTATGGAATACGTTTGGAGCCTCGAGTTCTTGTGATGACCTTTCCTATAGAGGTGGAGAGGGTATGTTTACAGACAAGGTTTTGTCTACTTTTTGGGGTTATGCTTTTGCAGATCTATGACTTAGTTGTTTCTACCAATGGTATGGAGAGACTAATCATCTTGATTGGCTAGTTTGCTATGGCCTGGTTGTTGTAGGCTTCTCTCTTGGGTTTAAGGTCCCTACCAAAACCTGGTTGTATTGGGTTGTTGGTCCCGTCAAAACCAATGGAACCTAGATCCATGTAATTTTCTTGGTTCTGTGTTGGGAAATTGGTTTTGGCTACTGGTTTGTCTTTGTTATGCTTTGGGATTTCATTGACTTCTATTTAGGCATCTTGTCCATATTTGTTCGAGTTTCGGGTCCCTTGAAAAATTGATGGTTTTGGGTCCAGTCAAAACCTATTGTCTATGGTTTTGGGTCCATTCAAAATCTATTTTTTTCTTTATCAAAAACAATACGTAATTATGTGTTTCTATTATAGAAATAGTCAATCTATTCATAAAATAAAAAATATTCATAAAATAGTTAGTCTATTACCCTAAACCATAAACCAATGTTTTAAGGGGTCCTAATATGAAATTTCTTAAGGGGATCAAACAAGTTCTCAAATTTTGGTGAAGTTTCCCAACGAAAAAAAAATTAACAATAATAACATCCTGCAAGATTATAATATGAATGAGATTTCATGATCAAGGTTGGTCAGTCAAAAAAAGAGCTATCTTAATCAACTATTCCACAAGAAAATCTTGTTCACTAACTTGTAAGTCCATTATTCCAAGGGCCAGCCGAACTTTACCCTAAGTTCCCTAAACCCTAAACACTAAAGCATTCATTTTTTCGTAGGACCTTAAAATGAAATTTGGTTTCCTTAGGAAAATCCACCAAATTTTATTCCCTTAAGCCATGTAATTTTGTCCTAGGAACTTACTACATAGATCCCCTTAAGCCATCCTATTACCCTAAACCCTAAACCTTAAAGCCATCATTTTTTCCTAGACCCTTAATGAAATTTGGTTGCCTTGGGCAACTTCACCAAATCATATTCACTTGAGCCATGTCATTTTGTCCTAGGACCTCACTAAAGATAGATCCCCTTAAGCCATCCTATCACTGCAAACCATAAATTGAAGTATTAAGGGGTCCTAATATGACATTTCTTAAGGGGATTAAGTAAGTTCTCAAAATTTGGTGAATTTTCCCAAGGTAATCAAATTTAACAATAATAAGATTGTGCAAGATTATAATATTAATGATATTTCATGATCTGGGTTGATCAATTTATGGTTTAGGGTAATAGGATGGCTTAAGGGGATCTATGTCTAGTAAGGTCCTAGGACAAAATGACATGGTTCAAGTGAATAAAATTTGGTGAAGTTTCCTAGGACCTTAATGAAATTTGGTTGCCTTGGGCATCTTCACCAAATTTTATTCACTTAAGCCATGTCATTTTGTACTAGGACCTTACTACATAGATCCCTTTAAGCCATACTTTAGGATGTCTTAAGGGGTCCTAATATGACATTTCTTAAGGGGATCAAATAAGTTCTCAAATTTTGGTGAAGTTGCCCAAGGCAACCAAATTTAACAATAATAAGATCGTGCAAGATTATAATATGAATGAGATTTCATGATCTAGGTTGATTGATTTATAGTTTAGGGTGATAGGATGGATTAAGGGGATCTATGTCTAGTAAGGTCCTAGGAAAAAATGACATGTCTCAATTGAATAAAATTTGGTGAAGTTGCCTAGGACCTTAATGAAATTTGGTTTCCTTATGCATCTTCACCAAATTTTATTCACTTAATCCATGTCATTTTGTACTAGGACTTTAAGTACTACATAGATCCCCTTAAGCCATCCTATTACCCTAAAGCATTCATAAATTGTCTTATATTAATAGTTAATTGTTTTTTCATTCAAGTAACATGCCTTAGACATAAATGCGGCTTACACATTTTATCATGTTTGTATTCAATTAGGAAATTTATATTGAATGGTTTAATGGTATTTCCTAAACATTTACCTTACATTTTAAAATTACAAATCTAATGTAGGTTCACTTATATCTTAGAGATCACATTGATAGATTCAATAATATTTGTAATCCACCTTGGGGCCATCCATCTCCACCACCTTCACCTCCACCTCCACCCACTCCACCTCATAACCCCCCACCTCCACCACTTGAAATCAATGGTGCTCACTTGCAAGCATGAATCAATTCCAATCCTAGAACCATTCAAGGTCAAATCAACATTATTCAAAATGAAGAATGTATCGCACCACCTTTGAGGATGTTTACATATAGGATGCAAAATGTTGTTGATGTTGTTATGGCTATGGATGGGATTTTAGATGAGCATTGACAATGGCTAGAGGAGAGGATAAATTTCGATTCTAAAAAGGAGAACACAAAGAAATGAAGAGATGCAGTAGAGAGCCACAACAATTTATAAATTAAGACAATGATCTTATAGTTACGAATTTATGAATTTGGTTGGATGGATATTTTTAGTGACGTGACTTTATGATTTTGGTTGGATGGATATTTTTAGTGACATGAATTTATGAATTTGGCTTAATTTATGAACTTATAATGATGAATTTATAATGTAGTATATATTTTATGACTATCTACTAGATCATGATTTCTCCTATTGAAAAAATGTAATATATATATGCATTAGACATAAAATGAGCTTTTTGTGAATGTTTCAAGTTTATTTTTAAGTATGTACATGTATTAAAATTGCATAGTTTTAGATCTTAAATTTTGAAATTTGTATGTATGTACATAGTCTAGTTGAATGATGTATGCATGCAAATTATGGATCATATTTTTTATTTTAAATGTATGTATATGTTAAATTTTGAAATTTGTATGCACATGCCCAAGTTCAATCAATGCATGTATGTGTATGTATATGTATGCACATTCTATTTAAACAAATTTGCATGTAAATTTCAAATTTAAATATTTCTTGTAGTTTTGTATGTTAATTTTGTATAATTTAATGTAGGTGCACTTATATCTGATATCATGGATCAATTTAACATTGATGATATCATCAATCCAACACATCAACCACCTCCACCTCCACCCCAAGCTCCACCTCCCACTTCACCACCTATTGGATCTGATGAGACTTGCTTGTGAGCATGTATAAATGATCAAGTGGCATCCATTCAAAATCAAATCAATGCTATGCAAAATCAAGCATTGATTCCACCACATGTGAGACATTTTGCATCTGCAATGCAAAACGTTGTGGATGCCATTAGGACTATTTATTCTAATCTAGATAGGCATCGACGAGAAAGAGAGAAGATGAGACAATTTTATGTAAACGGTCTCTCCTATAAACAAATTTTAGACCTTAAAATAACAAAAGCCCATCTAGCCCCTAATTTTATTGAGCTTGTTACTCATAAGCCCATTTCTCCCAATAAATCTAGAATATCCATGAGATGGTATATACATCCACAGATGAGTGCACATCTTTAGGATCGATGGTATATGGTATTTGACAGTCCACCACACGCTAATCTAGAGGTCTCATTGTATTTTTTGAGGAAACTATACGTAGATTTTTTTATGGGGTAAAAGCCCAATTATTTTGATTTTAAATCATTTCAGGGTGTTGTCGGTAGCATGCCAAAATAGAGGTTAGGGGCAAGGGTTGATCCCCAATGCCCCATGCATGTGCAACCCCTTGTTGCTCCTCTTAGTCCTACCATTCCCACACCTGTGCATCAATGTGTGGTGGTATCAACATTAGGATACCTTAGTACACTCACAGGAGACCTTGATCGACATGCTTCTACGATAGTGGGTAGGGAGCATAGAGACGACAATGATGGAGGATTATTTTATGGAGTTGGTGCTAGTACCACTCTAGGAGTGTTGAGACCACATGTATGTACTAGTTACCAATAGTTATGCTATGGACCCGATCAGGCCACACCTAGTTCGGGTGGACGTGGAGATTCTAGTGGTTCATCTAGTCACCTCAATTCATTTGTAGAATTTCTTACAGTAGACCATCACCCTGAGGACACCGCGACACAAGTATAAATATGCATCTACATGTTGAATTTATAAGAATTTTAATGATTGTACATATATCAAAGAAAAGTTTGCAATAAATTTTAACAATCAAACTATTTGGTGTAGAGATGACACTAAAGATGGGGAAATCATCCGCTCTGCAAGTACATACATCAACACCATTCCTAGTTAGCAACCCTTATGGGGTATTTTGATTTCAAATTTTCAAATTATATATGAAATAATTTTTAACTTTAGTTTTAAATTTATAATTGAATCATGAACATATGTTTTAAATATTTATGTTCGTTTAGGGGAGTCAATTGACTTCCATGTCAATTCCACCTAAGGGGTTGTCGATCACTCCTCCACTGTCGAGCATCCCAGATTAGGGGTAGGTACATTTATATTGTAAATTGTTTTTACATTAGTATAATTAAAATTATGAATTTTGAATTAATTATATATCAAATGTGCTTGTATACTTGTAAATATTATAAACGTTGAATGTATATATGTATGTCTAGGTTGATACGACAATGAGAATGGGCATTAGACAAACATTAGATGTTCCAACTACTCATGAGGCCTCTGAATTTTAGGTTTAAAAAAAATTCTACACAAAATGTGCAAACTAGAATATATATATTTCAACCTAATTCAATTATACATGCTTTAAATTTGATCTTGTAGGACTTTGTTAGTGCAACTTTTTGCCATGACTAAACAATAGTTACACCTCTAGGAGGACATGCATAGCAAGCTCTAGATATCATGGTAATTTAATTTTTTTATTATATTTAAAGTCAATTACAAATTATATATTTTGAATAACTTTAATTTAAAATTTAAAATTGAATATATATATATATATATATATATATATATATATATATATATATATATATATATATATATATATATATATATATATATATATATATATATATATATATATATATATATGTATAATATAAGCTAATACACGTTTTAAATTATTTTTCTTTTATAGCATGAGACACATCTTGTAGTTGAGCATGTACAAACAGGTCTTGGAGTAGAGGGTGCACAACCTCAAAATACAATACAATTTAAATATGATAAATTATAAATTAAATTGAATTAAATTATTTTTAATTGTAGACTTACATCTAACTTTAACTTTCTTTGTCTTGTTTATGTGTATTGATTCAAAGAATTTAGAGGTTGGTCCAAGTGCACCAAAGCATCCAAACCTATATATGATGGTAATTTAATTTTATGATGAATTATAAATTAAATTATCATTAAATCATTTTTCATTTTCTTACATCTGATTTCATCTTTCTCTTCTACAAAGTGTTTCAGGTCATCCACATAGTCTACATGGTGTGAAGAGGTCTCTTGATTATAGAGATGATACATGACCTAAACATGATTTTATGGGTTATATTTGATTATTTAATGGACTACATAATTGGTTTCTCATGTACTCTCTTGAACTTTATATTTCATCGGTCAAGTACTTTGTTGCACTTTAGTTCATGGGTTGTACTTTGATGGACTTTATGTCATGTCCTTAATATATTGGTTTCATACACTTAATATATTGTAAATTATGGACTTTATTATTGTTCAATTTTAATTTACACATGTACATTTATGCAATTTATGTTCATAGTCAAGACAGTAATAG
The DNA here is from genome assembly GCA_007258455.2 of Sequoia sempervirens. Taxonomy (NCBI): domain Eukaryota; kingdom Viridiplantae; phylum Streptophyta; class Pinopsida; order Cupressales; family Cupressaceae; genus Sequoia; species Sequoia sempervirens. The sequence goes on from VDFB02000017.1 coordinate 501,707,969, forward strand.
AGGATATTAATGTGAAATTAAATATAAATATGAAATTAAAGTTGAAATTAATAGGACATTTTAATATTTTTACTTTACAAATTTAGTGATCTCATACATGATATACATGATATGTACATTCAATAATTAGCAATAATTAGTCATTGAACATATTCAATGAACTTATTTGATTCACATCAATCAATAATTAGTCAATAGATCATAATTTACAAACCATGCAATCTGTTTATATACCACAAGGGATGAAATTTTAAGAAATAAACAATACCATACAAGATTAGAGAAAAAAATCATTAATAAATTCTATAAAATAAACATAAATACCAATCAAAATGCAATTATTTTTTCCAAAAAAGTTGTTGTATAAGTAAACACCATATTTCATAGCTCTTTTACAACATTAAATTAAAGAACTAAATTATCCAAAAATAGGCTAAAGTTTTGAAATTAAATCATGTAGTCCCATATTTACAATTCATGCAAAGTGCTAGAGACCTGTAAAATTCCTCTTGACCTCATGTTATACAAAAAACACTAATTTATAAGATGTCAAAACAAATAATAACATCCAACACTAATTTATGGGTTGTCTTAAGGGGTCCTAATACAATGTCTTAAGGGGATCAAAGGAGAGTATAATTAAGTATAAATATTAAGTGATATAAACAAGTATTATACTTTAGGGTGAGTCATCATAACAAATGATATAATTAAGTATAATATTTAGGATATGTGCTAATATGACCCATCTTAAGGGGATGTCTTAAGGGGTCCAAATATGACGTCTTAAGGGGATCATATAAGAGTATAATTAAGTGTAAATATTAAGTGATATAAATAAGTATTATAATTTTTAGGATGAGTCATCATAACAAATGATATAATTAAGTATAATATATTTAGGATATGTGCTAATACGACACGTCTTAAGGGGATTTCTTAAGGGGTCCTAATACGATGTCTTAAGGGGATCAAAGAAGAGTATAATTAAGTATAACTATTAAGTGATATAAACAAGTATTATAATTTTTAGGCTGGCTCATCATAACAAATGTTATAATTAAGTATAATATTTAGGATATGTGCTAATATGACACTTCTTAAGGGGATATCTTAAGGGGTCCTAATACAACATCTTAAGGGGATCAAAGAAGAGTATATAATTGATTTAACAATAATTTATACATGATATTTAGTGATTATACAATCAAATATAAAGTTTCAAAGTAGGAAAACATGCACATTTAACAAACACAATATATAGAATGTTGATTTTGATACCTAAAAGTACATAGAGTACATAATTGTGTATGTACATGTATTTATAATTTTGTACAAATTTTTTAATTGTGTATGTATGTACATATATGTCATCTCAAAACAATGCTTACAAAATTTTCCTATGCCATCTCAAGAACATCCCAAACTCATGTCTAGAATGTAGTAGGTATTCATGTCACCTGATATCAAAAAGGTACAAGCAATATCAATGAAATCATCAAGACATACATATTTAAAATTTATAAAACTATCTATATGTACACAACTCAAGTACTTGTATTTAAAAGTAATCCACACATGTTTGTAGGTTGAATCCAGGCATCGTCTCCTTTTTGTTTCAAAGTATGAGATCAATGCGATGATGACTAAAGGATAAAAGAAAGGATAATAAATCAATTTTAACTATTATTGTACAATAAATATCAATATTTTTATTAAAAACATGTATTTAAATATAATTTAACAAATAATTACCTATTTTTACCAAGTATTTCATG